>JAJJMB010006998.1:4643327-4820570 GCA_023531105.1 Papaver atlanticum | reverse complement strand
AGGAAGGGCTTTTGGAAAGTCTATAAAAGGAGGGACATAGTACAATAAAAAGAAGTTCTCTTTGATACCATTCCTAGAAAGTGTAGCCATTTGGTGTAGATAGGATGGGAAGGACCAAAATCATATTCACCCCTCAATAGTAGATATTGAAGAAAGGTTATGCGGGCCATCCCTATCGAACTTACTAAGGAGCTTACTTGGTTTAATTTCTCAACTTGTTCTTACTTGTTCGAACTCATGCGGTTTCAACTTCGCAACTTGGGAGTGTCGAACAAGACTTTGCGGATCTTTATGGTTATGCCAACCAACATCAACTCTATTCATTCTCCACATGTTATCGGTGTCTTTGTTCTCCAAAAAATAATCTTGAATGGGTATCCACACTTCTTTGACTTCGTCTTGTACACCCTAGTCGTCTTCTTATCATACGTACAAAACCCTTTCTCTTGTGACTTACGTCCGACCCACAACACTCGCATACCATTTCAAACCGCGAATCTTTTTGTTTGGTGTTTTTCACTAGAACGCGCATCTTCTCTTTTTCTTTCTCAACAACCCAGTTGACTGCATCGTCTTTTTCCTTCCATTCAAAATCATTAGCATAATGTGCGGAAGTATCAGGACCCCTAACACTGTGAGCTTGAGGCTGATCCGTCATCGGTACCAATGCAATCTACAAAACATCACAAGTTAGTTGATATATACTACAATAGTTGGTAAGGTCAATATATAAAACAACAACGACCAAAGCACATTCGAAAGGGTCAAAGAATACGACAGTGCCGACCAAACTATAGTCGGCAGGGTCGACATATTCAAAACAATGACTGCTTAAGCATGTTTCACAACCCAGTATCCTGAGCTGTAAAAGTCTTATAGTCGGCAGGGTTCTTATTTATGACCTTGCTGACTAGAATTCTGCTTATGAAAAGTCATGGCATTTGGTAATAAAAACCACGCCGACGCTTACAGTCGTCAAGGTCGAGAATGGTCGACCTTGCCGATACTGGGCATCAAAAGTGGAAAAAAAATCGATCATTTGCATGGAAAAATCACAATCTTCATCAAGTAAGTTGTGTACCTGATTATTTTCAGCTCCCTTTTCTTCTTCCGTTTGGCTCAAGACATTCATCACTTCCATATCCATCTTGAGTTTGAGGAAAATAAAAGCTAGGATCATGCATATAATCCATTTGATCACGATTCGGTAGATCTTCATACAAGTACTCATCTGTAGGAGGAAAATTAGAAGACTCCCTCACTTCAAAATTAGGATTAGAATCACTCATCTCACAATTATCACAAAACCCTAACTTTCTTCCCCCAAAACTTCTTATACTACTTCACTCTCTTTCTTACTCTAAATTATTTCCAAATCCACTCATATAAATCAACTAACTAATTTAACTAATTTAACTAATCTAATCATATCAATTAAATTAGTGTTAATCATTGCAGGGCAGTTTAGCTATTTATAAAATACATGGTTAAGGGGTGTCATGTTTTATTTCAAAATGATCCAGGTTTTGTCTCATTAGGTATACCCTAATTAATCTGGGTATACCCCAATCTCGCCAGGCTAAATATGTGGTAAAAAACAATGAAAATTGAAGGGAAAATACGTGGTAAGCTAAGACTTTGTAAGTCCGGGAATGTTCTTCGCGGCACCATAAAAATCTGGAAGGGACCACTTGTCATGAAAATTTTGAGGTGGATGGTCGTTATAAGTAAAATTCAACACCCCTTATCCACATATTTTTGTTAATGACTTCTTATATTATTATTTTTTCAATTTTTTAAGAAGAAAATTAAATTTTTTGATTAAAACTTTTTTAATTAGGTTTGGTTCTTAGTTTTTGTTTTTCTTATCCGAGTTTCGGCTAAAAAAAATTTTCTATCCGAATACAATAGGGTTTTTCATATACTAACAACATGGAGGTTCGGCTAAGATTTCTTTCATAACTGAACTTCGGGTTCGGTTAACTTTTTGTTTCTTTCCTAGACGAATTTAATGGGTTGTTCATATTTTAAAAGCAACATAGAAATTCTGCCAAGAGTTTTTCAAAGAACTCAGCTAGTTTCTTTTTTTTTTTAGCAAAATTTAATGGTTGTTCATTTTTCAAAAGCAACATAGAGGTTTGATTGGGTTTTATTTTTCTTCCTAGCCGAACTTTTTTGTTTCTCTAGCCGAATTTAATGGATTGTTCATATACCAAACATAACGTAGAGGTTCGGCTACGTTTTTGCTTTTTCTTTTGTTTTTCTCATGTGAAAATCAACATAGAGGTTTGGCCACGCGTTTTGTTCTAGCGAACTCAATCCAAAGAAAAATTAAAAATTGAGATTAATTTTTTTTTTTTAATTTATTTAAATAAAGGGTAGCTTAGTCGTTTCCTGCAATTAGGACACCCCTGAACTTTGTAGGATAGATGGTCTAAGTACTTCATGGTCCACTCAAATATTTGATGTTTCCCAAAATATCGTTCAATTATAATTTCTCTAGAATGAATCCTATTTTTTTGGTTGCACGAACTTTGTTGGGGCTGCAGGATAAAAGAAATATAATTAACTGGGTGCTAGCAGATAGATTAGATTAGTGAGAACATGAGATTAAAGTTATAGAATAGAGTTATAATTGTTAGATTTAGGCATGTCAATGGATAACCGAATACCCGATATGTGTCCAAGCCCGTTGTTGATGGTGTATTTTTGACGAAGGCTAAATTCGTAAAATCACATAGAAAAATATGTATCTCTAACCAGTATTAGAAGCATAAAAATTCAGGTCTTCACGTGCCGCAAGAGAAGTGGATTGCAGTCTTGTAACCTTATCAAAGTAATAATATATGATAGCAATATTAGAGTCTCGGAAGTAGAACTTTCGATAATCCATATATTTTATCAGTTTATGCTGAGCGACTCAGCATCTCTTTCTGCATCCGAAATTCATTAAAAAAAAGACATCTCTGATGCTGCAACTCTACCCAAATCTTATACTGATATAAAGAAAAGACCCAATTGTTTGGTGAAGCGTTTTTTTTTATTGCAAAAACAACTTTTTCTTATTTTTTTTTTATGGAAAAGGTTAATATATTAAATCAAGCAATGTAATACCGAAGATCTACAATATCATTTTCATCAAAAATATTATAAGTAATACTCTCTGTTCGCACTCGTTGACACAAGTGTGTTGATATATGATGAAGTCTTCTGATTCTTGCTTCTTTGGCAACTGAGTCCGCTGCATCATTGTAATCTCTGTTTTATAGCCAATTTAAAGCATTTAAAAGAGCTTTTGCTTCTGCATGTAACGCCGAGGAAGCCCAATCAGAGCCAACTGAAATATGTAGGAAAGCTTTTTGGTATGTCGAGTACAGAATGAAGGCATATCCCATGGATATATTTTCTTTTTTATAGGACGCATCAGTGAATATTATCCAATCCGACCTGATATCGTTCCACATGTGGTTGGGAATCTTCATTTTTTTGATGCCTTGGGATTTGTTCTCTTCCTTGATGATTAAAGAATGGATGAACATTTTTATCTGCTGAATTAAATAAGCGGGATCCGGAATGGTTCTTCTGAAAACTACCTCACACCTATATTTCCATATGAACCAAAGAATGATAGCAATTTGTTCCCTAAATTGCGAGAAGTTTTGATCAGTGATCCATAATTCAACCCATTTGTTAATTGTATCCATGTTAATCCGCGAATTGACTGCATCTAATGAGCAACCAAACCAAACTGCTCTGGAAAAAGGGCAAGTTCTAAATAGTTGATTTTCCGTTTCCATAGCTTGGTTATTGCACAATTGACACTCTGGGGAAACCTCTGGGTTATGAGCCGCTAGTTTATTCGAGGTCGGTAAAGCTTAATGAATTAAATTCCAAATAAACAATCTGATCCGAGGTAGAGTCTGCATCTTCCATAGTTTTTTCCACGGGAAATCTATATCATTTTCATTGTCAGAATTCCGATTAATGAGAAAGTTATAAATATATTTTACCGAGAAATCTCCTGATTGGTGGTGAGCCCATCTTATCCTGTCTCCATCTTCTTTATTTGGGGTAATACCTAGAATTTTTTCTTTTATTTCTGAAGAAAACAAATCATCCAGCCTTTCCGTGTCCCAATATCCTTCATTATTTATTAGACGTTGAACTTTTTGCGGCAAAGTATCATCTCTGTCCCTTGGTTTATTTCTTCTGTCCATGTTGGGAATCCAATTGTCCTCCAATATCTTCGTATTAGCTCCATTTTTCACTTGCCAAATATTATTGCCTTTAATAATATTTAGACATTTCTGAATGCTTGTCATCGAAAGGATTAGAATTATAAAAGTATTTCGCTTCAAGAAGTTTAACCCATAGCTGATCTTTTTCCATCATTAATCTGCTAGCTAGTTTTGTTAAAAGGGCTATATTGAAATTATGAGGATTTTTTATTCCCAATCCCCCTTGAGATTTTGGCTTGCACATCCCTTTTCACGCCTTTATATAACCACCTTTACCTTTTGACCCATCTTTCTTCCACCAAAAATCTCTCTGGATTTTATCTAATTTATCTAAGGTTTCTTTAGGAAGAGCTAGCATCTGCATCTGATAAGTCGGGTAAGCTTGAAGAATGGATTGAATTAAAACTGTTCTGCCTGCTTGAGATAGTAACTTTGATTTCCAACCTTGCAAGGTATTATAATACTTTTGAAGGAGTGGTTCGAAATTCTCCTTCCTGTTTTTATCAAAGAAGAGAGGAGTTCCTGGATACCTGTCTTTTTTAGTCATCAGCTGGACTTTAAGGATTTTTGTTATTATTTTCCCATGTTTGGGATGAATTTTGGGGCTAAAGTAGATTCCTGATTTTTGAAAATTAACCATTTGGCCTGTAATTCACCCAAAATTAGATAAAATATCCAATTTTTTTCATGCTTCTCCCAGGTCCGCTTTGGTGAAAAGAAAACAACCATCGGCGAAGAAGAGATGGGATATGGTAGGGGCGTGTTTATATATTTGAAGCCCCGAGATTTTATCCTCTCTTGTTGCTTTTTCAAGGAGTCTTGAGAGGATCTCCATGCAAATTAGGAAAAGGTAAGGGGATAAAGGATCACCTTGTCTTAGACCCCTTGAATTGGAAAAGGTTTGGCCTGGGGATCCGTTTAGAAGGATAGCAAAGGAGGTAGTGGAGATGCATTGAAAAATGAGATTAACTCAGTCATCACTGAAGCCAAATGAGGATAAAGCTCTCTTAATAAAAGGCCACTCAACTCTATCTAAGGCTTTGGATAAATCGTCTTAAGAACAAAAAAAACCTTTTTTTTGAAGTTTTCATAGAATGAATCAATTCATGGGCTATGATAATATTGTCCGTAATTTGTCTCCCTGGAAGAAAAGCCGATTGGTTGGGAGAAATGATCATATTCAATAGGGGTTTTAATCTATTGGCTGAAATTTTGGAAATAAGTTTATATATCGTGTTGCTGAGGCTGATAGGTCTGAAATCCGCTGGGGTTTGGGGTGTTGAAATTTTTGGGATAAGAGTAATAAAAGAATGGTTGAAATCTTGTGTCATAATCCCTGTTCTAAAAAATTCTTGTATGGTATTTGTAATATCTGACCCCAAGATTTCCCAATTGGCTTTAAAAAATCCCGGTTGAAATCCGTCCTCGCCAGGACCTTTTCTTATTAACCATGAAAAATTTAAGACCGAAAAAATTAGCTATGGATCCGACGCTATTAAGGGTTAATTTGTAATAATGTGGTACAAAGATGCGTGGTTCGAATCCCACTAACACCATTTTGTCGACTTAATTTCTCCCCTTCAAAATTACTTTTCGCTCTGTCCGACGTATATTATTCTACATCTGACCTCATTCGTACAATCAAAATTTGCAAACTCATTGCAAATTCATTAGGGGCATTCGACTCATCAGACAAATCTTCGTATCTTGATTAAACGAATTCTGTTTCGTTTAGAAAAAATGGTTTCAGAAATTCACAAGCTTTTTTTTTTTTTCTTTATCGATAAACTTCTAAAACCATTCTTTCCGATGGATTTCATTATGATCATGTTTCTGATACTCACAAACTTTAACAATTCTGTTTTGAATTTCACTTTTACAAACAAACTACTTTAATAAATGGATGATCACACTAAAATCCAAGTCCAAGACAAACCTATAATACACTGTAATTTTTCTTTATCATTTTTTTTTTTATCGGTAAAGAATTTGGTGCTGGCGAGTTTTGAACTCAGGTCATTGATATCATCACCCAATGATTTTACCACTATATTATAATAACACCGGTTAATTTCCCTTCATCTTACATGGTATCCTGGTTAAGTTAGGAAGATGGATTTGATTGGGGCGGTGAATTTCACCATAGTGTACCATGTGGAGTATAGCAGCGATGATAAAAGAAACTGTTCTTTAGTCCGTGGAAGAGGATGATTATGACACGTATCTATAAGGTTCGAAGTATACACACGGATGTGTAATGTTGGTACTAAAAGGGAATGATTAATGAATTCAACATGATTTGATGTGTTATAGAGCAGCAAAATATTTTAAATGATTCGGGGTTTGATAACTAACTGCAATGGTACATGATACATCTTGGATCTATTATGCTCGCCATTTCATAACTCCACGGGGAAAGGACTTACGGATTCTGAATTTGTATAGGCAAACGAGTATATATATATATTTTTTTTAATAGGAAAATTGAAATTCATTAAGATTATAAAGAATTGTTTTGGTCACCTTGGATTAATTCCTTAATCCAGGCAGGCCATGTTTACATATCAATCTGCTTTATCAAGCAGTACTCTTGCATACTTTGCTAAAGAGTCGGCACTATTATTAGCAGGGGAAAATATCGTTTGGTCCTTTTTTAGGTGGTCCCAAGTTAATTTGGTCCTTTCAGAAATCACCTTTTCTATTTGGTCCATAATTATTTAAAAATATAAAATGGACCAAAGTATCCTTCCGTTTTATTTCTTATTTATTTTTTGTAGCAGTTCATTCTGTCTGGTGAACTCCGGAGTTCATTCCTTCAAGTGAACACCTAATATACCAAAACTAAATCACATATGAAAAACAGAGTTCATTCTGTAAAAAGAACACAACACAAAAAATTCTACAAAAAAATTATTCTACGAACTTCATTACACTTCATTAAATTCTACAAAAATTTCGTTATTAAGAACAAAAAGTCAGAGTTCATTCGTCAAAATGAACTCCTGATAAAAACCTATATGAAACCAGAGTTTATTCTTCAAAATGAACTCCTGATAAAAACCTATATAAACCAGAGTTCATTCGTCAAAATGAATTCCTGATAAAAACCTATGTGAAACCAGAGTTCATTCTTCAAAATGAACTCCTGATAAAAACCTATATAAACCAGAGGTCATTCGTCAAAATAAACTCCTGCTAAAAACCTATATGAAACCAGAGTTCATTCTTCAAAATGAACTCCTGATAAAAACCTATATAAACCAGAGTTCATTCGTCAAAATGAACTCCTGATAAAAACCTATATAAACCAGAGTTCATTCGTCAAAATGAACTCTTGATAAAAACCTATATAAACCAGAGTTCATTCGTCAAATGAACTCCTGATAAAAACCTATAAATCTTCATCTTCTTCATCATCTTCATCGACTTCAACAGCAACAACAACATCAAATCTTCATTAACAACGACAACATCAAATCGTCTTCATCATCTTCATTTCAATCTTCATCTTCTTTGACAACAACAACAACAAAACAGAGTTCATCTTCATCATAAAACAGCAGAAAAACAGAGTTCATCATCTTCATCTTCATCTTCAACACGAGCAGCAGCAACAACAACATGAGTTTCTTGTGGAGACGTCATTGTTACAGCCGCAGGAAGAAATCAAAACACATCCAGAAAAAAAAGAAAAAAAAAGGATTCAGATATACTTTTTTTTGTTACAGCAGCAGGAAGAAATCACAACATGAGTTTCATGGATTTTTTTATCGTCTTCAACAACATCATAAACAACAGTAACATCTTCGTCATCTTCTTCAACTTCAACTTCAACACCATCATCTTCATCAAATAGAGAAAGAAAAACAAGAAGAGAAAGTAGATCTGAATCCAGAGAGGAGAGAGAAAATAAATCTGAAAATGATTTCTTTTTTTGCTAATAAATCATATATATATTATTCTGAAAGGATATGCTTGTCACTCCTAGATGAAAATTACATCATCCATGACGTCATCCCGCGTGGGTATTGTACACCCTAGGACCAAACCATTATTTTTAGGACCAGACAGAAAAATATATTTTAAAAAAGGACCAAACAGACAGTTGACTTGGTCAACTGGACCAAACTCTCTCTAATATATTAATAGTAGGACCATATGGTATTTCCTACTATTAGCAATACGATGGACATATGTACATGTCCATGTTTCAAAATCTGAAAGAAAAAAATAAAACATCCCTTATTATACTACTTGTATTCCATTTCACAGCTGTTGAGTGGCCTTGAATAGCATTCACTACATTCTGACAATCGCCTTCCAAATGTATATTCCTAAGCCCCATTTCCTTGGCCCATAGAACTGCTTCCAAAGCTCCCAACGCTTCTGCTTGCTCCGCATCTATTCCATCTTTTGGGATGCATCGCACTCCATTGCATTCACCTGCATGGTTTCTAGAAATTAGTCCAATACTTATTGGAACATTCTCATCTATAAATGAAGCATCAAAATTAATCTTCGCCACATCTACAGCTGGTGCCTGCCACACTTGATTAACTAGGAAAACATTATTAGGAATAGATGGATTGCCATTTAAATAAGATCTCCATTCCTCCAAATGTTTATTGATATTTCCTGCAATTATTCTATCATCTGTCTGAACATTATCAAACACTTTTGTACACCTTTCTTTCCACAGATACCAAGTTATAAAACCAACATATTCCACTGCCCTCTGATCTACTTGCACACCTGCATTGTTAATGCTAAAGATAGAACAAAGCCATTTGTGGAAGTCAAAACTAATAGTATGATGCATATTTTGGTTCACAGAATGCCACACTCTAACAGCTATAGGGCAGTCAATAAGTAAATGATGCATAGATTCAATATTATTATTGCAGATAGGACAAGAAGTGTTTTTATGCTTGGTAAATCTGCAATTCTATCCTTGGTAGCTAGACAGGAGTGCAAACATAGCCAAAGAAAATGATGTATCCTAGGGGGAGTTTCATCCTCCAAAAAGACTTCCAATTAATGTTTAGATTGTTTTTTGTAGGATGCTACACTAGAGTATCATCTAGAATAACTCTGTAAGCAGACTTTACTGAGAAATGACCATTGTGAGAAGGCTTTCATCTTAATTTATTATTGCCAGTGAATGGAATCCTGATACTAGTGATTTCCTTAACTATGGTCTGATCAAAGAGCACCTGCAAAGTATCAATTTTCCATTCATTAGTATCCTTATTAATGAGTTGACTGACATTACTCATACTAGAAGAGTAATAAGTAGATGGTGGGGGTCTAGATCTCTTAGGCAGTCAGTTATCCTTCCAAATGGATACAGAATTTCCATCACCTATTTCCCAGACGTAGTGTTTCCTAACAATATCCAAGCCATGGAAAATGCCTCTCCAAATCCAAGAGCCCTGAGTAGACACAACATCAGTTAAAGGATTAGAAGAGCCAAAATATTTACAGGCTAAAATTTGTACCCAAAGATCATCCTGTTGATTAACCATTCTCCATGCTAGCTTTGTAAGGAGAGATAAGTTAATAATATCTTTTCTTATAATATTAAGACCTCCTAAAGCTCTAGGAAGGGCTACATCCTTCCATCTTTTAGGGTGAATACCTCCACCAGAATCTTTTTTACCCCAGAAAAAGTTCATTTGGACAGAGTCCATCTTATCAGTGTTTTTCTTTGGCATTGGGAATACAGCTAAATGATGATTAGCCATGTTAACTATAACAGTTTGAGTAAGAACATTTCTACCTGTAGGAGCAAGAAAAGTACTTTTCCAGATGGGTAGATACTTTTGTTAACTATCTATCAGATGAGCAAAGGATTGAGATTTATCTCTCTGTAGCAAGAGAGGGACACCTAAATATTTTTCCTGCAAGCCCATTCTTTTAATTTGCAAAATACTAGAGATAGTAGTCTTGATATTACCTGGAACTTTTTGACTAAAATCAATAGCAAATTTCTCAAAATTGACAGCTTGGCCAGAGTACTGACTGAACTGGTCAATGATAGTTGCTAAATGATTGGCTTCTCTTATCATGGCTTTAATAAAAATAAGGCAGTCATCAGCAAAAAATAAATGACTAATAGCAGGGCTATCTTTGGTTACCTTAAACCCATGGATAAGATGAGAATTTTCTGCAGATTTAAGAGACCTAGAAAGAGCTTCCAAGCATAGAATAAAGAGATATGGAGATAAAGGATCTCCCTGCCTAAGACCCCTTTGGGGATAAAAAATCTTACCTGGAGCACCATTGAGAAGAATGGAAGTAGAGACAATAGAGATGCATTGTTCAATCATTCTAGTAAACACATCAGAGAAACCAAGAGCTTTCAAGTCAGCTATCAAAAAGGACCATTCTACCCTATCAAAATCCTTGTTCATATCAAGTTTGATGGCAATGCCACTATCTTTAGCTTTTGTTTTTTTCCAAGGAATCTACCATCTCATGTGCTATTATAATATTGTCTTGAATGAGCCTACCAGCATTGAAAGCAGTTTGAGTAGGAGCAATAATTTTATTCAACAATCTCTTGAGCCTAGATGCAAGTAATTTAGAAATGATTTTATAAGCTACATTACATAAACTGATGGGTCTGAAATCAACAGAACTTTTAGGACAAAAAGTTTTAGGTATAAGGGTAATGAAATTATGGTTAAGTTGTTTTAAAATATATTGAGATTCAAAAAAAGTCTTAACCATATTCACAACATCATTACCTACTATATCCCACATAAGTTGATAGAAATCTGCAGGTAAACCATCTGGACCAGGAGTGGTCCATGGTTTCATTTCAAAAACAATCTTTTTAAATTCATCATGAGTTGGAGGAATACATATCATATTATTATCATCATTAGTAATGCATGGAGAAACATTGCATAAGTAAGCATCAGGCTTATCAGGATTGGTAGTTTTACTAATTCTAGCAAAGTGTTCTAAAAGTTCAGTTGTTATATCCTCTCTTTCAGATAACCACTCACCATTCCTATTTTGTATGGAATCAATCTGTGTTCTTCTCCTTCTAAATTTTTCTTTTTGGTGGAAGTAGGCAGTGTTCCTATCATCAAGTTTCAAATGAGCATCTCTATTCCTTTGCTTCCAATAGTCTTCTTCTGCAGTGTACCAGAACTTTAATCTAGTAGTCAGATCTTGTACTTGACTAGAGTTTTGCATTCCTCTATTTCTAGTTAACATAGCTAGTTCAGACTGAAGTTTAATGATTTGTGTGTTAATATTACAAAATTGGTTGTAATTCCAGTCTCTAAGCATATGTTTAGCATCAAAGAGGTACCAAGTGAGCTTAAATGCATTAGACCCGGAAACTTGTTTGCCCCAATTATCCTTAATAAGTTCAGAGCATGAATTGTCACTAAACCATGCTTTATTAACTCTAAATGGTTTTTTAGTACTATTATCAAGTTTTGAGGTTACAAGCAAGATAGGGCAGTGATCACTAGCAAAAGCAGATAAATGATAAAGACCAGCATTTCCATAGTTGTTGTGAAAGTCAATACTAACACAAGCTCTATCTAATCTTTCCAATATTAAAGCATCATTGTCTCTCTTATTGGTCCAAGTAAATGGATTACCAATATACCGCATACTATAGAGTTCTCTACTATGTATAAGAGCATTAGCATAATCAAGTTCAGATTGAAGAGGAGCATTACCACCTTCCTTTTCATCAGAAGCAAAAATAAGATTTAGGTCCCCTAAAAGGATCCAAGTATTAGGGTGATTGCATCTAATATCATCTAGATAACTCCACTAATCATTTCTATCATTATTGTTTAAGGCACCATATATGAAAGAAACAAGAGAAGCAGAGTATATAGAATCAAGCTTCGCAAGGCAATTAATGATATTATATTTGATATCCACTATCTTAAGATCAACACCATCCTTCCACATAAGACAGAGACCTCCAGACTGGCCAATTGGATTACGGAATATTATGTTGGTGAATTTAAATCTAGAAGTGAGAAATTGCATTATTTTAGTTTGATTTTTTGTTTTTGATAAGAAAATGATATCAGGGTCATTAGCTCTAATAAGGGATTGCAGATGATTTCTAGTGTCTTTATTGCCAAAACCACAAACATTCCAGGAGAGAAATTTCATGTTTAAAAAACAGTAGTTATAGAATTGACCGGATAAAATAGTTTGATAAGTGAGAAAGGAGGGATTATCAAAGTTTAAAGAATTGAGAGGTACCTGGTTTTCTCCATTTGTGTTGCTAGTGTGTTCAATATTTGAAAAAACTTGCTCTTTTGCTGCAGTGGCCATCATCATTATTGTGGAATCCTTGAGTTGCTTCTCAATATGATTAGAGGATGCAAATTCAGTCATAGGAATTGGGTTCATAGGAGTAGGAATACTTCTTTGCCTTTTACCTAGCCTAGCACTCTCAACTTCTATGGAACTCTTATCAGCTGCTTCATCAGTTTTGTATTCATTATTAAATCCCTTAATCATCCAACCATCTTTTGGGGGAACAAATGGAGTATGTTTTATAACCTTCCTGTTTCGTGAACTAGATGTTGGAATTGTATTTTTGGCCAGAATATTTGACTTATTGCTTCCTCTCTTGAGATTCCCAAACTTTAGTGGTTTTCAATGAATTTCTACCAACTTAGCTGCAATATCTCCACACTTAGCTTTTGAGTGTTTCACCACAAAATATTCTTTGCAAAGTTTATGAGGTTGTCTCTCATAAAAAAACTTTATCTATCTAGTAGATCCAGCAGCTGTAACAGCTAAAGCTCCCCTTCTTAATGGTGTAGACAGATTGACTTTGACACAGACTTTGAACACATCACCAGTTAGAGGCAAGCCTGTTTTTGGTTCAATAGCTCTCACTTCACCCATAGTTTCACCCATGTCATGTACTGCTTTTTGATTCATATGCTCAGGTAACAAATGCTTCACCTGGATCCAAAAATCTTGAGTCTCCCAGTCCAAATCCTTGTAGTTCATAGTAGCATAATAGTGATGAAGCACAGTAAGATGTCCATCAATACTCCATGGTCTTGTTTGAAAAACAATATTCAGTTGATCCCACTTTTTGAAAGTAAACACCATAATGTTCTGTTCCAACTCAAAGACTCTAACCTCCTCCTCTTCTGGAATGAAATCCCACAGAAGCTTCAGATTCTTCTCAACCTTCTTGTCAGAGATACTGCCTTCTGTGATGATTTTCCCAATGAGAAAAATCTCCATTTCATCTTCTTCTTGCTCAGAAAAGAGCTCATTATCATGAAGAACCAAATCAGTAGATGAAGTATTTTTTTCTAGGATGGTCTCTCTCAATTTGTCAGAGAGACTTGAAACGTCTTTTGATGCTTTATCATTTGATTGAGCCATTGAAAAGTATAGACTCGGATTGATTGGTTTTCTTGAGAAGAGATTAAAGTTATAATGGATATATATATTCAATAAGGGATTAAGATTGAAAACAACATTAGGGTTTGGGTATTGAATGAATATATTTTTATTCCTAAGATAGGTACCAAATCTGATTTCCCCCCCTATATTTACTGGTTCAGTTATGGAAAGATATAGAATTGAACAAGTCAATATGCCCCAAAGAAGGAAACTAGGATTCAAATTTCGAATTTTTGAATTTGCAAAGAGGCGGACTTTAATGTAGTATCTGTAACAAACTGAGTTTGGATGAGTTAGATTGGATCTGACCGATTTCTGCATCTTGCAATCATACTAGAAGAACCAAGAAGAAGGCAAACGCCATGAGAGTTTAGACCGCAAACGCTTCGATTCCTTTGCTACAACGAGCAGAATAACAATAACAACAAACGTGATGACCACTTCATTTGAATCGGCAAACACCATTAAATTGAAACACACTGCAAAAATAGAGAAAAACACAAAGAATTAGTTCGACATGGGGACAAGAGGTACTTCAAAAATTAAATTGAGTAAATTTTAATAAACAGGTTGAAAGAAAGTTTAGATTGATTGCATTAGAGGTTGAATCTTCATAAAAAAGGTTAAAAACGAAGAAAAAAAATGAAACTCATTAACTACTAAGTCATTCGCCCGATTTGCACAGAAGAGAGAGAAGAAACAAACTTCAAATCGATCATTTTTGTTGATTGTCTTTTCTTTCTTCAAAATTCAACAGTAGTCAAACAAGTATGGTGTCTGCTATATAACAATTTTAGATTGTTGAATTATCGAGGTTTCGACTGCAGGCGCATCACGCGTGCGATTTTACTTTTTTTTGTTTTGTTTTGAAGGAACAAGATTACTTCTTGATTTCATTAAAATAATAAGAATTCATATATCATCCTCAGATAAATCAACCATGAAAAACATGAAAAAATAAAAAGATTAAATATCAAATACATGGATTTCAAAGATAAATCTGATGATGCCGGAGGAATGGCTTCTGATTTAGTAATCTGCCATTTTGAATTGTCTTCTTCTTCAATAAGATTTAAGTGTCCCAATCAGGAGTAATTTGCTCAAAATATTGTTACCACAATCAATTTCGGTAGCCCTTGTTCTTCACATAGATGTAAAATCATGCCATACCGAAGTAGATTGCCCTGAATGAAATATCTGAGACGATTGATGCAATTGATTGGATCACCACGAAGGCTAAGGAATTCTTCTTGGAAAGTATACAAGAAGTAATCTAAATGGCATATAAAAGCCATTACAGGATAAAAGAAATACATACTAAAAACGTAATATCGTTTTATAAAAACGATTGTTTTATTTAGAAGTAATATACATATATTTACAAGTAATTGTATTCAAATCCAACCAGAAGATCCGAGAAAATCAGACCAAATCTGGTAGATTTGAGATACAGGAAAGAATTTTTGAAGATTTAGAAGAAAATAGTTAAAAGAGTATTTTGCAGAGAGAAAAGGGGAGGAGAGAGAAAAAAAATCACATGCAATTTTACTATGTTCATAATAATAACACAGAATAATATTCAGAATAAACATGATGCTGCTATCTTATATCTCGACTCTTAAATCAATTAAATGCACCTAGACAGATTGCCTGCTAGGAGTCCAAATTTGTGCATTCCCTCAAAACCGGGGTGCACATTGCGGCTCCCGTTATTTTGCTGACAAAACCTCATAAAACCGCTAACAAAACCACTTCCTCTTTTTTATTTTATTTTCCATCAAGATTTCATCAAGATTAAAGCAAAGCATACAAGTTTTAATCCAAATTACAAATCATATTAGGCATATTCCGGAATAATCTCTAATTATTGAAAAAAAAAGAAGTTTTCTGATGGAGTTTTTTTTCTCCCTGTAAGAGAGAAATAAGGCAGTGAAGAAGAAATCATTGTTATAAATATTAAAATCGATAAATATTGTTAATTTGTGATACAAATTCCGTATTTGAGAAAACCCAGAAATTTAAATTGGAAGAAAAAGAGGCCTAATCGAACAAAATCGATTTATTCTTCTTCTTCTCCTTCCCATTCTAATTATTTTCTTCCTAGATTTGATGGTGATCCTTGAAACTATTCCTTCCAGGATCTGATAGTGATCCTTGTAGTTATTCCCGAAGAACGCAATAAGAATAGTGGTAATAAAACTAGGGTTGATTTGGTTTAATTGAAACAGGGGTGCACATTCCAATTCCATTTTTACACAATATGGTTCACTTGGCAATATCATCTTGAATGAACCAGCAAATTGTTTTTTTTTTTTTCATCGAATTCAACTGGTTTTGGTTACTAGTTCCCAATCCTAGATTAGGCAAGAAAAAGAGGCATCAAGAAACACTAAGGGGCAAAGTCATGGGATACAACAATACCTGATTACAAAAGGTTGGTGACACAACAAGAGAAAGATGTGTTAATGGAGATTTTACTTACCCGTGACTGTTTCTACTCAACATAATTTTAGGAGAAAGATGAATAAACGAGGAAGAGATGATAGAGAAAAAAAAACAAATAGAAGATCTTAGGAATCGTGCAGAGACTTTAATTTTAAAATAAAAAAAATAAAAGATCAGATGAAAAACCGGAAACCAGTTAAGTTTTTTTAGGCCAATTAGAGAGGCCGGAACGTGCACCTCGATTTTAAGGGGGTGCACAAATTTACACTCGTCTGCTAGTATAGAGCGACTAATTAATTAAATCCAGTGATGCATATTCATCGGATGAATTCCTAGAAAGTATTATGTCTCACCCTAATATTCATCTACTTCAATTCATGGATTTTCTCGGTTGAATTCCATGGATTGGTGATAACTGATGAATATTCACCTTTCAAGTATAAATGAGTATACTTAATAATAATCTCCAAAGAGCACCCAAAAACATCGGTGAAAAAGGATATAGAATACTCATCAAAAGACGAAAAGATGAGAGAGAAAATAATAATAAAATAAAACCGTATGGGACGGGGCCCACCGATCAGCTGGTTAGCCATGCTGCCGTTTTCGTGGCCGGTCCCCCACCCCTTTTGATTTTTCCTATTATATTATTATTATTCATTTTTCCTTTAGCAAGGATTTCCTCTTTGAATAAAATTCTTCGATACTCCATATCTTATCAAATATTGCTTCATGGACCATATGGTTTACAAAGTAAGTGGTCCCGCAACCATTATGTCTTTACATCATAAAAGATATTAAAATAATATTATTTTAATATTTTGGTCTTCAAAGCAAAAAAATTTACTTCCTCTTCAGAGCAGAATTAAGAGTTTCAGTCAAGATCAAACTCTTCAAAGCAAAAATTCGACTTCCTATCCAAAGCAGAATTAAGAGTTTCAAAAGGATCAAACTATTGTCATCTTCTTAGTTAACTTGGTTTTTGTCATTTTCTATATCTGAGTATAATGCAATTTTTCATGGTGTGGTAAATAACTGAAACATTTTTTCCTTAAGAACCTAGCGAAATGGTGGTGTTCTTGATGTACCCTGTGCCTTTGGTGACAGGTTCTTGAGGCAGTATGTCGTCACAAATTCCGAAACTCAGATCTGAGTCTTATAAATACTAAAATTATAGTTAAGCACAACTCGCCAAGTTACAAATTATATCAACTCTATTGCTAGGAGTATATTTCAGTAGAACTTTATGAGTGCTTCACCGCATTTATGTGCTAGTGCTATAATAGATGTGTTCATATGTGCGAAAGTAGATTTAAATTTTACACTTCTGGTATCCAATTTCCACATGTTTTGTTTTTCTTGGTTTTTTTGTTTGTAGTCAACTTGGTGTGCTCAAATCAATGATTATAATCCTGATTACTAAAATCATAGCAGTCTTAATTAATGCATGTACAGTTGTACTTTTGAAGCCTCTGATTAGCGTAATGATAAATTGTTACACACATCTGGCTAAAGATTTTGTTCTTTCGTATTTTTTAATTGTCATGCTTAGAGGAGTAAATACGTTCCATTAGCGTCAATGGCAAACATGTGTTTCTAAAGTAAATAAATACTTCTTAGATAAATTACTTCTGATGTGTAGATCGTGAATGGATAGTAAGTGGAGGAGTGAAACAACCCAACTTCGATCTTTATGCTTACTTTAGGAGGCGTTATCCACAGAACATAAGTGAAGGAAAAATAATATAACTTTTGATGTATACATACATACATATATATATATATATATATATATATATATATATATGCTAACTCAACTATATAAATGCAAATGGTGAAATTTAATTGAAGGGCAAAATGGTCATTTCAAGACCATGGGCAAAATGTAACTTTACAACTAGGGGTGAAATATCATTCTGAGCCAATATTTATCTTTATGGTTTAGCAAAACTAAAATAGGGGAAGACAAAACGTTAAAAGAGAGCTATGAAGATAAGCTTGATCATCATTGCCAAAAGACAAGCTCAGCCACATAGGTCAAAACTCAACTCTCACATGAGAGACTCATACCTTGATTTGCACTTATAGTCATGATTTATAGTATATGTTCCCACGAGATACTGTTAGTCGTGATACTTGTAATGCCCGAGAGATACTGTTAGTCTTCAAGGCACTTATAGTCATGATTTCTAGCATACATCCCCGAGATATACCGCTGATCACGGAGGATCAAAAGAATCATGGAACACCCATTGTGAGTCATGAGTAAGCATGAGCGGCCATGATTTCAACACCTCCTCGCGATATATAACTGGCCGTAATGCATTGATTCCTAGTCTACGTCTCCAGAAAGACACTTCTGCTTATTAAGGATCTGAAGACTCATAAAACGTCCACGGCTGACCTATGAGCATGAGCGGAGACATCCGTCTACTGTAAGCACGACTTTCCCCTATTTGAGATCAGAGACTAATTCCTAGTACATCCTCACGAGAAGTTGATTGTTCATGTCTACTATAGACCCTGATTCGACTTACCGAGGCCTTTTGAATAATTCATAGAACATCCCCGCGAGATACAACTGGTTATTCTGCCTCTAGGCCCTATAACATCATTTGAAGATACAACTGGTCATGTCGGCCCCATTATATGGACACAATCGTAACTAGCTCCTAGAACATCCCTGCAAGATATGTTGGTCAAAGGAAAGTGAAATGTGGTCTCATAAAGACATTATTAGGCATAAAATCCTCCCTCTAGTTCTCGAACATTTCCTGGCTGACTTTGACGAGACTCAATCTCATAAGTTAAGCCTCAACCGGTATCATGATAATTTGAGCTGAACCAGCTCATCAAAAGAGTCTTGTACAAGCCACTACTTAGGCACAAGCCTCATCTATGGGACATGCCTCTTTCTCAGCTTCTCAAAAATACTCACGATTAGTAAATTGAGTCTGAATTGTACATTTTTATCAAAAAACGTGGATAAACTCCCTTAAGCTCCCCGTGCTTAATAAAAAGACCCACATATAATAACTCGGCCTCCACATGACTTCTGTGACCGACCATGAAGAGATAGATCCCAATCTCATCTCCTCTCATAATCTACAAAATATTTGAGGCATACCTCGTCTATTCACGTGACTCATCCTAGTCATGCTCACAAATCAGAGAACATTTCTTTATCTTGGCAACTTAGGATATAAAGAATGTTTCTCTCTCAACGCATCATCAGAATGGATGACTCAGTCGCACACAAGTTTCTTTTAGGAAGATTATAACAACATTGCGAAACTACTCTATAGAACCAAAATGGATATAAACTTAGACGTGCAATATAAACCATACCATGTTAATCTTTCAAATTTTGACATAAATAGAAAATCTAGAAACAAACAATAATTCCCATCTAGCAAACACCTTAATATGATCTAAGAATACCCCAGCTCCTTTTATTATGTTGAGAAAGGTAAAACAATAACAACAAAATTCATTTTCACTAGATTATCAATTTTACTTAGCAAATTTCACCTACAATACAACTTTTGTTATACCCGCTAAAATTAGGATTTTATTGCTTGAGTTGAATATCCATATTTAGATCTTGTGATATTTTCTTTAGCTTTGATCTTATAGGTTGTCTGCAATCTGAGTGATGTTCGTCGTAAATTTGGTGATAATTTAGTCCGAGTGGTTTATTACTCCATATTTAATTGAGAATTTTTTGGCAGGTAAAGAAGCTCTGACAAGTTTCAAATATACCGGCTAGCAAAGATTTTGTTCAAGGTTAGCCTTTTGATATCTTTTTGTTTTTAAGAGAGTATATCCAGATAGTGTCTAAAATGAAAAACACAATGACAACAACAAATCTTTGTACAGAAACAAAGACATCAATGAGTAGATCAAGATTATCATCAAATTCTTATACTACTGCAACTATTAACAAATCTCTCAAGCCGATTCACACCGATTCGTTCCATCTCAGACCTCCAAAGACCGATTTAGATAACAAATGTTACTTTGGACACTATTATTGCTACTTTAGACACGAATAGTGTTACTGTTACTTACGACAATGTTACCTTAGGTGCATTAGGAAATTTTACTTTAAAAACCTTAGTTCATGTTATTTACATGTACTTGCAAACACTGGGTTGGATCTGATCCGATTACTGTTTGTGCAATAATACATATTGATTTTTCTTCATAGTCAGTTTGGACCCTTAATGATAGTCCTGCCTCTTTCTAAAGAAAGAGGGAGAGAAAAGGTACTCTAAAATAGTTTTTATGACTGTAAGAATTGAATTGTTAGTCAAGAATTGGGTAAGATACAATAGCCTGGAAGAGTTTATAATGATTTTGAAAAACTTATACAAGGTTTCTGATTTCCAAAATCGGCATTATGAATGTATCAGTTGAGGTTCTCCTCTTTTATGGAAAAAAAAAAGTTAAACCCGTTAAAAATAAAACCAAAAAATTCGTCAGAAGACTACAAATTATAAAAGAGTCATTAAACAACTACACTACAAAACAACAAATAAGATCATGATTTACAAACCCTAACAAAAGTTAAACATTTACAATTCAAAAACTCTACAAAATCATCGACAAAATTATAAAGATCAAATGACATACCTATCAAAAATTATGTCTTCTTCCATTGAGACTAACTTAAAACTCTTCCCACAACCGACCTAACCTTAGAACTCCATCATAGATAGAAAATGACCTAAATAATAAGACCCCCAAGTTATTGTTGTCTCCAACCCCACATTTGCACCTACAATAGAGTGCACAAACATATATACAAATTTAAGGATTATGGTTAGGATTAGGGTTTAAACAATAAATCTTAGCTGATTGTAGATCTACTGAGCTGACATCTTCTAATTCTTCTTTGAAAAAGAAAAAAATCCAAAATTAGGGAAAACCTAGAAAGTTACTAAATATTATTGAAGATTAGGGCTCTCTCTGAAGTCAATTTGAGATTGAGAGTAAAATTTAAGAGAAACAAAATAAATGCATAATATAATAATTTGTATTTCCATATACTATATTAAAAAAAACAACTAAAATTCACTTACATACATACACGGACACAAATCCTAAAGACCGACTCATCACCCACCTGGCCTTGTAAGAAACACAAAAATAAAAGAAAAGATAAACAAAGAAACAAAAACGTTACAACAACCGAATTTTTATATTATTATAATATTCTCGACAGAAAAAAGACAAGTGAACTCCCAAAATCAAAAACCTCTTGGTAATCTTCAATACTGGTACGAATGTTGGAACTCAAATGTTATCTTTCTGAGTAGACTTGTACATTATTACCTGTAACATTTGGATCCCATTTCTAGAGAATCTTCACCCAAAAAAAACCTGGCTCAAATCAAGAATCGAATATCTCATTTCACAACCTAACAAACCGTAACGATATAATTTATTCCTCTCAAAAAACTAGTAACAAACTAGATCTTTGATTACGATAATCCTCTCGATAGCATTAAGTAAAACACCGGGAACCAAAATATTACTAAAACTTTGAAACTACTGCAATTCCTTCAACTCAAGAGAGGTTTAATTATTTCCTACAATTCATTAACATTGGACGCATCAAGTTTTTTTTTACTTCCAAGTAATAATTCCAGAGCTATGAAATTTTCTGAAGAAGGTTTCAAATAGTTTTTCTTCATCTCCGGATTTCTTTTTCAAATGTTAAAATCTTTCCTTACAATGCGTGTAATTGATTGATTTTGTTGTAAGATACGAATATGAAACCAAAAGCAAATAAGAAATCCTTGATGTCAGGGATTCCTTCATCCTTACGAGATACTATATAATTTGAACCAATCAAGAAGCGTAAGAATTCAACATTACCATTTGCTTCGGTAATCCCTAAACCGATTGGATTGTTGGCGTTTTTCTTCATGATCTTTCAGCCAACTGGTTAAAAATCCTTGGTCAGATGTAGATACGATCTGGATTTTGATTGGCTTGGGAAAGTTGATACCAAGACAGACTCTTCTTTCCAAACAGATATTCTGATCTTCAGGCCTGTACCAAGGGCATAGGCAACAAGGCGGCCGCCTACATCCCCCGACATGAAAGGACCCCAAAAGTGTTATATTTTTTCAATAGTTATTATAACAAATATTTGAAAAATAATCATAAAATACTTTAAAAATGAATTTGTAATATCTTAATGTATTTATGTTATGTATTCGTATACTAGTTTAATTGTGAAAATATATCTTATATGTTAAAAGCGCAATGCATCAAAAAACATAATAAAAAGAACCCATTGGAAGAAAAAAAGTCTTAAAATAAAATAAAATGTGAATAAATATTCAAAGGAGGACGAAAGTGGAATGTAGTTTGGTTGGTAAAACGTACATACACTTAGGTTTAATTATAACTATAATAATACTCAAGATTGTGGGTAAATTTATGATGCAATAATAGATGAGTTCAAAAATCCAGAAAGTTAAATATTTACCAAACATATTACTTTTATCTGGTTGTATTTATATAAAACTAGAAATGACCCGTGTCGTAACGGCACGCGTTGTAACATTTATCTTCTATCATGATGAACCCTAAACCTAACTAAATTACCTATAATATGGTGTTAATGTTTGATAAAAAGATTTTAAAAAAAGGGTTTATCTAATTTATTTATTGCTTCTAGTGAAAATATAGTTGACCTCTAATATATCCTCAAAATCTGGTTAGGCTGAATTTCACACATTTCGTGTTAGTATTTTATGATATATTTTTTAGGATTAATTAGGATGGTCTTTACATGTATATACAATTACCTATCCTTCCGCTTTCCCTATTAAAAATGTGAAAAATTAGAAGAAGAAGAAGAAAAAAAAAGGTCTGCACAGAAATCATTAAAATAAATACGGTATTTCACCCCAAAATATAAGAGAGTATATATTTTATGTCTCCTAAAAATACTGACTTTCTCAAAACTAATAACTTCCCTCAAATATTCATCGATCTCCACTATGTCTTTGGTTTTCACTTCAGATAAGTTAGTGAAACCCTTCAAATTATCAGGTGATGGAGATCAACTGAACGGATTTTAAATCCATTCTTTGATTTTCCATCTCTACTAAATTATTTGGAAAGGGCGATTTAATGATTTCATATATCAGAATTGTGGTGTGTACGTGGTCGAGAAACATGTAAAACTCGTTATGTAACTATGATTCTTTGTACATGTTTATTAATTGAAGGGTTTGATACATAGGAATTTAAATGTTGGTTGTGATTCTTTGCACAAACGTCATCATATCACCAAGGTCATTTACAAACAATTTTTTGCTTTGATTTGTTTCTTTGTTTCTAGGTATACTCTAGGATTTTGTTATTTATAAATGATTTGGATTTTTTATTTTGATGTGTGATTTAACCCAAAAAAAAAAAAAAACTCGTTATCATGGATTTTCTCTATAATTGGTTTTTTATGCATAATCCTTCAGTGGCCAGAGAATAATTTAGTTTTCATTTAATTATGTGGATTTAATTGAAAATTTCAATTATTAATTTTGATTAATTATTTGGTTATTTATTTATTTGTAGAGGGAGAACACAATGAAAAAATAGAATAATAATTACATAATTAAATCCAGAAGTCTTAATCATTTTTGTTTAATTGAATTGAATTTTTATTTATGATCCTAATTATGACAGAACCTAGTTAATGTGTATTCATAATGATTATAGGTTACAACTCTTGTATCCGTCAGATGTCTTTCGCTAAGATGAGATTGGGATGGTCGGATGTAACGTTTGTCTCTCAAAATGTTATCCGACCGTCCAAAGCTCAAAACCCCCTTCTGTTTTGTATTATAGATTATATTTATAAATCCCTTATTTTCATATTGCTCCTAGGCCCCCTTAAAAGTTTGGCACTGATTATTTTGTTTCTCTACTTAAGATCTACCTGATTATTTGGTAAAAGAATTAGTTATCCACCATTAGTGATGAGTAGAGAAAGAGGGCATTGGTATCTAAGTGCTATATGTACCTTGAAGTTGTGTGAAACCCCAATTAGGGAGATATCGTTGTAACCCATTATTTATCATAGTGAAAGTTTATCTGTAGTCTTTGGTATTGTGTGATTGGTATTATTTTTGTCATATTGGGTATTGCGTATTATTGCTTATGCAGGTTTCATATTGTGCATAGCGTCTCCGGTAGGTAATCCCCCAACAATGCCATCCTTAAATCCCAAATGGACAGTTATTTTTCTTTGGCCAAATGCCATCCTTAAATCCATTTAGTATTGTAATTTTTTCTTCATTTATATTAACTAAGTGCATACAAACATAGGTAAATCGACAGAGTTACCTGACATAAATACAAATAACAATCACAAAAAAACTCCATCATATATACCTATTAATATGTTGACTCACAAACGATGTAGAAATAACCGTGTCTTGTCTAGTTTTTGACTGTGGGTGGGAGGGGTTTGCATATGTTGCGCTTCTTTGATGGAACCGGAAACAAGTCAATCCATGTACTGATCAACTGAATAGAAATCTGAACATTATACATAAATCTATTGCATGTTGCGAAACATCTAATTAAGTTGTCTCATTTTTGCTTCCCCGATATGACGATTTCTTTTTTAGGAGAACCCGCTGAGAGGCCGGATAAAGACTTACAATAATATATATAGACTGTACTAACAAAGAAGCAATTTTTTTGAAATCATTCCGATGTGTGGAAGAATCAATTCAAGAGAAGAACGAATAAATGTTTCAATGAATGGGGCGGCTTTATCATCTTGATCATGATTAGGGAAAAGCAGAGGAAAATTTCGACTTATTAGTATTTAAATTACCCTACTTATTGGTCCCTAGACCCCTACCGTTTCTTTGTTTTTGTGTGTGCAGACATGATTTTCCCCCTTGGTAAATTTAGTATTTTGTGGGGGAAAATATATAGATAATACTAATAATTTTCATAATTTTGATTTTGGTGGGGTCCAAGAAATAACACTTGTTGGTTTTGACCCACCAAGTAAGAACTAGGATCCATGAACAATCTTATATGGACACTTTCTTACAAGATTTGCATCAATATTTCTTTGAGTCCTGTTGATGGTGGATTTTCGACAAAGGTCAAAATCGTAAAATCATGATACTGCATGTTTCTGACCCGGCTTCAGGAGCGCATGTGACGATTCATGATTTACGATCCGTGAACCGTTTCACGATCTCTTACTGAGTGAGCCTTCCTCTCAGAGCCATGATGAATATGTTTCTCGAAAGGCCTCCCACTAGCTGATCGTTCGATGCTACGCAGTTCATCGTGACCTCTATGTAGGATAACATGATTGGGCGGTCCTCCGGACATAATTGTTTGTCGGAGGGCTTAACGCCTTCAGGACGTCGGCGATAGTCGTTGTTCCCTGACTACATAGAGAGACCCTCCTCTACATAAAAGAATGATTGGGCGGTTCTCTGGACATAATAGTTTGTCGGAGGGGTTAACGCCTTCAGGATGTCGGCGATACTCGCCGTTCCCTGACTATGTAGAGAGACCGTGTATAGATTCAGGCGGCTCTCTAGACATAATTGTTTGCTGGAGGGCTAAACGCCTTCAGGACACCAACGCTGCACGTTGTTCCCTGACTATGCACCTTTCAGAATGAGTATGATGCTTCAACTATCTCATATCTCGATTCTACAATAGATTAATTCTACCGTGACATTCGCCACTGAATTCCTAGATAGTAATCTATTTTATCTCATTACTCCGTTCCATGGATGATCCCCGGCTGATTCCATGGATTAGTAATAGATAACCAATTTATCTCATTACTCCGTTCCTGAATTCCTCGGCTGGATTCATGGATTAGTAATAGATGCACAATTCATGATTATTACTTCGTTTCATGAATAATTCTCCACTGAATTTCATAAATTAGTAATAATTACTCAACAATCGGGCATCTGGACTATCACCGAGTAAGCCCCAATAAAATGGTGCAAGTGTACTCAACAGTAATGCACGAACGAGCAATCAAAATATGGACAAACGAGGAATTCTACACAAAATAGGAGAGAAAAAATAATAATAAAAAATAATAAAAGAGGCACCTAGGGACCGGGCCCACCGGCCGGCCGGTCATGCTGCCGTGGCCGGTCCCCCACGCCTCTTCCCTTTATTTTTCTTATATTCAAGAACTCATGAAGACTCTTTCATTCGAGCAACTTTCCTTGTTTGAGCAAAACTCATGGTTTCACCATATTTTCACGGTTTCATGAAAAATAATAAGATAAGAAAGGTATCGCGGGACCGGACTACTAGCCGTCCGGTCATGCCCTAGCCATGGACGGTCCCACACCTTGCAATCCTTGTTTTCATAATTATTTATTTTCCTCATATCATGAAAATCCTCCGTTTGAGCAAAAATCATGATTTCTTCATATTTTCTCAAATATTGCTCAAACCATGAAAAAAGCCAAAAAGTCAATTGGTCTCATGACCGACTAGGCTTTTCACAAAATTATTAAAATATTATTATTATTTTAATATTCTCAAAATATTGATCAAACGAGCAAAGTCCTACTTGCTCATTCGAGCAAAATCAAGGATTTCAGTCAAAGATCAAACTCTTATGAAAATCCAAAGTATTGCTCAAACGCGCATCATAAAATACCGAAACTCTCAGGACTGGGATACGGACGTTATGGTGACATGGGCATGCTTCCTTGACCGACCAAGGACGGCCCTAAAGATTGCAAGGAGCCGGTTCCACACACTCTTATAATTTTGATCTAATTTTCTCAATTGCTCATATTGGGAACAAACTCTTTCAGACCAACTTGGAATTTGCTCAAACGACCATCAGCCGGTCCCACAACCACCAAGGGCCGGTCTCATGCCCTCTTGGTCGGTCCCTCACTTCTCCATAATTAGGTTTTATCACCCAACGCTCGCACGAGCACTATTCTAATAAATAATTAACACTGGCATTTGATCATTCTTTCACCAACCGGTCAACTAAGGACTCTGGTGCATGCTCACTCGAGCACTTGGGCACCACATGGTCGTCCATCATCCCATGTGGTCGGTCCCTCCTTGACTCAGTAACCTATTTTCAGTAATTCATCAATTAACGAACAATTGATCAAAAATTATGGTTTCGAACAAACGCTCCACAAATCATAATTCTGAGCAAGTTCAAACACTAATAATTTTATGTTGATCCAGCAATCAACATCTTAATTAATTATATAATATTCGGTCCAGCTACAAATATTTTAATTAATATCTTATTTGGTCATACTACCAATAATTCATCAAACGAGCAATATTTGCTCAATCCATCAATATTGGTTCAACTATCAATATTCAACAATTCATCAACATTCATCATGATTGATCCAATTATCAACATTTATTCAATAACTCGTCTCAGCAGACATGTTCAATCCATGAATCACTGAGCATTCGTCAATCATGCTCGATTCAACAAAACTTAGACTCATTGTCTAATCAGTCAACAACTGACTAATTAAATACACGTATGCCTTGCAGACTCCATGTTTGTGAGACATCAATCACATTATATGGGGGGATATTATTTAGGGTTTTGGTATGGCGGCCTACGGCACGTGTGTTCATCCACAATGAGAAATGTGAGTAAGTCGTGCAAACGGTTGAAGGAGTTAGCAAAGTAGTGAGTGGACGGTTAACCAAGTCTCCACACGACCTGGAATTGGTTTCACCTTGATCTCCCACTTTCCCACTCTTTCACTCAAGAAACCGTCACACTTACTGGGATCATATAAATAAGTCTCTGAATCCATGATTGAATAGGACGAAAAAATCCATGAGATATTGAACAGACAATCCATTGTCTAACAAAGAATCATCGTGTGAGCAACACTCTCTCAATCATTTGAACTTATTCATCATTTGCAGAAACCTTCAATACATCCACAATCCTTAATTATCATTGATCCCACAATTCTCAGCTTCCCTCCTACAGATCAACCCATCTCCCTCTTTGTGACCGAATTGACTCTGGAACGGCCATTGACTTGGTTTAGGCCAGTGTTCTATAGATTGATCTATCGAACTCAAAGCACTCCCGTGCAGTGTATCTGTTTGAGGTTAAGCAGTTTGCTCGGTTGAGGAGTCTCTTCCGCATGGTCGTCTCTTCACTTCTCTAAAAAATCAGCAAATCGTTTTTCGACCATCAACAGATTGGCGACCACAGTGGGAGATTAATATCTCGGTTGCAATCTCACGTTTTCACAAAATGGTTGATCTTAGGTCAGGTTCAGTCACAAATCCTAACCCCAACAACGCTAGCACTAGCAACAATGGTTGTATTCCAGAAACTACTCCTGTTTCCAACAACGGCACTGGCGATACCACTCCTCCGCAAACCAACATTGGAAATCATCCTCTCTTCGGCCGGCATCCCGAGGAAGTCAGAGAAAATCCACCTATCATAGCTGATCTCATTAAGGTGCAAAAAACCCTCGCCAAAAATCAGACTGACATGGCTGCAACATAGAAAGAGCTATGCAAGTATCTCAAAACCCTCACTGACAAAGTGTCAGAGAAGACTCGGGAGAAGGTAAAATCCAAAGAGACATCTTCAACCGCTAATCCTGAAGTTGTTCCAGTCCACATAGTTGACGACGATGAATTCCACAAAGTTGCAGAAAACCCACCAACAAAAGAGCCTGCCGGTTTCATCACTCGTGAAGATCTGGAGCGTTTTATAGATGATCGAGGAAAAGGCAATGCACCATCTATCCATCGTCATCAACCTCCGTATCCCGCTGCTACACAGAGGATTCTTCTTCTGAAAGGCTATACTTCTCCAATGTTCACACTTTACAATGGAACGGGGAACGCCCGAGAACATGTTTCTCGATTCCTGGAGGCATTAGGAGAACATGCATACAATCATGTCGTCCGTTTGAAGGAGTTCTCAAAGTCTCTGACAGGCCGAGCATATACTTGGTACAACAACATTGCACCTGGGAGCATCGCCAGTTGGGGAGAAATGGTTAATGCCTTCTACGGAAAATACTTCTTCGTCTCGGAGCATATTACTCTCTCTGATTTAGGAAGAATATCTCAGAAGAATACTGAACATCCGAACGACTACGTGAAGAAGTTCAGACTCCAAGCTCTAGATTGTCATGATCCAAATGTCACTGAGCAGCATCTAGTTGACTTGTGCATCAATTGAATGATCCCGGTCTATAGAGCCTTGTTTGAAAATCTCTGGTTTTAAACTTTCTCAGAACTCCATGAAGCGACCAAGCGATCAGCAACTACTGCTCCGACTTTACTAGAAAGAACAAAAACTCAAAAAGTCGAGGAACCACGAGAAACTCGAGGCAGTGGAAGGCGCCTGATCAACAAACAGTACAATGTTCAACCTTCAGTGAATGTTACTGAAGGAAGCAAGAGGAAAGCTGAGGCACAACAACATAAGAGCGTTCCTCCGTCATCTCATCCTACAAAGGCACCAAAGAAGGAAAATCAAAATCGAAACACACAAGCACCGGCTCAGCGTCAACATAATGACCAATA
The DNA here is from genome assembly GCA_023531105.1 of Papaver atlanticum. Taxonomy (NCBI): domain Eukaryota; kingdom Viridiplantae; phylum Streptophyta; class Magnoliopsida; order Ranunculales; family Papaveraceae; genus Papaver; species Papaver atlanticum. The sequence continues at coordinate 4,790,877 of JAJJMB010006998.1, read as the reverse complement.
AGAACCATACTTTCCTTTCCCTATCGAAGAGGTGATTGAGCTGTTGGAAGTCTGGATCCAAGACGGTGCGATCAAACTACCTCCCGTCAGAAGAGAGCCGACAGAAGAGGAAGTGGAGAATCCGCGCTACTGCCACTTTCATAGATATGTCAGTCATTCAACAAGTGACTGCATAACTTTGAAGCGCATATTCAAGGAAAATGCCGATTCAGGAGAACTGGGGACAGAAGGGGTACACAAAAATCCTCTCCCAATTCGGACCTTTATATTCTCTGAACAACTAGTTAAAGAAGCAGTTCAATCATTGATCAAGCATGTATGCAAATTGCTTTATCAGTCAAAAGCTCAAAGGGAAGACATGTTCATGGCTTTGAATCACATCGTGTCAGGGAAACGATTAACAATTCAGGAGGCACTCCCTGAACCTCCAGCAATATACAAAGAGATGTACGACTGGGGACTTCTCACTACGCGGTCCACCTCAAAGGAAATAAATTCAAGCGAGCGTTGGTCGATGTTGGCACTGCTATTAATATCATCCCTTTCAAAACTCTCAGAGCTGCAGGCATCACTCGACAAGAAGCCATTCATGCTCCTGTCTCAGTCAGAGACCATGAAGGAGTCTCTAGAGATGCTTATGGTTACATCATTCTCAAGATGAAAACTGGTTCAACTTGGGCAGAAACCAAATTTTACATAATTAGGGAGGACCCAAGACATGATATGATCCTTGGACGAACATGGATTCATGCTGAAAAGGTAACTCCAACACCTTCAGTTACACATTTCTCTGTTGAAGAAAGCTCTGATTCAGAAGAAATAGAGGACGATCCATCATTCGAACATCTGGGAAAACTTGAAGCCTTAATGGAACTTACAAAAAACCCTGAAGAGAGCGCGCATGAATTTGTCAAAAGGTTCTGTACTCAGGCAAGTCTCATTCCCCCTCATGCGTCTATATTATCAACTTTCAAATATGCTACTCTGGTCCGGGGACTTGATTTTACTCACAACTTAGCTATCACCAAACGTTATGAGTGGTTAGTCTCGCCTCAGTAATATTTCACCAAGTGGTTGGATGCAGAGCCTTTCCGAATCCATCGTATTACTGACACGGTTATTGCTAGAATAATGACCAAGCATGACAATCAATATCCTAGGTACTCTCCCTTGCATGAGTGTCCACATGTGCCGCAGGATTGGAAAGCTCCACGAACATGGAATCCCACTATACGAGGAATTCCGAACCAGTAGAAGATATTCAGGGCACGAACAACCAAGCCTAACAAATTTCATGAAGGGGATTTAGTTCTCAAGGCAACTAAGCGTAATCTCCATTCCACAAAGAGCTCCAACTGGGAAGGGCCTTTTATGATTGCTAAGTCGGCGATTAGAGGATACTACAAATCGGCTGACATGAAGGGCAATACAAGTGTGCCAGTGATTCACGAGAATTGGCTAAAGGCTTTTGACGCATAAAGCATTCAGCGTCCTAAGGTGTTTTATGTTCAAGGCACGAACTCTCGAGACACCTAAGATTTTCATTTTAGGATTTTATTTCACATGTATTTTCAATTCCTCCAAGAGTTTGTAATTCTTGCATTCAGTATTTGAATTCAGCAATTTATCAAAGTTCTTTTATTTTAAGAAAATATCTATCAAACCCAAAAGAAAATCCTCGATCACTCACTTATTCAAAACTGATGTGTTTTGTAGTTGTAGTGGTAAAAAGATTCGTTGCTTGAACTTGTGAAGGATTTTTTCAGACTTAAATTTTAAAACTAAAATAGCAAACTCACTAAAAATTATAACAAACTCAGACAAAAGATGTTATCAATATTAAAAGAACACTAAGGCCAAGATTCCACTATTTTCCAAGTTCAAAGTGATTAAATCCAATATTTATATTTATTCAATTTTTGCGTTTAATTTGATTCTAAACTATTGCAACATGTAGATTTTAAAAATAACAAGTGTAAATCCAAAGTATAGAGCATCAAGAACCCATGGCTAAGCATGCTCTATCAAAAGAAATAACAATTGCTTAACATAAATCATTCAAACAATTATCAATCAAGGCAAAATAATCATAAAAATAATTGAAATAAATAAATATATCACTTTTTGTTGGAAAAATAGCTTCCTCTATCGCCTCAGCAATGGGGTTTAGCTCCTCATATTAATCATGTTCTCAAAATACATATTTATAGCTCAAAAATTGATTAAAAGGAAGAAAGGAGAATATTGTAGTCGCTGAAGGTCTAAAACAAAAGGCTGAATCGTTGCTGAAAGGCTTCAGTGACTGCAGACAGGAACGATAGAACCTTTGTGTAGTTGAATATAAGATTGCTTCTTCGACTGACTCTGTGGGTTTTATGTTCTTCGTCTTCTTCTTCTTCTTCTTCAGCAGCAGCAGAACGCGTTCACCTCCAGTTGATTTTTTTCGCTTCTCTAAGGCTCTAAACTTCCCTCAAAGTGTTCATAACTCTTCCTTGGCCTCCATAGAGCTTATATATCCCTCACAGGTCGGTTTAAACTCGATCAAAGTCTCTTTTTTTCTTCCCAAAAATAAACTTTTCTTTTCTGCCAAGTTTTGAAGATTCTATCTTGTTTTATCACTTCACCTCCTTCCTGAATTATCCAAGCTATCCTCTTATTCTTCGACAAACAAATCCTTGCGATATATAGCACGTAACTTCCATGTATAACTCGAAAACTTGCATGTTTCCATTTATAGTTTTTTTCTTCCTTGTTTTATCAAAACCCGATCATCTAGCCCATTCTAATCGATACAAATAGATGTACCAACCCTGTTTACTCCATTCAAGTCCAGCCCAACTTAGTTTGGCGATTGAATCTCCTCCAATCGGTTCCAAAAATCCAACTCTAAATATCAACAAGTCTGCGCAGCGAAGAACTTTTTTTTCCCGCCAAAAATGAATTTCAAACGAAGGGGATGACCTCCCCTTATCCAGACCAGGTGTGCGAATAGCAAATGGTCACCCCTTAGTAATTTGGGTGCCCCTTAGTAATTTTCTCCCATGGGGCGCAAAAACCACTTTTCGAGCCAAATTCGCCGCAAAAGCCCATTTTTCCAAAAATACCTACAAGGGATAAAATACCAAAATTAGTACAAAAATGGTACTAACACTATACATAAAAGAGATAAAAATAGACACATAAATGCGTCTATCAAAAACCAATCAAAAATCAAAACCAAAATGAAACCTCACATCTCTCAGAAATTCAAGGTTCAAGAGATTATGGAAAGGAAAACTAAAGGAAGCCGACAAAGTAAGATTTCTGCTTCTCTGCATTCTCCAAGACTTGCAAGGCCGCTTTCTCCAACTCCAGCTTTTTAGTAAATTAAGCAATCTTGGCCATTTTCTCCACCACAACTTCACTGGTAAAAGGTATATTGTTCTCTACTGCATCCCTGATGGTGTTGATCTTCTGACGAAGCCACTTCAAGTTAAAACCGAGTTCTTCAGATTTCTTCAAGTTATACTCCCTATCAAAGAGCACATCTTGAGTAACAGTATTTCTAGCCCTGGTCCGTATATCATCTATGACACGCAAGATAGTTCCTACTTGTATTTTCAAGAAATAACAGCGTTCTGGGTCCTTGGCGACAATAATGTGACCATACATTTTCCACAATTTCTCATACATATCAGCATACCCTATGGGAACGCTAAATCCAAAAACTGATGTGTGATATGGAAGTGACTCGCCGAATGGAGGATCACAAATAATCTCTGCATTAGGGTATTCATGCACTATTATGCGGTTCTCAATGATCGGAACAACTTCAGCAGTTGTGGGGACAATTTCTTCAATTGTTGGAGCAGCTTCTTCCATTCTGAGTCCGGTTTCTTCTACCTTTGAAGTGGTGATGACTTGAGCATCATTCTCTTCAACGACTTCATTCTCATGACCCTGAGGTGCAAAGATGGTAACACCACCATTTTCATTCGCCGTATTATTCAAATCATTATCATTGGTTCCATTATTCTCAACTTCGGCATTTGGCACCTAATACGAAGATTACATGAGATTAAAGCATGGAAACCAAAGGAAATCATAAAATCCATCATGTAAGTTAATTAACACTATCTAAGTTCTTTACTATACACCCAAGACATGAGCAAATAGTGTGGAAGTCATAAAAACACGTTTTTCAACAAGCTCGCCTGAAGAAATTTTACACTTCCCTGTATAATACGATGAACTGGGAGCAATTGGTAAGGAATCTAAGGTTGAGTCATATACCATTCTCTTCGTATTGATGTTCTCTACAACATATCAAAATTTCATAGCAATCGGATAAACAAGCGAATAGATGTGGGCAAAACAATGGACTACATGCCAGCTGAAATTTTTCTGAAGGTCTCCTGGAAGTTTACTGTTTCGCCGATTTCGGCCCCTAAACGTGCTCAAAACTCTAAAACATTCTTCATTAAAGCTTGGAAATCTCATGGGCATGAGAATACATGGGTATATTGATAGACGCATTTATGTGTCTATTTTCATCTCTATTGTATATATTGTTAGTTCCCATTTTTGTACTTATTATGGTGTTTTATGTGTTTGTAGGTATTTTTGGGCAATAAACATTTTTGGAAAAAAATCGGCTCGAAAAGTTGTCTAAAGGCACCCAAGGGACATTTGTTATTCGGACTCTCAGTTTGGATAAGGGGCACCTCAGTTGGGCACCTGCTATTCGCACCTCCGGTTTGGTTAGGGGGACACCCTTTTCCTTCCTTGTTTGAAAAAGAAATTTTGGCGGGAAAAACTGATTTTTAACTGCCAGAATTGGGTTAAGAATTTTAAGGAGTTTTAAGGAGATTCAATGGCTGAATTTGGTTGGGTTTGTTCCTCTGAGTGTAACAGGCGTGGTAAAGTCGTTCGTTTCAGCTAGATTTGGCCGGAGAATCATATTTGAGCAAAATAGGGAGGATATATTTTCTTGAGTTTATTTGTGGAAGATACATGGAGTTATTAGCCTTGCACAAGTTCTGCTCCATCTGGGATTGGTTTGTGACGTGTTGGAGCGTGTATACTGCGAACAGACGCGTGAGAATATAAAACAGAAAAGAAAATATTCCTGAGTTATTGGTTGGATATCGAGAAGATTTTGGAGTTATTACGAAGGTATTCTTGGTCCTGTGACTATATAAAGGCTGTAGGAGACTCATAGAGGGGGTGGAGAGTTTAGAGGGAGAATAGGGAGAAGTTTAGAGCATCATAAAGCCGAGAAAAAAAAAGTTACAGGAAGTTTGCTTTCTGCTGGTGAAGAACGTACGAAGAACATAAGACCCTCAAAGACAGTCGTTCTTCAACAGTGCTAGTGACGGTATTTCCTTATCGTTTCCTGTAACAACTGATTTTGTAACAAATATAAGTGTTACAAACCCGGTTTTTATCATTTTTTCTCCCATTTCATCATTTGTGAACCATTTTTGAGCATTAATAAAGATGAATTTTGAGCATGTTTCCATGATAATGATGAGCTAATTCTCGCATAATCAAGGCACGGAGGAAGCTATTAATGCATGAATAATTGGTAATTAATTTACTTTTCTCTAATTTGCATTTTATAATTCACTCAAATCACTGCTTTACAGAATTTTAATTGTTTGCATAATTTTTCTTAATTAGTTGTGATTCAATTAGATAGGTTATACATTGTTTAGATAATCTATGCTTAAGGGATACAATTAATGTTTGAGAATATGCTTGATTATTTGTGAATTAAGAAAAAGAGATTTTAAAGATAATTAGAGTTTTGGAATTTTTACCATCATTCATTCATGTGTAATAGTGGAATCTAGTGTCTTGGTTATTTTCAATCTTAAAAACAAATTTGGATTTAAATTTTCTCTATTTTTAGTTTAAATAAGTCTAAAATCAATTGCTTTCACAAGTCTCAACGAACCTTTTACTACAACAAAGTTGAAATCACATCATATATCGCAAAAATCTGACATTGGATGAAGATTTTATGGTGTTTTTGCTAAAAGGCTGAGTTATGAATTTTTCTGGTGACGTGTTTTGGTAAATTTTTTCACTTATTCATGGGAATTTTTATTTATTCATCAACAAATCAGCAATATTATACTTCTATGAAGAGAATACGAGATGGATACTTACTTGAGAGGTTTCCAAATCGTTCGAAGGATTAATATGGTCGGCATCAACATTGAGAGCACCATTGCCTTCGTTCGGTCCTGATTCTTGAGGATTCTCTTCTTCACTACCATTCAAAGAAGAATGAACAACATGGCCATGTTGGTCCTCCACGACAATGTTCTCCTGAATATATCAGCAACAATCATTATTATTTATTTCAAGAAGTATCATGATTGATTATACAAAGGAATACTTACATCAACTTCATCGCTGGACTCATGAGCTGTCGGCTGAACAAGACGGAGACCGTCAATACTTGATGGAGAAAAATTCTGGAACAACAACAAACATTGGTTTCACGATCCTAATTATGCGGACAAAGAAAAGTCACGGTAGAAGGAATACTAACAACTCAGCAAAGAAGCGACTGGGGATTGCACATTATTCGGTATCATCCTATAATTCTTCCTAATTCTACCTTCTCCACCCTGGGGACTGTCTTTCACGTCTGAGAAGTCTACATGGATTCGAGATCTCACAGTACGACCATCCTACCGCAAAGTCAATAAAATAATTAAGGTGCGATTATCATGCTTTTGCCAAAATCATAAGGAAAGTACTTACCTGTGAACATTCTGGAGGCGTTTTCCTTTTATCACCACTAGAAAGATATCTCAACCTTGGTCGATCAGAAATCATGTTAGGAGAAGGAAACTCTCGTACCAAAGACTTAATATCCATCGCAAACTTATGCAAGCGCTCAAGTTGTTGATGCCATAAGTCTATATAGCCCGGAGTTACGTAGGTAGCCCGGTCAAAGAACGGAAACAAGTAACCATTTCCTTCCACATGTGTGCAATCTAAATGATCCTTCAGATGTTCAACCGATGGCTTATTCATTCGATGACCTGGAGCACACTGGTCGAGACCCATTTGTCGAGCTGCTCTGTCGATGTTATATTTTTCCACCTGGAATTTTCCGTGCATTACTGATACTAAGTGACCAGGAGTGCAACTCAATATAAAAGATTTCTCCCCATCACTCAGACCGGTGCCAGATTTCAACGTGGCATTTTCTTCAGTAGTATTGAAAGTGATCAATTGCGAGAAAAAATGAGGAACTGACACCCAGGGGCGAAAATTGAACTCAGACTCGGTGTCTAAAATACTAGTGAGGCGTGTCTTGTGTCGTGGCTGCTTTGTAGACCAGCGCATAATCCTGGCATTATCTTTCTCAAGGAAAGCATGACGAGTATCAACATTGGGTCCTTACAAGACCCTACGAGGAATCGGAGCATAATTCCCAAGGTGCTCCCACATCAAAGCTTGGAGGAACATGGTATTAACATATGTTTTAATATTCATGAAGCCGTTGGAGACGCAGGAGTCTATGACTAAGGAGTTTAAATTGGAAAATAGTGAACCCAAAAACAGACTACCAATAGGAAGTTTCTCACCTTTAGCCATCTTTATGGCAAAAGGAATCACAGACGGCTTCAACAAATGTCCACTATCCTCAAGAATGTCTCTGGAGAGCCACAAGCATTTGAAAGCAGCAATGGTTAAGGGACTATCAACAGGTTCTTCAAGAACTCCATCTCTCGGCCACCAGTGCTTCAACCATTGAGCATAGCAGATTTTGGGCGACTTGTTGAAATCATGCATTTTAGTCTCCAATACGCCAGACATTACCGTCTCCTCTGCTGAGAGCTCTCCAAGAAATTTACCAGTAATTGGGAGATGCATCTGAGAGCTCTCCAAGAAATTTACCAGTAACTGGGAGATGCAATAAAGCGACTACATCTTCCAAAATAATGGTGAATTCTCCCCATATGCATATGAAGGTATGAGTAGGAATGCACCAACGAGCAAGCAAAGCCACCATACCTAGTATATCGTGATGAATGATTAAATCCCCAGCTGCTTGAATAGCTCGTGTCACCTATGCACGATCCAGCATGGTCCTTACGCGACTATGACCCAACAAATGTCTTGCCCATCTAGAGAAATATGTCAAAGGCTTTCGGGAAATCTTGAGTTCCACATGTGAACCCAAATAGTGTTTTCCATGCAAACAGAACCGAGTTATTGCTTGAGGAGACACCAACTTGTTCTGAGTAGTACTCCTAGGATTTATGAGCAGCCGAAGCGAGGAACCTGAGGGACGCTTTTCGGGTTTATACTGAAACACAAAGAATTCATCATCAGTATTTGGGATGTTCTTAGTTTTAGGAGTGTCTTCTTTCCTAGAAGTCCCGGAATCATCATTTCTGGAAGAGTCATCATCTCTGGTGGAAGACTCTGTAGAAACATCCTCTCTGGAAGTTTCCTCTCTAGAAACATCGTCTTCAGAAGCACTACCATGAGAATCAGTCATCTTTGGAAAGTTGCTGTGACATCCATACAACAAATTTCATCAACGCAATGGAATTAAAGCACAACAGAATAACTAAGATTCTCACATCAGCGTCTACAAAAATGGTAATCCTCAACTCTTACCTATTTACGGTTCCTTGTCTTTGCAGGTTTGAAGGAGCTAGCAAGATTTTTTAAAGTCATAAAAATTATATCTTTCAGTTTTTCATCAAACATATAACCTCTAAGGGGTATTATTGTATAACCTAAGTCACGGGCGAATTTTAATTCTTCTGAATAGTAAACACCTTTGAAGCGACCCGTTGGAAAGATTAATGTGCCATTCTTCTCTTTGTATGGAAGGAAGGGGCGTTTAATATTTTCAGGACATGTAACATAGGCTTCTATGATGCCATACAGACTATTCGAATCTGTCTTATCTAAGTTGTTTTTCCAAACTGGTTTGCCGCATGGCATTGGAGTTATTTTTATTATGTACGGGTAGAGAGAGTTTACATCATAGTGGTAAAGATTAAACCCGCTGGGTATATACATATCTGTATGTCCCCCATAAAAGGTCCTTCAGATAAAGGTGTCCTGGTTTTTAGTATGACATGCAATGTAATGTTTTTCATCATCTAAATAATCTTTTCTATATATATCGATAGAAAGAGAAGACAACGTCCTGAGCCCTTATACATCTAGAGTATATTTATTCCAAAATATTTGTTGAGCTTTATTCATTATTCCACCTAATAGCTTTATGTCTTGTCGCAGATATCGGATCAATTCTGACTTTTAAGGTTTCAGGTCTAGGATTGTTAAATTATTATGATCTATAGATCCCTTTTTACCTAATTTCGGACATAAGTTCCGCGCTAAGTCAGCTAGAGAGCCTGGGAGCAATGTTAAAGAATCTCTGAAACGCAAATTGTAGTATTTTTTGTAACGGATTCTAATTTCATAAATTTTTTGATTTCTAATTAATGGTTTATTTTATAGTCTGAACCTTTATTTGTGTAATACCTGATAATAAAGATTCCATCAAACCGACTCAGATTATGGAAATAAACGTTGCGTGTTTTTTTCCCGGTGAATTAGGAAATTTCTTAATGGTAAATTCTATAGAATGAAGGAAATCATTGAACATTTTCTCAGATCTATCAGGGAAATTATGATACATAAGGTGGTCCTCGCTATAAAATGTTTTTATGTTAAAATGATGATCGAAATCGAGTTTATCCTTAGGATTGACTACTAAATAACCTGCTGCATAAGCTTGATGATTAAACTCAAGATCGTAATCACACTTAGGTTCTTCCACAAGTATTGTTTCCAGGTCCGCTACTATAAATGGATTACAAGTTTTTTTGGAAGTTTTTATTTTTGTTATTTTACTTGGAAAGTGAGGTTTATTCCTAAACAGAGATATTGCTTCTGGAATAATATAACTCTCTGGTCCTAGATTTTTACATGAATAAGCATCGATTATCTTAAGGAGTAAATCTCTGTCTAACAAAGGAAGATCAACTGGAGGTTGAATACCCTCTGGTCTGAAATATACTCTTAAAAAGACTCCTTTAACCACAGATGTCTGATACTTCGCAGCATGAAAATGGACTAGACCCTCAATACGCTCATAGATCACTTTTTTTAGGTATTGGACGCTCATCCTCGTAGAACAACGGAATGGATTCCACCTTGAATCTTATTATACGACGATACCGGTCCTCGATCCAAGGTGCCAAGGTTCAATGCTATGACTTAACTCTTTCCTCCAGCTGGATCCCGTCTATGGAAGCCTTGGGGAATCTTCCAATCAGTGAGGTGGTTGAGAGAATCCCGTTTCTCTCATGGCTGTGATTCATGTGATCTTGGCCCCTCAATGGCATCTCCATCGCACTCACTTGCAAGCATTCCACCACTTTGGAACTGATCTTCCTGCCTTTATAGTTGATTCTTTCGGTTCTGTTTAGGAGGGATGGCCGAGCTTACTCATCTTTTTAGGTCTTGACTTCATTCTTGAGCATGAAACCCTTATCCTGATCTCATAGAGATTTCGCGGAAGGCGGACATGCTACTTAGTTAGCAGTTTTTTTGGTTGACCTGAGTGGAAAGTCGTTAGCAGGCTCGATTCAGTGTCAAAGATTAGCATCCCATTCTCAAGAGCAAGATAAGTAAAAGTATCTAGGACAGATGCATCGACTTCAGTTCCTCAACAAGTAAGCAGGCCAAGAGATTCAAGTCAATAAGCGTAAGTAAAATCCATGTTAGAATGCGAACAAGAAGAAGATGTAGAAGCCTGCTTGAATGAGAGGCAAATCCTAACAAGATCTTCTTCTTGGCTATACCAATCCAAGCTAAACGGAGGGAAAGGCTCAAAGAGACTCGACTGCCAAGGAGAGGGGCTGTATTTGGAGATCTTACCTTCTTCCCTTTCTTTCTTTTATTTTATTCACTTTATCAAACTTTCGTTCAAACTTGGCTTCAAGATCACCTAACTAGCTAAGGTAAGAAGTAGCATCTAATGCACTAATGTTTCGTCCATTAGACATGCATGTGCTTAAGCTTCTGAGCATTCGTATTCCGACGGGACCAAGATATTATTGTTATTAGCCATCGGTAGTATTCAATTATCGTTCGTAGTAGGCCAAAGGTGATCTTGTTCCTTCTGAGGAGGCCAGAACAGGAAGAGATGTTTAGGGTCAGCCGAACCTCTCTGCTCCTCGTTGCTTTGGGCCAGTCGCTTCCCTTTGCTTCGAGACAGGACTAGTAGGAATTTTTCTTTGTCTGGAACCAGGTATTGCTTCTAAGCATATGTTAGCCTTTCCTTCCAAGCCGGAAAAGGTTCTTTTGGTTATGGAACATCCAGGAAGGGGCACTCGGCGATATGCTGGCTTTCAAACATACTTTTCTACATCTCCTTTCTCCCCTTCGTTCTTATGAACTCAGCTACAAGTCCTCTTAGTTCCTTTCGGCACTAAGCTCCAGCAAGAAAGCCCTTGCTTTTTTGGCCTCCTTTTGCTCCTACTTTTTTTATTTTACAGTGGAGTCAGGGTCTAAATTCATCCTTTGCTCAGGGTCTCAATTAGTGAGTGGCTATTGAATCTTGTTCAGAGATGTTTTTGCTGGTAGTGACCCAGATTTAGATGCTCAAGTATAATTTTGAGCATTCCAAAAATAAATATGGATTGAAAGGCCTGTAGAGAAAAAAAAATTATCCAAAAGATTTATTCATTACTACCACATAAAGCACTACATTACATAAACAACCACATATGCCTTTACTAGAGATTTAAAAGCATTATGCTAACTAATTTTTTTATTTAAAAAACATCAGTCCAAGGATAGGCCTTAACAAGTAGACAGAAGATAAAGTCACTACTTTCTTTTATTTATGGAAATCTTCTAGAAAGAGTCGACGGACTCTTATTAGTTCCCCCCGTTGTCTTCGTTTCCCATACGGTTGCTCTCTAAGGAAAAGGCCAGATCCACATGGAGAGCTTCTTTCTCTTGAAGGAGGGACCTCTTCTTGTCTTCCAAATCACGAATGCGGTCCCGGATCCATTGCATCGCTCTTCCAACGGCCTCAGGATCGAGAGCAGGCGGATGCTCCCAGAACAGACCAAGCATTCGCTCCTGTTGGAGCTTCTCCTCTTCCACTTGAGAGATTTCTTGCTCATTTCTCGCAAGTCTGTTAGCGATATCCATGACTACACTCAAAGCTTTTTTCTAAGTTCCCCCCCGTCTCCCTTTGCCAAATAGAGACTGAAAGAAGCTTCTATTTATAAGCCTTGGAGGCCCGTCTCCCTTTTCTTATTATGCTTAAAGCCCCTTCTTAATCGAACTCGGTTAAGGTAAAATTGAGTATCTGCTAGAAATCCCGAGAACTCCCTCAAGAATAGGAGGCAATAATAGAACGAATCCGTCAGAGAGTACTCCACCACGAGCTGTCAAAGCACTCTCAGTCAATCGTCAATCTCCAGCCCAAAGCTGACCAGTACAAAACCATGTGTCACCCTGTGGGCTTCGTCGTACACTTCCTACTCGTCTTTAAGTTGCTTCTTTTTTACCCAGCTACAAGATGGAACTCTCCTTGGTCAATCGTCACTCGCCAGCGTAATCCTCGCTTAATAAAAAGAAGCTTGGCCTATTTGATCAGACGCTTGATTTTTCCCGCATGCTTGTTTGAATGCAAGCAATTATTTCTGCAACTATTGATTTAGAGCCAATCAGGTATCACTGCGTGTCAAACTGTGTCAGGCGGGAGACAGAATAAATATTAAGCTGATTCCTCTCCAGACACGCGTCCCATATCCCATATCCCATGTCCTTTGGGTTCTGGGGGACCTCCCTATGGAGAGCTTCTCTTTCTTTCTCCTTCAAGTTCAAGCACTTGAGTACCTCTTCAAATCTCCAAGTGTTAAGTCCTTTGAAATAACATAACAGAAAAGAAAAGTTGTTTTTCATTGAAACGGCGCAACGCCCACTCCTAACCTGCAATCTTTTAGGGAAACACTTGTTGATAGACACGAGACCAGCACGTGACCATAAGGATATTCTGCAACCAATAGCAATACTAAAGAAAAAATACAATGGGCTGATACGCATACATGATATGGGCTTGACTAATGATATTGGGCTACTTGAATGGGCAATGTTGCGTTGGGTGTAACAAAGCCTCCCCCCTACTGTCTCGGGCGTTGAAATCGGGGTAACGGGCCTCTGTGTCAACCCAAGTTGCATCTTCTGTTGGAAGGCCCACCCACTTGACAAGCCACCTAGTCACTGGTCTGTTCTTGCGTTTGAAAAGGCCTCTGTCCAGAATCTTCTCCGGAGTCCAAAGCATCAGACCGTCCTAATTAGTTCTTCTGGGAGAGGTTCTGAAAGAATGATTCCCCCGTATGAGATGAGGCCCATGTAAAGACGACTGACTACCCGTTAGTCCTTATTCAGTTACCCGCGGCAGGGTAGCACCTAAGCGACAGACGTAAAGTTACCGGGCCCTAGCGCCCTGCTGCAACAGAGTGATCGGTACCAGACCCATTTTCAGGGGAAGCGAAGTAACTCAGTCCCTTCGTTCGACCCTGCCAATAACAAGACCTGACCTACAACTACCACAACCATTCCTTCCCAGGGATAGCTATCTTAAAACTGGAAGCGTTTACGTGTGCTCTCCAATTGGCACACCAAGGGGGTAGAGTGGCCGAATAACTGAAAGGCAACAGTCATGACCGGGCTATCTCCCATGTCACTACTTCCTCATAGATATGAAATAGACAAGTATTATCTTTTCAGTACACCTGGGAAAGTAGCATCCAACTTCTGGTTATTCGTCGAGACGGGAGAGACGCTAGTAATTCATGGGTTAAATATTATAAATAGTGTTGACAGGATATTATGGGATCATAGCCCTAACGTCTAACTTTAACCTTGAACCGAGCTTTCTCCGCTATGTGAGTGTAGGTAGTTGCCCTAAAGACTGAGATGTATATCTTCTTGCCGAGGATTCATTTCGTGTATGCGAGCCGCTGGAATACAAGGGAGTAGGGAATCTAGACTTAGGGGAAGCAGTCGCAGATGTATATCTCCACAGGTTGAACTCTCGTTCCTTTCAGTTCGCGTTTAGCCCTAAAAAAATTTATTCTATCACACACACAGAAAGAGGAGTCTAGCTATTGAGACAAATAATAAGAAATCTGACCGGCTTAGTCGAGTGGGTTCATAAAGCACGTATATCTAGGGGATTCATAGCGAGTTCGATCTCGACAGCACTTTAGAGTCAAATTCCAGATCTAACGACCAGTCATATAGGTACACTAATAGCTGATCAAAGGCAAGATGTCATCTTCTTGAATCAGAGCTCTTTCTTCTCGATAATGTATACAAAATGTGATCCACGGGTTGGTACAAGATTCGTAATGTCGTTTTCACGGCCTTCTTCAAAGGCTCGGTTAGGCACTTTCGTTAGCTCATCATCGGCGCCTCCACTCGCACTTCCTTTGACTCTAAATATCGACGGAAGAACCAAATCCTACGTAACTACCAGTTCCGAATTTCCCGATCATATTGTTTCTTCTTCTGAGGGCTTATTATTGTCTTCTCTCTGGCTGATGTGATCAGCTCTACAATCCGACGACCTCAGAGGCCTTTTCTATTCGTAGTTCACAAAGAATGGCGAGCCAAAGTCGATAACAGAGGTTGCGGCATTCCTTATCAGGAGGGGAATCTGTCGGCGAGAAAGAAAGAAGAAACTCCAAAGAAAGAAGGAGAAGAATATTGAAAGGGAAGCATTCCACCTATCTCTAGATCATAGCTTGTAAAGTTAGCGCTCGAGTCTTTGTCGCCCAAATTGACTTTTCCCACCTCACAGTTAGGATCTACTTTCCATCAAGTGAAAACAAGGTCCAGTCAGATATAAAGGCATTCCAAGGGCCTCTCCTGGATTGACAAAGGCACGTCCTCATCAATACCAATTCACATAGACAACACACGCCCATCTGCCCTATCGAACGTCGGGTTCTATAGATTTGTTTAGTAAAATAGCACCTTTCTGATTGTTCCATTCATCAAACTGATAACCTCTTTTTAATCAAATGAGACAAGTCTCAGCCAGATTGAAACAATCAATTTTGCTGGGATCTTCGAGACCTCCTACTTTATATAGTGCAAAAGAGTTATACTTACATTCACCGGCTCGGGACTGACCTTCATATCCTCAGTGTTATAGAGGAGGAACCTGCTATAGTAGGGTTAGAAGAGTAGAACTGGTTTGAGAAGCTTCCTGCTCCCTATTGAGGAATAAAAAGGAATAAGATTCTATAATTCCGGTCTATATCGTAACTATTTTAGGGCGGGAGATGCGCGGTCATCTTCTTTTTCAGACCGTGTTTAATTATTTAAGCAAATAGATTCCTTTTACGATTCTAAGCCAGGCAAAACCTCTCATCTTAGAAGAGTATTTAGGTCTTTCAACAAGTGGTGCAGAGCTTACAAGCTAGGGGGCATTCCACAGTGATAGTATCACATCACGTCCTCGTCCGTACTAGAATGAATCAATTGGTCAAAGCATTCAGCAAGAAGTGAAGTGAGTTCGCGAAGTAAGGTACATTAGAGTGACTCAAGCCAACATTCTTTCTTACCAAGGGGTGATCTTCCGTACCTTCCCATATGATAAATCAGTCATTGAGTACAGGGAGA
The DNA here is from genome assembly GCA_023531105.1 of Papaver atlanticum. Classification (NCBI taxonomy): domain Eukaryota; kingdom Viridiplantae; phylum Streptophyta; class Magnoliopsida; order Ranunculales; family Papaveraceae; genus Papaver; species Papaver atlanticum. Next base: position 4,775,190 of record JAJJMB010006998.1, on the reverse strand, counting down.
GAACAGCTCCGTATAGCGTCAGTTGTTTACAGCTATCGTTCCACACCAACAATCTCAGCGTCTTCACGGTCCCTCGCCTCACCCTCGCACCTCTTCTTTCAGGACCCATCTTGTTTTCCAGATGAAGGAAAGCGCGTTCACTCGGGAGTAGTAACTCACTTATCCGTTAATATCAACAAGAGTCACTTAAGGAACTCTTTACAAAAGGTTTTGACTCTTGAAGATGGGATAAACCTTTCAATGACTAAATCAGAGCAGAGTAAACCACTGTAATTGGAGAGGCTGGCGAGATCCAGTCCTCGTTGATTGGACGGCGGAACAGCAGCCCAGAATGAGATCACCTCTTCCCGAAGTCTTCATCTTTCATTCTTGATTATCGGATTCTGCCTACTTGAGTAATCCAAGCTTCGTTATCCCGTTCCATAGGCGGCGCGAGATCGAAGTGACACTTTTTATTCCTGGATTTCCATTCGTGAATCCAAGATATGCTTATTATTATTAAGGACAGCTTCCAGAAAATGGTATACCTTCAAAGTTTGCATTCAGTAATAGTATATCCTTGCCAGACATATATTAGCACCAGTAAGTACATACCATGATCAATTAAGAATGACTACCAATTAAAGTTTAGTGATTCTTATGCTAAGAGACGGGTAACATTGTGCAGCTTACGAGGAGTACCACCCAAACCAGATGAATAAGATCCTAAAACTAAAGCAAGGACTTCACACAAAGAAGAATTTGACTAGATAAGATAAGGCCTTGCTTTAGACCCTACGATTTACTTTATTATCATCTACAACCAATATTTTCCTTCCAGATGGTAAGCTTTTAAGGTTCAAATATTTGGCTTTAGAAAAGTATTTGTTGGTCCCAACACCAAGGATGAGCTTGTACAACGTACTCAGGCGAAGCGGTGTAATTATTATCTCATCTACATAACCATTTGATTTCAACTCATCTAACTTGGCAGAGCTTGAGCTAGCCAATAGGAATATCTTTGGGCACTTTCCAAAAGGCTTATGTCTTCTATTTTCACGGAGCTCTTTGAGCAGATGATGAGAGACAGTATCTGTCCCATTGTGCAAACCATCTTCTTCAATAACCACTATGTCAAATTGAATTTTTGCACTGTGGAAGTAAATCAAATCATTGGGTTAAGTACAAAGTAATGAAGCACAGTATAGGAAAACAAGAATTACCAAAACTTTGAAAAAACTATTAAAAAAATATACCTAGACTGACTTCCTTCTGATGTATAAGAACAAGTAGATTCCAAATCAGCAGTGAGTTCCACACATATTCAACACCTTCGATACTGAACCAAAACCTTTACATAAAGAAAATTCATTATTAATAGATTCTTCGGCAGCGAGGATTGGGAAACCTACCTCTATAAAGAACCGGTATACTTGCTTCCTAATGGCAGAATCTTACACGGGCAACACTCCCTAATGCTATTCTTCTTGTTGAGAATAGCCATTCTTCCTTAGGAGTTAGTAGGATCGATTGATCTCCACGGATAAGCTGCTTTCTCAGGCCGAGTAAATAGCCCCAGGATAAGTCAAAGTCTCTCTGGAACAATCATTCACTAGCAGCATGATCCCTACTTTCACGGCTTCCTCTCCTCTTAGTCTAAATCTATTGACCTCCATTCTCTTTCAATTTATGGTCCTCATTCGATCAGTTGCGCTAACCCCTCTTTCCTATCAAATTTCATCATCTTTTATCGTAGAATAAGATAGGTCTTGGCGATAGCAGGCCTTTCTTTTTAGTCGAGTAAGAGAAATCTATTATTCCTCATTGAATCACTCCCATTTCTCTCAACTCTCTCTCAATGTTCGCTGTCTCCATCGCATCTTGGGCTCTCAACAATTTTCGGAAGTGATCTTTCTCCAACTCAAATACCATCAACGATTCCCAGTACTGAACGCATCTCCTGCTGTGGAGAAGTTCTCTCTCCGATTCAGCAATCCGTTGTAAAAGATCAGCACTTAGCCCGATGGGCTGTGGTTGTCCCGCGCTTTCTGGCGAAGGAGGCTGATTGAGATCGAAAGGCAATTGATTGAGGTCCAAGTCTTCACATAAACAAATTGGCGCCTTATAAAAGAACAAGAAGATGAACCCTAATGCAAATAACATGAGGGTTTTGTATTGTATTGCAACTTTCTGGAGATGTTCGATACAATCAGTCAATATCATGAGCAAGAAGTCAGTAAACTCCCAACCTTTCGTTGGTCAACAACCAGCAGAAAAACAATGCGCAATCAGTTGCATGCATGGGGGAGAAAGAGAGTTTTCTTCTTTGAAACACCAACAGATGTAGGGGATCATTCAATCTATATTTTATGACAAATCTGAATCGATGGCTCTTCTCCATTCTTAAACAACCAACTGCCTCCGTACTGAATCAGGTTACTATTAATCTGGGTCTTCGTCTTCTGTTTGTGGCTTTGATTTTCGGTCTTTTTTATCTTATTCATGCTAATTTTATTATGACAGTATTAGTGAAAACGCTTTTTGTACGATTCTATTCAACTTGTATTTTTTTTCTAGGTTGCAATGATTTTATCTTGTCTGCGATTTTGATGGGGGGAAATATTCTTCTTACTAGACAACATGCAAGTGAGGAGAAAATTTATCAAGCTCCAAGTCCAGGGGGGCCCGTTGAAATCTTGGACTTGCCAGGGTCACCGTATTATATTGAACCCCCGAAAAGGAGCGGGTCCCAGTAATGCAGCCACTTTTACCAACTCCACTTCAGGGGGATCCACATGCTGATCCAAAAAACCCTGAGGGTCGCTTACTAGAAAACTTATACCCTACTTTCTTTCTCGAAACAGATTTAGTACGCCTATATACCTGCCTATAGATCTTCATCCCTCAAGCTTTTCCTTATAAGATTTCCCATATCGACAGATGAAGAGGGCTAAGAATACATTGAAAAGATGGGGCCCAAGTGTGTTTCTATCGACCTACCTTTTCTCGTGTTTTATTAAGTTAAAAATTACATTCTAGACGTTTCTGCTAAAAAAATTGATCTCATTTGTCTCAAGATCGGACGGATTAGTTCATACCTCTTTGGCGAAAGCACTTCCCCACGAGAATACAATTTCACAGGTTTAGGACTTATACTTTAGTACGCGAGATTGCAGATACCCCCATCGATTAATGATCTTTTTCTTTGACTTGGCCCTTCTTTATTCTTTAGTCGTGATGCCAGTACCGTTCACAGGACATTTCACAGATAGAAGAATTTAACTTGTTTTTGGGTCGCTCCTGCTCCCTAAAGAAGACGGTCTGACAGATTAGGTCCTAGCGGGCTGATTTAATACTTATTCTGGGGAACTTCCACTTTAGGGTTCAATAAGGCAACTCTTTCTTCGACGTGCAGGAGCCCATACGACTTTCTTTCCCCTTCGCTTTTTTAGAGTCTTTTGTCCCCACGGGTTGCGCATGCATAATCTTTTCATGATGGTTCCCTCTTCCTCCCCAGTACAGAACTTAAGTAGCCCCTAATGCAATGCCTTTTGCAAACCTTCCTACCCCAAGAAAATAATATTGACTTTGGCTCGATCCACCGTCTTCAATGGACTCCCTTTTTCAATTATAATACCTACCCGAATGTCCAGGACCAGATATGACACTCTTCGGTACCTAACCTAAAACTGTATTGCCCTCTAATGTACTCCTTATTGATTGTACGATTTATTCCTGATCTAAAATGCCACTTTACTTCGGTCAGATAGAAGCTTTGCTCTTGCTTCGTACTGAAAGAAAGATACTATATAAACAATTACGAAGCTAGTTATTTCACGGAATAACAGTCGTATATATTGAGCTCGTAATGGTACCTCGCAATTCAAAAGTCTCTCTACGGCTGAAGAATAAGCGTGTTCTTGGGCCATCGTAGAAACATAGATAGGGTCAACGACGGAACGAAGAACGAAAATGACGACAACTTTTTTGTACACGTTCACTTGCATCACATACACAAGTGCTCTAAAAACCATGCAATAAGGTTACCCATAACACGGCTCTCCCACTTAAGTGACCTTCCCCGGGCCATACATACTATTCAATGATATTGGAAGGAAGCGTAACGACTAGTGTCTTTTTTAAAGCTTGTACGGGAGGCCGAGCCCTACTTCCTTCATTCGCAAACCATTCCCCAGTCTCTCGCTCAATTCACATTGTGCTACTATGTATAAGGACCTCCTTCCCTTTTGCCACTCTCCGTTCACACGGTTCTCAAAGCGGAGGAGAAAGGGCGGGCAGCAGGTACCACGAGCCCTCTGTCCCACACATCTATTCAGAAGCAAGTGTAGTTCTCCGGTTCCATCGAATGCTCATATCTCTCGGCATATATCGTGTGATTGTGCAGTTATTCTTCGGATGCTTCGCCATTTCAGATCGACCCAGTTCCCCTTCTTTTCCGGTTCACTCCCTTTTCCGACACACAAGGACCTTTAGGGCTCGACCTTGGGGAGAGCAAAGACGCGGTGGGAAGTTTACTCGCTTTCTTGTCTTACAAGGCCCTCACATGTAGGACATTTGAGTCTCTTCTCCCCTCAGAGTCTAATAAGAGTACCTGAAACCCCATCAGAAATGTAATAAAATCACTAAGCAAAGAAGTAGACATTTATCGTAATAAAGGCTCCCCCTTATGTATGGGATTTTTCTATTGCTTCTTTATGATACGCAGACACTCACGACCATTCAAATGTCTGACTTCCTTCTTAGTAAAAGGATCACGCACTAGGGCCACGAGACTAAGCTTTTGGATCATACCCTCTCTTTCAACCTATCTCAATGAATGAAGGCCCTTATAATTTATAGCGAAGATGAATCCAATCTATAGTAATGCTTAGCCTTTAATACACCGAATAAAAGACCCCTCTTTCTGAGGCCCGGAGGGACTCGACTGAAAGGAGAGGCTCTTTAGAGACTCGACTGCCAAGGAGAGGGACCCGTAGGGGGTGAGACTTCATCACTCGACCGCTAGGTCGGACACACCCAACCCGAAGACTATTAAGGACTTTAGGTACTCGTACGTAGGTGCGAGGAGAGGGATGAAGGAACTTACCCGTTAGGACGAGGGACTCGACGTAAGCAGAGAGGAAGGAAGGAACCCTAGCCTCTGTTCGACCGATCATTCCGCTGGCATCTCGCATTCACGCCCCCGTTTGACTGTTGATCGAGGATGTAGTTGTAGATATGTTAGTGTCTTCTTAGTGGGTCCTTGGATCCACCTCTTATCTCCTTCTAAGACATGCTGTTGTCGTCACTATATCTAATATGTCACTTAGTCATCTCTGCCTCGCTGCGGGTCACCACCTCCGATAGAAAGATACCCTGCTCCTAAGCTGCCATTCAGGGGTACAGAATCTCGTCGATCCTACCAATCCGTTCTTCTAATGTCCCAGTTCTTACTCATGCCTTAGCCACTTGGATACATTTTCGAGTGAAATAGATTTTAATTGACCAAGCCTTCTGGACGCCCCTCTCGCTATGCTCGAACTCCTCCTCTTGGTCAACTAGGTAAAAATGGGGTGACAAAGAGATGCCGCTTCACCTGGGTTGGGTTCCTAGCTCGTGGGAAATTAAATATTCTACGATCCTTGCTTCCCGGCATCTTCCCTGGTAACGATCTATTTTTGTTAAAACTCCAATCGGAAAGTTAGAACGTAGTGCTAAGGCAGTTGTTCGTACTAAGTGCCAGTGATCAGGAGCTATACAGACCTTAGTGATGTAATACCTTTCGGATCAATTCCTTTAGCAGCACGAGTCTCACTTTCTTTTTCTATCGAAAGATTTCCATGTAGGTCTGAAATAACCGTTTGTCAGGACGACTTCTTTTACCATGTTTCTGAGTATCCGAGCTAGCTGGTTTTCCATCATCCATTGATAGCCGCATAAATGACTAGAATTTGTTTTTCTATTGGAATGTCCCGGAGTTGAAATCTTCCTATTTAGGTTGTCACCGTCTCCGCTAGGTGTTTATGGAATTATTGTCGATCAGGTTGGCTCCTTAACTGTTGCTGAACCTAAGAACATCCGTCAAAAGCCGCATCTCTTCTTTTCTTCTCTTCCAAATGAAATGGTCAAAGCATGGAAAGTAGACTCGAGAAATACAATCGTCAAAAGCCATCGTAGAAAAGGATGAAATATAGCAAAAAACAGATCCAATTAAAGTAATTCACTTGGTTTCTGCTCCTGATTCGCTAGCTCATCTCCTCCCTTAAAGTAAAGGTAAGCCCCTACAGTTACAGCAAGCAAGCATATCTTTTTTCCCACGGTTGGATTACTTGAGTGTAAAAAGGTTTATCCCTGGGATTATAGACTAGACCTATACTAGTGGGCAAGCAGGCTCTAGGGCCACAGATCATTAGGTTCAATCCCTGGTGATCGAACCATTACTCTAAGGTGACTCTGTCCCTCTTTCTTACGATACAGTTCATTCCGTCCCTTGACACCATTATCAAGTTGGAGTCTTTACCATTCATTACACTCTTGTCTTAAAGTACATACGTTCGTGCTCTGCATCCGCAAGTCTTTTTTAGTTAGTGGTATGCTATCCTCGTAGGAGTACCTTCTTACAGTTGGAGTACCTATTGCACTAGTTATACCTATAATAACAATATTGGTGTTCCTACAGGGACTCCCTCCCTTACTCTAAAAAGTAAGCAAGTAAACCACCTTTTCGTTTCTCTCAACATAAGAAATTTAATAGTAAAGAAATCAGTGAAGCCCCGTATACTATGCAAAGGAGAAAAGTACGAAGTACGAGAGGGGGCGTAGCGGGCAATTCAATTGAAGAAGAAAGATCAGATGGCAGAGAATCCAATGTGAACAAAGGTAATGAGTTAATACGCATTGCCATTTGATGGGAATAGTGTCTCACGTCGACTTTGAGATCTGATCTCGGGGCATTAGGATATAGTTGAAAAGGATTGATTGGCTAAGGGACCTTTAAAGAAGGAAGCATCACATTGTTCCGAATTGGGGCCTAGTGTGCACTCATAGGCTGTTGGAAGATCTCTCCGTCGGCTCTTAGCCTTTCTTTATAAAATAAGGCGGCATATCGCTACTTCTTCCTTTCTTATTATCTTATTAAGCATTTGTCCGGAAGTTATTGCCTTCCCCCTTAGAGGGTTGCACAAAAGCAGCAGATATTGAAACTAATAACAAATAAGGCTAGGCTCCTCGAACCAGATTATATTGGATCTTCCTATACCGTAATTCGCTAATCTCGATGAAAGAGCAGGTAACTACATAAGACAGCTTTCCCCACTTTGTCTTCCCTACGATTTGCGAGTACTTACTCATGCACGGAATCAAACAAGAGGAGGTTGCCTGATGGGACGACGGCTTTAGTTAAGGACTTTGCCAGGGAGATAGTAAAATTCTTCTTTGCTAGCTTTCTTGAATATGTTAAGCTCTTTATCAGATACATCTGGAGCGTTGAACAAAGGTCGCGAAGCTCGCAGGAGTCAAAGGACAGAGCCCTTAACCGGAACAGCAGAGAGCCAAGATTTCGATATTGACTACTCATAGTGAAAGCCCCGATCAACAATTAGATAATTGTCACAGCAAGACGTTAGTTCCCTTAAGGTGAGCAATCCAACCCTCACTTATTGTAGTGTTTTTTTAGACAGCCATTTAACGGCCAATTCTGAGGCGGATAGCGTACATTTCACTTAACAGATGCACCAGGTTAGCCTCCTGTTCAGTCGAGTTCTAGGTGGGTTAGGCCTACTTTTAGTCTCGCCCCTCTCCTTGGCAGTCGAGTCTCTTTGATACTTATAAGGTCGAATCTTAGTTTGTTGTTCCAACCATTACCAAACTAATACCTATTCCGTTTAGTACTTCATGGGCTTCTGTAGCATATAATGTCAATCCCGTAGCGGATCAATTCCAACGAGCATTTCAAACAAGTACTTTTTGTAATCGACTCTATTGCTTCTTCAATAAACGTTGGTTCTTCGATCAAGTTTTGAATAACTTTCTAGTCAGATCCTTCCTGCGTTTCGGATATGAAGTCTCATTCGAAGCTTTAGACAAAGGTTCTATTGAGATCTTAGGCCCTTATGGTATCTCGTACATATTTCGACGATTGGCCGAGCGAATCAGTCAACTTCAAAGTGGATTTGTTTATCATTATGCCTTTGAAATGTTACTTGTTCAACTTCATTTGTGACCTTTTCTCGTATGTGAGACTCTCTCTCTTCTTTGGTAGATAATCGATCGTCATTCATTTTGATAGTGAGTACTTTTTATACTAATAAGTAAAGTAAAGAATCTAACTGACGGAGCTTGCTAGGATGTCTTGGTTAGCAAGCAAGCGTAGGCCCTAACTCCCAGTGAACTCTCTTTCTCTTCTTTCTTTTTGATTGAATATACAAGAATGTCTTTCCACTAGCTAAATCAAAGTTAGAACATGTCCCTTTCGTTATTACAACCTTCCTTCTTTATGTCAAAGACCATAAGCTACGCATATATTCTCATTGGATTTCAATTGTTCTTCACTGCGATGGCTATTCATTTAAGTCTTCGGGTTGCACCTCTAGATCTTCAACAAGGTGAAAATTATCGTATTCTATATGTACATGTTCCTGTGGCTTGGATGATTATACTCGTTTATCTCGTGACGGCTATAAACAGTTCTTTCTTTCTATTAACAAAGCATCCCCTCTTTCTTCGATCTTCTGGAACCGGTACAGAAATATGTGCTTTTTCTACGTTCTTTACCTTGGTGACTGGAGATTTCTGGGGAAGACCTATGTGGGGCACCTTTTGGGTCTGGGATGCTCATTTAACTTCTGTACTCATCTTGTTCCTTATTTACCTGGGTGCATTGCGTTTTCAAAAGCTTTCTGTTGAACTGGCTTCCATTTCAATCTGTGTTGGACCGATCGATATACCAATAATCAAGTTTTCGGTCAACTGGTGGAATACATTGCATCAACCTGGTAGCATTAGCTGATATGGTACATCGATCAATGTATCTATGCTCATTCCAATCTTGTCCAACTTTGCTAACTCCCCCTTCTTCACTTTATTCTTTTTCGTTCTGGAAACACGTCTTCTGATTCTCTCTTTTCTGGAATCCTCTTTAACTGAAGAAATCGAAGCTCGAGAATGCATGCATAAGTAGAATCTCTATAAGCTTCACCTAGTTCACTCGCCAAGTCTCTTTGCATCCATGGCTGAAACAGGGCAATTTGTAGGTTCGATTCCTGCAGGATGTAAGTTCAATCGCTTTTTATAAAGGCTCTCCCTTATAGCTTATGGGGCACTTCACTCGAGGAAGCGTAAAAAAATGCTAAGAAGCCCCATCCAATCTGGCTAACCTTTCAACTTGGGACAGTTCAATGCATATTGTGGCTTCTCTTTTTTCAATGAAAGTCGAGGAGCCTAACTCGCATTAACGTAGTCATCTCTTGTCTTGCTTATTATTATGAGTTTGGTTTCGTAGAGTGAAAGGTTCGGCGTAAATAGCACCTCTAGACCAAGTATAACGACGGTCTTTTACCCTTTAAATGAAAGTCTTACCGTTGGCAGACGCTTATTTTGCTTGAGAGCCTAAAGCTTATTCAATCTCGTAGCAGCTGTTGATTTTGATTGTCTTATAGTAAAAGGCTTAACGAGAGAGACAATTAGATTACCTGGCTTAAAAAGGGCTTCCAGGGTAATGAAAGTAAGTCCACTGGATAGGTTGGCTCGAAAAGCCTTTATCGCCTTCTGGTCCTCCCAATGCCACAAGATGGCTAGTCTTGCCTGTGATACAACAAGGGGCATCCACCTTAGTCTTTCACACTCAGTTCTTCGATCCTTCAACAGTTAGAAAGTCTAGCAGTCAAACAGCGGGTAAGAGCTTCACATCCTTGGGCAATATGCCATAGAAGAGAAGCGGCAGACGAAGAAGAAGCTATGGAAGCCGTAGAGAAGGTTAAGGAACTAAGGAAGTTCCGACGAATGGGTGGCGGGAGTTGGAGTTCCTCTTTTACTTTTTCTCCACCATTCGTATGTAGCCGATGAAAGATGTATCCACGACCCCTCATGCCTAGAGCAAGGTTCTGAAAAAAAAAGTACAAGAGTGGAGGCTGGTTTGATCATCTGTTGATGTGAGGTTGCTTCCAAGCTCAAACCATTTGAAACTTAATTGCTATTTGTACGAGAACCAGAACAACCTTTTTCGGAACCATCGCTTGCCCGAGTTAGGATGATCTTACAAGGCATTCCCCATACAGGATTGACTTATTTTACGAGTTAAGGGGGACTAATAAAAGAAGAAAACCATCCTGTCAGGGTCGTGTCTCCTTGCCCTACTCACGATCTCTGCCTTCTCTTCTGAAGCTTACACTTATAAGGGATAAATTGCAATTGTATACCAACAAAGACGCATCAAATATCAAAATCGTGGGCCTATAATCTCGCGTATCTTCACCACATTACAGCAAGCAATTGGTCTGTAATCAACCGCTCCACTGGGATTCTCCTTCTTAGCCACAAAGGTGAGAAAAACGTGCATGTCATATACGATGGAATGAGATAGATCCCATTCTAACCCCCACCTGGCTGCTCAATACCAACCATTAGAGGTGAGGAAGATTGATCAAACTTCCCAAAGGGATATGAACATACTGAATCAACGGGCAGGCAGACAGGACTTTAACGAACGAGAAATCTCCAATTCCCCCTAATCACTCTACTCCTCCTGCGAACCATTGATTAGCCAGCCGAGCTTGTTTTTTTAGTTTGCTTTTGTCTTTCTCTGAGCAATGCCCTAAGGTTTGATATCTGGGGTAAAAAAATGAGCTAAGCGCCAAGCGAAGAACCGTACCATGGTGAGTACAAGGATGTGGCTAAAGCCCAGGGCTCCTATTCCATGATTCTGACTGGGACTTTTCCCTCACTTAACGTTCCTCTTTGACCGATTCTTACCTTAACTTTCAAACCTTAGCAGCTCATATCTGCGTGTCACACTCCGAATAACGCTTAGGTGAAATCACTACTAACTCTGAATCGAGGCGAATATCCCACCTTGGTTATTGCCACTATACTTGACTAGCCCTTAGCTTTAAGTATTATACTTTTTATGCTACTTCCCTTCAAACCAGGCTCACTTTAATGCAAGGGCAGTGGTTATACCCATAGCGATCAAACTCTCTTACGGCTAACCTGACTTTGATTTCATAGTATTTTCTTTTTTCTACCTTAACGAAATGGACAACAAAGATGGAAAAATGGGACCTTGGTAGGATTCCTGTCTTTTAGGTTCTTTCTATAAATGCGAAGAGTCAAAACTTTCAATAAAAGGGAGAGTATCGGTGGACCTATAACTTGATCTTTTCCCTGCTAATACCTTTCTCGGGAAATGGGCCCATGCTCGTGGGTGAGACTCTGAAATGGTTAGTCATATTCTATTCGCCTTGTCTTTGCCACTACTATTCCTGTATGTATGAGATGAGAGTCCCAACGGTTCATGCTGATGTTCACTACTGTAAGGAGCGGTGTGCTGTGTATGCTTCTTGTAGTTGATTCTTTAGGTGCTCCTTCTAGTGGTCTAACGTGAGAGGGATAGTCTACTTCTCCTTTCTCATGCTCTTCTTTGGTTCTCATGCTTTCGTGACTATTGAGTACTTGTATCAAGGCATGTAAGGTTCTTCCCAAAATCTCTCATTCACCGCGGCATGCTGATCTCGTCATCTTAGTTCGGATGTTCCTCTTCCTGAGCCTGGGTGTTTGCCTTCTATCTTCTAATGACCTTTTCATATCCTTTCATTTATGCCTATTGTGGTTGAAGCCGTTCCTATTGAGTTCAAAAGGACCATATCTATTTGAGAAACCAATTCTAGTCATCCGTTTAGGCGAAATCTATGTCTCTGTAGACCCATGAGAACCATTTGCTGAAGTAAGGAAACATGGCATATATGTTTGTAAAAGATTCTATTTTGAGAGATTTTAAAAAGCACTATCTCGTTGAAGGGATCTATACATCTGCCATTTCTCAACGCATTTCTTTTGACAAAGACTCTGTTTTTTATGATTGTAATATATTCTTGTCAACGAAGTAAGTAAACTAAACAACTTAGGAAGGAAAGAAAGACAACGAAGACTCAGCTTTCAAGTCATCCGACCCGACCTTGAGACTCTATCTTCCCTATCTATATGGACTCCTATATTAGTTGGCGCTATCGAATTCACATACGAAAGAAAGATACGAACTTGGTAAATAGAAATTGAAGAAAACTCTTTCCATTTCATCAAAATGAGAAGCTTTTTCTACATCCACATGATCTACTAAAGTTGAGCGGTATTGCCCACATAATGAAACCAGATCTTGGTCCATAGAGTCATAAGAAGGTAGGAACTCTAACCTGTCTGAAGCTTCTTCATCCAAAAACAATACACAAGTAGGGCCTGCACTATGAGCAAGCTGTGCTACCTTCCCTCTTGGGTTAAACGGGGTTCTACCGGGAAACCATATATTTTTGAGTTTTCGCCATTGATTACTAGTCGAGCCGCTGGAATGGAATGAGATAAGAATTTCTGTAGATCTTTCCTCTCCACTAACTTTCACTTTCATTCGTAAGAAGTTTTCCCTCTGTAGAAGACTTCTTCGGAATGACATAATTTATTATTTTCCTATGATTCCCCCTAGACAGACAGATGTAAGAGTTGCGAAGAAGAAAACTCTCTTTTTTTGTTGGTTGTTGACCAATGGAAAGCATGGGAGTTTCCTGACTTCTTGCTCACGAAAGAAGATACTTATTCTACGATATTAGTTGTCATATCTACTTATTATAGGCTGTTGTCTATTTTTGAACAAAGAATGACCCTCATTTATTCATATCAGATGCACAGTGAATCACGAGACATGAGCGAAGACCTTTGATATTGGTCTACAAATCGCTGCAACCAATGTCCCGAAAGTAGCCTCCGTCCTTTAGTAGAATGATGGGCTCTTAGGAATAGAAGTGGGCATGAATGGAGCTTAGCTTCTAGGACTGTGTTGACTGAAGCTCTCTTTCTCCATCTAATCTTAATTTGCTGTAAACAGACGATAGTCCCAATTGGCTTATTCGATGCGAACTCTCTTCATTTTAGAGTTAACCCGATCGAGTTCACCTCTTTCTTTATTTTATTCTCTATTAGATTCTTTCTTCCAACGTCCAACGGGGGTCACTTCGCTCGCCTAAGAAGGAAGGAGCTGTGGTACTTTTTTGATCAATTGCTGAGGAGCAGACGATCTTGGCTTAGAGAGATACGCCTTTTAGCTTGTTATCATTTTTTAGGTTCTTGCTCTGGTTTCAGTTCCATATGGGTATGAATCCAATCCTAGAATAGGCATTAACCTTTATGGGAAGCCGGTCCGCCATAATAATCAGTTTTTTCGAAGTAGCTGCAATTTAATCGGTTGGTCTTGAATCAGCTGCTAGAGAATAGGCTGCTAGGGTACAGATTTGCTAACTGTTAAATTAACCAGTATTCTGTTTACAATTGAATGCGTATCAGCTGTGATTAAATCAGTATGCATAGCAGATCCGGATCCTAGTTATTTTGACAGATCCTTCATTTTAGTACTTTCCCTCCCGGTAAGAAAATGTATGCGTGCGACTAATCGCACAACATCGATAGCAAGCAGATGACTTTTTCATGATTGGACTTAGCAGTAGTGGTGGATCATCACATATATGGCTATCTGATATCTCCGATATGCTTGTGTGTTTCTCATAGGTCTCTCTCCGTGTCCATATCTCTCAATGTAATGAGACCTATTGAAAGAAAAGACTCGTTTCTCCGCCAATCTTTCTAGAGAGGGATCAAAATTCAACCTATTGGAAATTCAGGCGTTAAAGGAGCTGATGGTAAGGAGGTTATTGATCCCAAAAAACCATCCAAGGGTTGCGAGGTCATTCTTGCATGGGCTTTGCTTTGATGATGGGTAGGCTTGTCGTGCTTTGGCCCTTCTGGCTCTTCGAGATCAAAGGCTGATGCAAGGCACTACATCTTATATTTGTTTATATAAAGATGTTCTATTTGTTTATATAGTTCTTTCTATCATGCGTCTCGAGACACTTGAATCAATGTAACTCAGTGATTCTAAGAAGGGCTTGGAAGAAGAGAAAATGAAATAGCGAACAACCGCGCTGGTCGTAATAGATTGACTTTTATGCTAGTTCTCGCTCTAGCATGAAAGTTCCATTTTAAGGAAGGACGACGTACCATGATACTTTCTGTTTTGTCGAGCCTGCTTTGGTCTCTGGTTTGATGGTTGCACGTGCAAAAAATCCGATACATTCCGTTGTCTTTTCCCATCCTAGTCTTTCGCGATACTTCAGGTTTACTTCTTTTGTTAGGTCTCGACTTCTCTGCTATGATCTTCCTAGTAGTTCATATAGGAGCTATTTCTGTTTCATTCCTATTCGTTGTGATGATGTTCCATATTCAAATAGAGGAGATTCACGAAGAAGTCTTGCGCTATTTACCAGTAAGTGGTATTATTGGACTGATCCTTTGGTGGGAAATGTTCTTTATTTTAGACAATGAAACCATTCCATTACTACCAACCTAGACGACCTCTCTGAGATATACGGTTTATGCCGGAAAGGTACAAAGTTGGACTAATTTGGAAACATTGGGCAATTTACTTTATACCTACTATTCTGTCTGGTTTTTGGTTCTTAGTCTTATTTTATTAGTAACCATGATTGGGGCTATAGTACTTACAATGCATAGGACTACTAAAGTGAAAAGACAGGATGACCCATAAATAGCTAAGATACAAAAGCTGGAAAGGCGTTCTCAACTACGTAGGACTCTTTTAAATGGTCGCCTATTACACGGCCCATCGTCTGATCTGTCGAAAAGACGTGCTCAACTACGGTAACTGGTGAACAGAGTGACTCATATTCATAGATTGGAGACGGTGAGAGAGACCTCATAAAAAAAAGAAAAAAGAAGGCGATATATCCAAGTCCCTCGTGCACTGAGATCCGTTTTCTTGGGATGGTTCAAATGGCAAAGAGGATCTTAGTCAATTGACACCGACGGATCCATTTGCTCTAGCTAGCAAGGAAATGGGAAGTGTAAACTTGAAAACCTATTGCAACATCTTGATTAGATCAAAATCAAAGAAGTACGCTTTTAACGAAAGTTAAATTAAACTATATGGGATCGCCCACCTAAGACTCCTTCTGAACCTTTAGGATTGGATCATCGTTGGTACTTCTTTCATTTCCGATTTTGCTTGCGGGATGTCCTTTCATTAGTGTGAGTTCGTTTCCCACGTAAGGGCGATCCTTCTTGATGACGAATTCCACGATAACGAGAAATAGAAATCAATCTTTCGATGTCTGCTCGTTCTTCTCTCTTCAATTCCCAATGAACAACATGATATTGGCCTATCATTTCTTCAATTTTCCCTATCTGGGACTTAGTTAACTCCTTGATATTGATCTTCCCACTGATACCTAGTCGAGAACGAATCTGAATGGCTTTTTGAGATCCTATTCCATCCATTTTGGTTGAAGTAATGCTTACTTGCTCTTCGGGGAACCGATCTAGCTCCTGGTAACATTCTTGATTCATATTCAAAGATTCCCCCTACATGTAGGTGTTGCGAAGAACCAAGGGACCTTTTGTTTTTTGTTGACCAACGAAAAGCATGGGATTTTTATATTCGACCAAACGGGAACTTTCTATGTCAATTCGAAAAAGTGTCCATCTATGTCAATTCGACGTTGACTGACCTGTGATACCTCGAGACGTCGGGTTTTTCTAAATAAGTTTTTATGTGAGAGGCTCCCTGGGGTCTTGCCAAACCTGGTTTCCATGTTGATCAGAGTTATCTTTTTTGTTTGGCTCCTGAGTTATATTAGTAACGTATGCTTTATAGCAGGTTCCTAAGCATGCTTCCCCTATTGTTTATGGAAGTAAATCTTGAGCTTTGTCAGTTTATTTTTTGTCAACCCAGGCCGAATGGTCATTCCTAAAAGAGACGATTTGAACCACTGACACGTAATCTTCGGCACAAGGGTCAACCAGTAACAGCCAGAACTGAAAGCAGAATGTAATAGCTCGACCTTATAAGGCTCAAAGAGAATTGACTACCAAGGAGAGGGGCGAGACTAAAAGTAGGCCTAACCCACCTAGAACTCGACTGAATAGGAGGCTAACCTGGTTCATCTGTTAAATGAAATGTGCGCTATCCGCCTCAGAATTGGCAGTTAAATGGTTGTAAAAAAAAACACTACAATAAGTGAGGTTTGGATTACTCACCTTAAGGGAATTGACGTCTTGCTATGACAATTATCTAATTGTTGATCGGGGCTTTCACTATGAGTAGTCAATATCGAAATCTTGGCTCTCTACTGTTCTGGTTAAGGGATCTGTCCTTTGACTCCAGCGAGCTTCGCGACCTTTGTTCAACGCTCCAGATGTATCTGGTTCGGTTCCGCCGAGTTTTGTGAATGACCATCTGCTCATTGGTCCCACCTGCCGTCGGTGAGGCGAGCCTTATTTATGAAAGTGCAGACTGGTTTCGATCTAATGGATGGAAATATCCCTAAGACTCAAAGGATTCATTTTGATTCCCCCATCTATTCATGACCGGTCACCCTTTTTTCTTTCGAATCCCGGGATCTTGAAACTGACCTGAGATGAGTCCTATCCATGTCCCCATACTTCACTCAACCTTGGCGCAAGACCAAATTCAATGAGCTTGCTCTGCTATCTCTAAAAGTTCATTCTGATAAAGAGATTAACAGATTCAAGAAAGCTCCTCCCCGGCAAAGTCCTTAGCAAAGGCCGACGTCCTATCAGGCAACCTCCTCTTGTTTGATTCCGTGCACGAGTAAGTACCTGTAAATCGTAGAGAAGACAGAGCGGGGAAAGCTGCCTTATGTAGTTATCTGCTCTTTCACCGAGATTAGCGAATTACGGTATAGGAAGATCTAATATAATCTGGTTCGAGGAGCCTAGCCTTTTTTGCTATTAGTTTCAATATATGCTTCTTTTGTGCCAACCCTCTAAGGGGGAAGGCGGGAACTTCCAGACAAATGCTTAATAAGACAATAAGAAAGGAAGAAGTAGCGATATGCCGCCTTATTTTATAAAAAAAGGCTAAGAGCCGACGGAGAGAGCTTCCAACATCTTATAAGTGCACACTAGGCCCCAATTCGGAACAATGTGATGCTTCCTTCTTTAAAGGTCCCTTAGGCAATCAATCCTTTTCAACTATCTCCTAATGCCCCAAGACCAGATTACAAAGTCGACGTGAGACACTATTCCCATCAACTGGCAATGCGCATTGGCCCATTACCTTTGTTCACATTGGATTCTCTGCCATCTGATCTTTCTTCTTCAATTGAATTGCCCGCTATGCCCCCTCTCGTACTTCGTACTTTTTGACTTTGTATAGTATACGGGGCTTCATTGATTTCTTTCCTATTAAATTTCTTATGTTGAGAGAAACGAAAAGGTAGTTTACTTGCTTACTTGTTAGAGTAAGGGAGGGAGTCCCTATAGGAACACCAATATTGTTGTTATAGGTATAACTAGTGCAATAGGTACTCCAACTGTAAGAAGGTACTCCTATGATGATAGCATACCACTAACTAAGAAAGAATTGCGGATGCAGAGCACGAACGTCTGTACTTTAAGACAAGGGTGTAATGAATGGTAAATACTCCAACTTGATAATGGTGTCAAGGGACGGAATGAACTGTATCGTAAAAAAGAGGGACAGAGTCACCTTAAAGTAATAATTCGATCACCAGGGACTGAACCTAATGATCCGTGGCCCTAGAGCCTGCTTTCCCACTAGTATAGGTCTAGTCTATAATCCCAGGGATAAACCTTTTTACACTCAAGCAATCCAACTGTGGAAAAAAGGATATGCTTGCTTGCTGTAACTGTTGGGGTTTACCTTTACTTTAAGGGAGGAGATGAGCTAGCGAATCAGGAGCAGAAACCAAGTGAATTACTTAACTTGGATTTGTTTTTAGCTATATTTCAACCTTTTCTCCGATGGCTTTTGACGATTGGATTTCTCGAGTCTACTTTCCATGCTTTGACCATTTTATTTGGCAGAGAAGAAAAGAAGAGATGCAGCTTTTGATGGATGTTCTTAGGTTCAGCAACAGTTGAGGAGCCAACCTGCTCGACAATAATTCCATAAACACCTAGTGGAGACTGTGACAACCTAAATAGGAAGATTACAACTCCGAGACATTCAAATAGAAAAACAAATTCTAGTCATTTATGCGGCTATCAATGGATGATGGAAAACCAGCTAGCTCGGATGCTCAGAAACATCGTAAGAGAAGTCGTCCTGAAAAACGGTTATTTCAGACCTACGTGGAAAGCTTTCGACAAAAAAAGAAAGTGAGACTCGTGCTGCTAGAGGAATTGATTCGAAAGGTGTTACATCACTAAGGTGCGTATATCTCCTGATCACTGGCACTTAGTACGAACAACTACCTTAGCACTACGTTCTTACTTTCTAATTGGAGTTTTAACACAAGTAGATCGCTACCCAGGGTAAATGCCGGGAAGCAAGGATCGTAGAATATCTAATTTCCCACGAGTTAGGAGCCCAACCCAGGTGAAGCAGCATCTCTTTGTCACCCCATTTTTACCTAGTAGACCAAGAGGAGGAGTTCGAGCATAGCGAGAGGGGCGTCCAGAAGGATTGGTCAATTAAAATCTATTTCACTCGGAACTGTAGCCAAGTTGCTAAGGCATGAGTCAGAAATAGGACATTAGAAGAACAGATTGGTAGGATCGAAGAGATTCTGTACCCCTGAATGGCATCTTAGGAGCTGGGTATCTTTCTATTGGCCTTCTTGGGATGGAAGCTTAGTAATAGAATCTACTGGCCGTTATGTTATCAAGGTATCCAACGAGTAAAGGTACTGGGATCTAATGTAAGTTATGGAGAAAGATAATTTGCACTAGGAGTGGCATTGCTTCTACGGGCCATTCTATCTTAGCTTGAATCCCCTAGGCCGTGGATGCCAACTCAACAATGCAAAGGAACGAAACTCATAGCTGAAACTTACAAGCCCTAACCTTTTGGGGACGTTTAGATAACCTTCAACCTTTAGCTAACAACTGGGACTTCGAGAGACTCAACACCTTGTGGTCTCCAACTCTAACTTCTACGGTTTACTTTCAGTACAATCTAGGAATCCCTTCAAACGAAACATATAATCACTAACATCCCTAATTATGAACATGTGCATGGGACTGCTTGAACTCAACTCATGTTCGGGGATCGAATAATGGGACTTTTCACCTCAACCACGGCCATAAAGTATTAAAAAATCTACCTCATATAAATGGTTCTGAGATGGAAAGTCGGATGAACAATTTAGATTAACAGTGTTAGAAGCATCCCCATAAGATAGAGGTAGAAGTCAGCTGGGAATTGGGTATGAGAATTACCACCCAGAGGATGATGTGGACTATCGCATGTACTACCCTCTGAGCTATCCTTGTCTCTCTTTTATCGTATAGAGAAGAAAGATTGTTTTGTACGCCCGGTTCACCAGGTTCTACCGAAGTAAAGAAAAGAATCAAAGTCAAAAGCATAGTTTGATCCTGGCTCAAGCAGTATGCAAGCAATATGTTAATGTTAACACAAGTATGTTGAATAAATTTTCGGGATCGGGTACTGAAAGAGGCGAAGGAGATGCATATCTGGTACTGTGGTGGTACTGGACACGCTCTAGGGGAATAATATCTTTCTTATTTATGCCTTTCTTTCCCATGACGACTAAAAACGGGCAAATCAAAAATTTCACTTCGAATTTCATACCTCAACATCCTGCTGCTCATGGTGTTTCACGATCAGTATTGGAAATGAACGGAGAAGTAGTAGAACGTGCGGAACCACATATTGGATCACTACATAGAGGGACTGAGAAATTAATAGAGTACAAAACTTATCTTCAAGCTTTACCTTATTCTGATCGTTCAGATGGCGATCTCGGAGTCACTGAATGAAGTCTTCAGTTTATTTCGGAGGTGCTGACCCGCAGCGAGGCAGAGATGACTAAGTGACATATTAGATATGGCGATGACAAGAACATGTCTTAGAAGGAGATAAGAGGTGGAGCCAAGGACCCACTAAGAAGATACTAACGTATCTACAACTACATCCTCGAACGGCAGTCAAACGGGGGCATGAATGCGAGATGCCAGCGGAATGATCGGTCGGACAGAGGCTATGGATGCTTCCTTCCTCTCCGCTTACGTCGAGTCCCTCATCCTAATGGGTAAGTGCCTTCATCCCTCTCCTCTCACCTACGTACGAGTACCTAAAGTCCTTAACAGTCTTCGGGTTGGGTGTGGCCGACCTAGCGGTCGAGCGATGAGGTCTCACCCCCTACAGGTCCCTCTCCTTGGCAGTCGAGTCTCTAAAGAGCCTCTCCCTTTGGTCGAGTCACGTCAGTTCCTCTCCTTTCAGTCGAGTCCCTCCGGGCCTCAGAAAGAGGGGTCTTCTATTCGGTGTATTAAAGGCTAAGCGTTACTATAAATTTGATTCATCTTCGCTATAAATTATAAGGGTCTTCATTCATTGAGATAGGTTGAAAGAGAGGGTATGAACCAAAAGCTTAGTCTCGTGTCCCTAGTGTGTGATCCTTTTACTAAGAAGGAAGTCAGACATCTAAATGGTCGTGAGTGTCTGCGTATCATAAAGAAGCAATAGAAAAATCCCATACATAAGGGGGTGCCTTTATTACGATAAATGTCTACTTCTTTGCTTAGTGATTCTATTACATCGGATGGGGTTTTAGGTACTCTTATTAGACTTGGAGGGGCGATGAGACTCATATGTCCCACATGTGAGGTCCTCGTAAGACAAGAAAGCGAGTTAACTTCCCACCATGTCTTTCCTCTCCCCAAGGTCGATCCCTAAAGGTCCTTGTGTGTCGAAAAAGGGAGTGAACCGGAAAAGAAGGGGAACTGGGTCGATCTGAAATGGCGAAGCATCCGAAGCATAACTGCACACTCACACGATCTTTACCGAGAGATAGGAGCATTCGGTGGAACCGATGAACTACACTTGCTTCTGAATAGATGTGTGGGACAGAGGGCTCGTGGTACCTGCTGCACGCCCTTTCTCCTCCACTTTTAGAACCGTGTGAACGGAGAGTGGCAGAAGGGAAGGAGGTCCTCATAAAGAGTAGCACACTGTGACTTGAGCGGGAGACTGGGGAATGGTTTGCGACTGAAGGAAGTAGGGCTCGGCCTCCAGTACCATCTTTAAAAAAGACACTAGTTGTTACGCTGCCTTCCAATATCATTGAATAGCATGCATGGCCCGGGGAAGGTCACTTAAATGGGAGAGCCGTGTTATGGGTAACCTTCTTGCATGGTTCAGAGAGCACTTGTGTATGTGATGCAAGTGAACGTGTACAAAAAAGTTGTCGTCATTTTCGTTCTTCGTTTCGTCGTCGACCCTATCTATGTTTCTACGATGGCCCAAGAACACGCTTATTCTTCAGTCGTAGAGAGACTTTTGAATTATGAGGTACCATTACGATCTCAATATATACGACTGTTATTCCGTGAAATAACTCAAATTTCAAATCATTCACTTTCTTCAACTACTCATGCTATGGATGTGGGAGCATCAACTCCGTTCCTGTGGGCCTCTGAGGAGCGGGAGAAATTGTTGGAATTCCATGAAAGAGTCCTGGGAGCGAGGATGCATGCCAGTTTCATACGACCAGGTGGAGTGGAACAAGATCTTCCTCTTGGCTTATGTCGAGATATTGATTCCTTCACGCAACAATTTGCTTCTCGTATCGACGAATCAGAAGAGATGTTAATTGGAAACCGTATCTGGAAACAACGGTTAGTGGATATTGGTACTGTCACTGCACAACAAGCAAAGGATTGGGGATTCAGTAGTGTAGTGTTAAGAGGTTCAAGGGTATGCTAGGATTCGAGAAGAGCAGCACCTTACGATGTTCATGACCAATCGGATCCTGACGTACCAGTAGGTACAAGAGGAGATCGCTATGATCGTTATTGTATCCGTATCGAAGAGATGTGCCAAAGTGTTCGGATCATTACGCAATTTCCTAATCAAATGCCTAGTGGGATGATCAAGGCCGACGATCGTAAGCTATGTCCTCCATCACGAAGTCGAATGAAACTATCCATGGAACCCTTAATTCACCATTTTGAGCCTTATACAGAAGGTTTTTCCGTACCAGCTCCTTCTACCTATACCGAAGTTGAAGCACCTAAAGGAGAATTTGGTGTCTTTCTGGTCAGTAATGGAAGCAATCGTCCTTACCATTGTAAAATAAGAGCACCTGGTTCTGCCCATTCACAAGGACTCGATTCTATGTCCAAATATCACATGCCAGCAAATATGGTCACCATCATAGGTACTCAAGATATTGTGTCTGGAGAGGGAGATAAATAGGAAGAGGTAGACTAGTGTAGCAGGCTCGAACAGGACCCTAGCTTTATTGCGAGCCAAAAACCAAAGAGTAACCGTCCAAAAGAATATAGGCCTCCTTCACCACTCTACTAGTGGCTCGGCTTGGTCTCGATCCCATCTTTTATTATATATAAGCAAGCGAGTAAGTCAACAACCTTGCTTGTGAAAGTTAGTTCCTCCCTCACATGTAGGACATATAAGTTCTTTCAGACCTTCCTTGTGGGGGTTCGGACTCCTACGAGTGAGCAGAAAAGTGTTTAGTGACTTAGAAATTAAGGCGTAATAGTATGGATAAGCATAAATGTAAACGCTAAGCCAAGCAAGTTAGAGATTCTTTCGGGGCAAGTCGAAAGATGATTGATCCTTTTTGTTCATGAGCAGTAAGAACAAAGGCGAGCGTTGATGCAGCAAGAGAAGAAATAGCTTCGTAATTGTTTATATAGTATCTTTCTTTAAGTACGAAGCAAGAGCAAAGATTCTATCTGACCGAAGTAAAGTGGCATTTTAGGTCAGGAATAAATTGTACAATCAATAAGGAGTGAATTAGAGGGCAATGCAGTTTTAGGTTAGGTACCGAAGAGTGTCATATCTGGGCCTGGACATTCGAGTAGGTATTATAATTGAAAAAGGGAGTCCATTGAAGCCGGTGGATCGAGCCAAAGTCAATATCCTTTTCTTGGGGTAGGAAGGTTTGCCCAAAGGCGTTGCATTAGAGGTTACTTAAGTTCTGTGCTGGGGAGGAAGAGGGAACCATCATGAAAAGATTATGCACGCGCAACCCGTGGGGACAAAAGACTCTAAAAAAGCGAAGGGGAAAGAAAGCCGTATGGGCTCCTGCACGTCGAAGAAAGAGTTTCCTTATTGAACCCTAAAGTGGAAGTTCCCCAGAATAAGTATTAAATCAGCCCGCTAGGACCTAATCTGTCAGACCGTCTTCTTTAGGGAGCAGGAGCGACCCAAAAACAAGTTAAATTCTTCTATCTGTGAAATGGCCTGTGAACGGTACTGGCATCACGACTAAAAAATCAAGAAGGGTCAAGTCAAAGAAAAAGATCATTAATCGATGGGGGTATCTGCAATCTCGCGTACTAAAGTATAAGTCCTAAACATGTGAAATTGTATTCTCGTGGGGAAGTGCTTTCGCCAAAGAGGTATGAACTAATCCGTCCGATCTTGAGACAAATGAGATCAATTTTTTTAGCAGAAACGTATAGAATGTAATTTTTAACTTAATAAAACACGAGAAAAGGTAGGTCGATAGAAACACACTTGGGCCCCATCTTTTCAATATATTCTTAGCCCTCTTCATCTGTCGATATGGGAAATCTTATAAGGAAAAGCTTGAGGGATGAAGATCTATAGGCAGGTATATAGGCGTACTAAATCTGTTTCGAGAAAGAAAGTAGGGTATAAGTTTTCTAGTAAGCGACCCTCAGGGTTTTTTGGATCAGCATGTGGATCCCCCTGAAGTGGAGTTGGTAAAAGTGGCTGCATTACTGGGACCCGCTTCTTTTCGGGGGGTTCAATATAATACGGTGACCCTGGCAAGTCAAAGATTTCAACGGGCCCCCCTGGACTTGGAGCTTGATAAATTTTCTCCTCACTTGCATGTTGTCCAGTAAGAAGAATATTTCCCCCCATCAAAATCGCAGACAAGATAAAATCATTGCAACCTATAAAAAAAATACAAGTTGAATAGAATCGTACAAAAAGCGTTTTCACTAATACTGCCATAATAAAATTAGCATGAATAAGATAAAAAAGACCGAAAATCAAAGCCACAAACAGAAGACGAAGACCCAGATTAATAGTAACCTGATTCAGTACGGAGGCAGTTGGTTGTTAAAGAATGGAGAAGAGCCATCGATTCAGATTTGTCATAAAATATAGATTGAATGATCCCCCAACATCTGTTGGTGTTTCAAAGGAGAAAACTCTCTTTCTCCCCCATGCATGCAACTGATTGCGCATTGTTTTTCTGTTGGTTGTTGACCAACGAAAGGTTGGGAGTTTACTGACTTCTTGCTCATGATATTGACTGATTGTATCGAACATCTCCAGAAAGTTGCAATACAATACAAAACCCTCATGTTATTTGCATTAGGGTTCATCTTCTTGTTCTTTTATAAGGCGCCAATTTGTTTATGTGAAGACTTGGACCTCAATCAATTGCCTTTCGATATCAATCAGCCTCCTTCGCCAGAAAGCGCGGGACAACCACAGCCCATCGGGCTAAGTGCTGATCTTTTACAACGGATTGCTGAATCGGAGAGAGAACTTCTCCACAGCAGGAGATGCGTTCAGTACTGGGAATCGTTGATGGTATTTGAGTTGGAGAAAGATCACTTCCGAAAATTGTTGAGAGCCCAAGATGCGATGGAGATAGCGAACATTGAGAGAGAGTTGAGAGAAATGGGAGTGATTCAATGAGGAATAATAGATTTCTCTTACTCGACTAAAAAGAAAGGCCTGCTATCGCCAAGACCTATCTTATTCTACGATAAAAGATGATGAAATTTGATAGGAAAGAGGGGTTAGCGCAACTGATCGAATGAGGACCATAAATTGAAAGAGAATGGAGGTCAATAGATTTAGACTAAGAGGAGAGGAAGCCGTGAAAGTAGGGATCATGCTGCTAGTGAATGATTGTTCCAGAGGGACTTTGACTTATCCTGGGGCTATTTACTCGGCCTGAGAAAGCAGCTTATCCGTGGAGATCAATCGATCCTACTAACTCCTAAGGAAGAATGGCTATTCTCAACAAGAAGAATAGCATTAGGGAGTGTTGCCCGTGTAAGATTCTGCCATTAGGAAGCAAGTATACCGGTTCTTTATAGAGGTAGGTTTCCCAATCCTATATGACTAGTCGTTAGATCTGGAATTTGACTCTAAAGTGCTGTCGAGATCGAACTCTCTATGAATCCCCTAGATATACATGCTTTATGAACCCACTCGACTAAGACGGTCAGATTTTTTATTATTTGTCTCAATAGCTAGACTCTTTCTTTCTGTGTGTGTGATAGAATAATTTTTTTAGGGCTAAACGCGAACTGAAAGGAACGAGAGTTCAACCCGTGGGGACATAATATGTTATAGTAACAACTACTACTGCTTCCCCTAAGTCTAGATTCCCTACTCCCTTGTATTCCAGCGGCTCGCATACACGAAATGAATCCTCGGCAAGAAGATATACATCCCAGTCTTTAAGGAAACTACCTACACGCACATAGCGGAGAAGTCTCGGTTCAAGGTTGAAGTTAGACGGTAGGTCTATGATACCATAATATCCTATCAACATTGTTTGTAATATTTAACCCATGAATTACTAGCGTCTCTCCCGTCTCGACGAACAACTAGAAGTTGGATGCTGATTTCCCAGGTGTACTGAAAAGATAATACTTGTCTATTTCATATCTATAAGGAAGTAGTGACATGGGAGATAGCCCGGTCATGACTATTGCCTTTCAGTTATTCGGCCACTCTACCCCCTTGGTGTACCAATTGGAGAGCACACGTAAACGCTTTCAGTTTTAAGATAGCTGTCCCTGAGAAGGAATGGTTGTGGTAGTTGTAGGCCAGGTATGGTTATTGGCAGGGTCGAACGAAGGGATTTAGTTACTTCGCTTCCCCTGAAAATGGGTCTGATACCGATCACTCTGTTGCATCAGGGCGCTAGGTCCCGGTAACGTTACGTCTGTCGCTTAGGTGCTACCATGTCGCGGGTAACTAAATAAGGACTAACTGGCGGTCAGTCGTCTTTACATGGGCCTCATCTCATGCGGGGGAATCATTCTTTCAGAACCTCTCCCGGAATAACGAATTAGGACGGTCTGATGCTTTGGACTCCGGAGAAGATTCTGGACAGAGGCCTTTTCAAACGCAGGAAGAGACCAATGACTAGGTGGCTTGTCAAGTGGGTGGGCCTTCCAACAAAAAATGCAACTTGGGTTGACGCAGAGGCCCGTTACCCCGATTTCAACGCCTGAGGTCAGTAGGGGGGAGGCTTTGTTACACCCAACACAACATTGCCCATTCAAGTAGCCCAATATCATTAGTCAAGCCCATATCATGTATGCGTATCAGCCCATTGTATTTTTTTCTTTAGTATTGCTATTGGTTGCAGAATATCCTTATAATCATGTGCTGGTCTCATGTCTATCAGCAAGTGTTGCCCTAAAAGATTGCAGGTTAGGAATGGGCGTTGCGCCGTTTCAATAAAAAACAACTTTCCTTTTCTGTTATGTTATTTCAAAGGATTTAACACTTGGAGATTTGAAGAGGTACTCAAGTGCTTGAACTTGAAGGAGAAATAAAGAGAAGCTCTCCGTAGGGAGGTCCCCCAGAACCCAAAGGACATGGGATATGGGACGCGTGTCTGGAAATGAATCAGATTAATATTTATTTTGTCTCCCGCCTGACACAATTTGACACGCAGTGATACCTGATTGGCTCAAAATCAATAGTTGTAGAAATAATTGCTTGCATTCAAACAAGCACGCGGGAAAAAGCAAGCGTCTAATGTAGTGCTTTATGTAGTAGTAATGAATAAATCTTTTGGAAAAATGTTTTTTCTCTACATGCCTTTCAATCCATATTTATTTTTGGAATGCTCAAAATTATACTTGAGCATTTAAATTTGGGTCACTACCCGCAAAAACATCTCTGAACAAGATTCAATAGCCACTCACTAATTGAGACCCGGAGCAAAGGATGAATTTAGACCCTGACTCCACTATAAAATAAAAAAAAGTAGGAGCAAAAGGAGGCCAAACAAGCAAGGGCTTTCTTGCTGGAGCTTAGTGTCGAAAGGAACTAAGAGGACTTGTAGCTGAGTTCATAAGAACGAAGGGGAGAAAGGAGAGGTAGAAAAGTATGTTCGAAAGCCAGCATATCACCTAGTGCCCCTTCCTGGATGTTCCATAACCAAAATCACCCTTTCCGGCTTGGAAAGAAAGGCTAACTTAGGCTTAGAAGCAAGACCTGGTTCCAAACAAAGAAAAATTCCTACTAGTCCTGTCTCGAAGCAAGGGGAAGCGACTGGCCCAAAGCAACGAGGAACAGAGAGGTCCGGCTGACCCTAAACATCTCTTCCTTTTCCGGCCTCCTCAGAAGGAACAAGATCACCTTTGGCCTACTACGAACGATAATTGAATACTACCGATGGCTAATAACAATAATATCTTGGTCCTGGCGGAATACGAATGATCAGAAGCTTAAGCACATGCATGTATAATGGAAGAAACATTAGTACATTAGATGTTGCTGCTTCCCTTAGCTAGTTAGGTGACCTTGAAGCCAAGTTTGAACGAAAGTTTGATAAAGTGAATAAAATAAAAGAAAGAAAGGGAAGAAGGTAAGATCTTCAAATACAGGTTTTCTCCTTGGCAGTCGAGTCTCTTTGAGCCTTTCCCTCCGTTTATCTTGGATTGGTATAGCCAAGAGGAAGATCTTGTTAGGATTTGCCTCTCATTCAAGCAGGCTTCTACATCTTCTTCTTGTTCGCATTCTAACATGGATTTTACTTACGCTTATTGACTTGAATCTCTTGGCCTGCTTACTTGTTGAGGAACTGAAGTCGATGCATCTGTCCTAGATACTTTTACTTATCTTGCTCTTGAGAATGGGATGCTAATCTTTGACACTGAATCGAGCCTGCTAACGACTTTCCACTCAGGTCAACCAAAAAAACTGCTAACTAAGTAGCATGTCCGCCTTCCGCGAAATCTCTATGAGATCAGGATAAGGGTTTCATGCTCAAGAATGAAGTCAAGACCTAAAAAGATGAGTAAGCTCGGCCATCCCTCCTAAACAGAACCGAAAGAATCAACTATAAAGGCAGGAAGATCAGTTCCAAAGTGGTGGAATGCTTGCAAGTGAGTGCGATGGAGATGCCATTGAGGGGCCAAGATCACATGAATCACAGCCATGAGAGAAACGGGATTCTCTCAACCACCTCACTGATTGGAAGATTCCCCAAGGCTTCCATAGACGGGATCCAGCTGGAGGAAAGAGTCAAGTCATAGCATTGAACCTTGGCACCTTGGATCGAGGACCGGTATCGTCGTATAATAAGAGTCAAGGTGGAATCCATTCCGTTGTTATACAAGGATGAGCGTCCAATACCTAAAAAAGTGATCTATGAGCGTATTGAGGGCCTAGTCCATTTTCATGCTGAGAAGTATCAGACAGCTGTGGTTAAAGGAGTCCTTTTAAGAGTATATTTCAGACCAGAGGGTATTCAACCTCCAGTTGATCTTCCTTTGTTAAACAGAGATTTACTCCTTAAGATAATCGATGCTTATTCATGTAAAAATCTAGGACCAGAGAGTTATATTATTCCAGAAGAAATATCTCTGTCTAGGAATAGACCTCACTTTCCAAGTAAATAACAAAAATAAAAACTTCCAAAAAAACTTGTAATCCATTTATAGTAGCGGACCAGGAAACAATACATGTGGAAGAACCTAAGGGTGATTGCGATCTTGAGTTTAATCATCAAGCTTATGCAGCAGGTTATTTAGTAGTCAATCCTGAGGATAAACTCGATTCCGATCATCATTTTAACATAAAAACATTTTATAGCGAGGACCACCTTATGTATCATAATTTCCCTGATAGATCTGAGAAAATGTTCAATGATTTCCTTCATTCTATAGAATTTACCATTAAGAAATTTCCTAATTCACCAGAAAAAAAACTACGCAACGTTTATTTCCATAATCTGAGTCGGTTTGATGGAATCTTTATTATCAGGTATTACACAAATAAGGGTTCATATTATAACATAAAACCATTAATTAGAAATCACTAAATTTATGAAATTAGAATCCGTTACAAAAAAGACTACACTTTGCGTTTCAGAGATTCTTTAACATTGCTCCCAGGCTCTCTAGCTGACTTAGCGCGGAACTTATGTCCGAAATTAGGTAAAAAAGGATCTATAGATCATAATAATTTAACAATCCCAGATCTGAAACCTAAAAAGTCAGAATTGATCCGATATCTGCGACAAGACATAAAGCTATTAGGTGGAATAATGAATAAAGCTCAACAAATATTTTGGAATAAATATACTCTAGATGTAGAAGGGCTCAGGACCTTGTCTTCTCTTTCTATCGATATATATCGAAAAGATTATTTAGATGATGAAAAACATTACATTGCATGTCCTACTAAAAACCAGGACACCTTTATCCGAAGGAGCTTTTATGGGGGACATACAGATATGTATATACCCAGCGGGGTTAATCTTTACCACTATGATGTAAACTCTCTCTACCCGTACATAATGAAAATAACTCCAATGTCATGCGGCAAACCAGTTTGGAAAAACAACTTAGATAAGACAGATTTGAATAGTCTGTTTGGCATCATAGAAGCCTATGTTACATGTCGTGAAAATATTAAACGCCCCTTCCTTCCATACAAAGAGAAGAACGGCACATTAATCTTTCCAACAGGTGGCTTCAAAGGTGTTTACTGTTCAGAAGAATTAAGATTCGTCCGTGACTTAGGTTATACAATAATACCCCTTAGAGGTTATATGTTTGATGAAAAACTGAAAGATGTACTTTTGGATAAAGTTGTGGATGACTGTTATGAAAGAAGACTAGAAGCCAAAAGAAGAGGTGATGATGCAATGTCCTACGTATATAAGATAATCATGAATTCTATATTCGGCCGATTCGGATTGAATCCGGAGTGTACTGTCACCGATATAGTGAAGAAAGAGAAATATGAGAAACTCATGATAAAGGACAATTTTATATCGAGTGAGAAGTTGACAGATCAATATTATATTGTTCAATACACGGAGAATGCTAGCTTTGCCCGACTACGAATGGAAATCCCCCAAGATTTCAGCTGTTCAACTGGCTGCTACCATAACAGCAAGTGCTAGGATCTATATGTATAAATATATCTCCAGAGATGACTGTTACTATACCGATACTGATAGTGTAATACTAGGGAGTCGATTACCAGACGAAATGGTCTCAAAAGAGGAAATTTGATTATTCAAATTAGAAAACGTAGTTAAAGAGGGGGTCTTTCTTGCACCTAAAAGCTATATGTTAAAAACGAATGATGATAAAGTGATCACAAAACACAAAGGAGCTGCTAAAGAATACGTAGATTCTAAATGGTTTGAGAGGTGTTTGGCAGGTATGTCACCTGACTCCGATAATATACCAATAGATGTAGAAAGATTAAATCATCAAGCTAATTTCAGAATAAATTTGTGGAAGCTTCAGATAGGTAGAAAAGATGTGAGTATTAGCCTAAGTATTCCAAAAAGTTATAAAAGAGAAAATCTCTTTAACGAACACGGTTATTGGGTAGGCACTAAACCTAGAAATGTTGTTGAATTAGGTAATAAAGATACAAACATCATTGTCAAATCTGAACTAGATAATAACCCTATTAATACAGAATCTTTAATTCAGTCAACTACAGAAGACAGAAAATCTAAACTAGAGAATATCCCTAATAATACAGAATCTTTAATTCAGTCCCCTACAGAAGATAGTAAATCCTCAAATATATACAAAACCAAGACAGAGGCTAAGAAAGCTAAAAGGAGGCTATGAGGGCAGCTAAGAAGTCCCCGTCGGACAGTTGGAATGATAATGATAATTGCTCAACCCCTGCACTTAAGAAGTCTGAGGTTAATTATAGGAAGGACAATGGCACCTCACCGATGAATAAGAGCCTAAGAACAAAGACTTCAGATCTGCCCCATCCCTAAGGATGCTATAATCTGTGATTAGGCCCTACCTTGAATGTTCATCAGCAACGGCTCCTAGCGCAAAAAGCCATGGTGCTAAACTAGGTCGTTAAGGTGTTAAACAAGGTGTATAAGCTCCTTTAGTGGCCATTCAGAGGAACAAGCTACCACGGAAAGAGAGCTTTATAGATCTAAGACAAAAACAGGCTTTCTACGAAAGGATGCTATCAGAGCACAGTTCAAGGCGGACAGAAATAGAGTTGACTGCACTGTATCGACTGACGAAATACAAAATCGTACGCCGTGGATGAATGCGCCTACCGTTGACAGCATGTCTAGGCTCCGCGACTAACAGTAGCTGGTACTCGATCCGGATCTACCTTTGCTCATAAGTCATTACTCACTTACCAAAGAATACTTTACGAGTATAGGATTTCTTGCCTTGACCTTTCGCGGTTGGGAGCTCTTTGTTCAACACGGACTTGGATACTTAGCTTATCTTAGTTTATTTAATCTCTGGATTCTCTTTTTGTATATCGAGGCATAGGAGGCAGGAACATGGGTGTCGATGAAGGAAGTGTTAGAAAGAGAGTGGTTGCTAAGCTTCGTGTAAATCCCCGAGTTCATAGGTTGGACCTGCTTGATCGTAAAGAGTAGGAAGTCTGAGATAAGACAAGGAAAAATCTGGGTTAGAGTTGTGTTTGTAGGTTTTAGGTTAATGGGCGTGGTCAAAGAAAGCGTATTCAGGTTTAGAATGGGTGTCACGAATATACGAGGATGATCGGGATTGGATTCCTCTGATGGACATTGTGACAAAGTGTAAATCTGCGATGAATAACTGGCTGCAGAATTGATACGCCATCGTTGACCGCTATTGGTGCGAGAAGGTTCCGCCTTTAGTAGGATTAAACAAACCCCGTGTAGTTTTGTACTAATAGACTTGCTTTCCTAATCTAGCCTCTTTGTGAAGAACTACTATTGTTAGCATAGCACCACCGCTTTCAACCTGATGGTCCTCATATAGATCAGTTCCTTTTGAATAAGCTCATAATCAAAGTAGATAAAACTCCCATTTCTTAATAATATAAGAAAGAAGGACTCAATTAAATCGATGCTTGTTACGACTTCATTCCAGTCACTAGTTAACTTGTAAGAACTATCTTAAATCTAGCCTTCCAAAGAGTTTTCAGAGCTCGAGTCTTTCCTTGGGAATGCTTTGCGCACTTTACAACATAGGGTGATCGGGTCAGATAGCCCTTCACCCCTCTTCAACTCTTTCCATATCAAGAGCTAGAGACATGTGATGGCTTTCCCTGTACAATAGACCCCACCTCGCTCATGATAGGAATGGATTTATGGCCTTAGGTGAACTTCCGGTAGGAAAATTAAGGTTACCTTACAGCGCTTCCCTGACTTCTGCTTTCCCTATAGCTGCCTTTCACCGAACAGCTCTTGCTGGCCGACTAATGCGAGTGACTCCTCAACCCTTTCTTTGCCTGGCTGAATCTTTCCTTTATTGCCGGATCAGATGCCTAATCTCAGACTTCTCTGGAAAAAACCCATGCCAGTAATTCAAAACAGGATTCAATCCTTTGCATGAGTTCCCTTTCATCTCAAGCAACAATCCTCAAATCTGGAAGGGAAGATAAGGTTTTGAAAGAACGTAGTAAGTGTTGAAAATCTATAAAAAATAGCACCTATAAAAGAGAGAGCGTGAAAATCAATAGTATATATGTAACCCGTTTAAGAGAGAGAGCGTCGCTTGATGATTCCCAGGTAGAAATGCAAGACCTGATTCCATATATGATGGTCGCAACAATTGCAATCGCCTGCATTGACCTTCATTCTTTCTCATAAAGAGAAGCTGGAGAGCTAAACACCAGTTCTTTCGAGCTAGAATCTATTTTAAGGTATATATTCTAGTAAAAACTTACAGGTTCAACTCGAGCTTTCTTTATGCTTCCAGCCCTTGTTTCTGAAAGAAATCCCTTGGCAACAGATAGAGGTTAAGGTGTATGCCTCTCCTTTCAGTCGAGTCTCTAAAGAGCCTCTCTGTTGTAACAGCATTGTGTGCTAATACACTAAAAATGGTTTTATCAAAATTAAAAAATTAAAAAAATGAAAATGAAAATGAAAATGTTCTCTCAATACTTAAAAAAAACGATGCACCCGCAAATGCGTGGGAGCTGTCTCTTTTCATCGTGTCCTCATTGTATCCGTACTAGCAACAGCTCAACAATAATATATACACAACCAATGATGATGCAAATCAAAAGAACCCCAACAACTCCATGGGCGAAAGGAGGATCTTCTTTGCATGCTTCTACGGTGCCATTTCTTTCATCAAGATCTTTGGTTTCGATCTCTGCTATGTCTATGAATAAATCTTTGGTTTCGATCTCCTCTGCTATGTCTATGAATAAATCTTTGGTTCCGATCTCCGCTGCTATGGATAAATCTTTGGTTTCGATCTCCTCTGCTATGGCTATTAAAAAATCTTTGGTTCCTTCAACGGCTATTAATTCATCTTTGGTACGAAATCATTCAACCTTTACTCAGAATCTGGTGCTACTAGCATGCAATATCTTCCGGTATGTGCATTATATTTTTGTGTACGAAGACCACTAGCCAAAAGGGTCAGAGGTGATATGAGAATACGTTCACTCTCAAATATGAGGGATTATCCATCTGTCCCCGTAGGAGTTGGAAATATACTAGTACCTAAGATAATACGCAATAGTCAGAAGAAGAAGAAGAATCGTATGAACATCCCTAATTTAAAAAAAAAAAAAAAAAAAAAAAAAAAAAAAAAAAAAAAAAAAAAAACTAAGAATATAGTGCAATTGAGATCACCAAATGCTCCTGGTGTCAGAAGGAGCCTTTATAACCGTTCTACTGTGACTCTTTTCATTCTTTCACTCTATCTTTTATTGAGTTTAATTGCATCACTCTACCTTGTTTATACTTCCAATGCTTCACCCTTCATTGCCTCAATTTTCATTCCATCAATCTTATTTGTCTCTATTATCTTTGCTATCTTTCTCTTTATTCTAATTACTTCACGACGAGTTATTAAGAAAGAAAAGAATATTACCATTTTACTACCTTCGCAATCCATAGACTCTAATATCAATGCTAGGTCTGGTCCTCCTCTTTCTAGTCCCTCTTCTTCTAGTAGTGTCTTACAAAATTCAAGTAATGTCTTAAACCTTCAAGTCGTTTATTACATTTTCAAACAAATAGGGGTTATAAAGCAACTAAATCTTCATCATCTCATACTACGAAGTCATATTCTACTATTAATAGCAGTAATGAAGATCATATTAATATCAGTAATGAAGATAAAAAAAACTAAATTTTGAAATAAGTTCTATGTTGAATTATCTAAAGAAGGTTGCAAGGCTACTTTAGAAAAAGCCAATCATAATATAGAGGCTCTCAAAATCTTGAAGGAATTCAAGAAGAATAATGATTTGAAAAAGATTTCTGAAGATAAATTAAAGGAATTACAGTGGAAGATAGAAGAACTATCAAGTAATTTTGATGAAACCTCTATCTTCAACGAGTGTCATCAGTTGTTAGATAAGATGGTTGGCAAAGATAAACCAAACGCTAAAACTTATTTAAGCGAAAAAATAATAAATGATAATGATAAAAGAATTATAGAACAGTTTGGTGAATATACACTCGAGGCTATCATTATCGATGTACATCTCATAAACCCCCAGCAGTCAGGCAAGCTCTTTTGGTGGAAACACTAGAGAAAACTATTCGTTCACAGTTTATTAGACTAAGTAGAGAAAATAAGATTGTAAGCTCTCAAGATGTGATTTTAAAGGACAAGCGGAGGAAAAAACTCCCTAAAATGGAAATAGGTGGCTTCTTAGTGTCTTTCATGAAAGATAGAGAGGTTATCCTACTAAATAATAAATTTGAAAATGATGAAAAATTTATACGTAATGGAAAGA
Organism: Papaver atlanticum; assembly: GCA_023531105.1. NCBI lineage: Eukaryota > Viridiplantae > Streptophyta > Magnoliopsida > Ranunculales > Papaveraceae > Papaver > Papaver atlanticum. The sequence goes on along the minus strand of JAJJMB010006998.1, from coordinate 4,740,026 downwards.
GTTATTTAAAAGAAAATTCATATGTAGAATGTAATTTTACCCTGTCTATTCTTCCTTTAAGACTCAATCTGCAAATGCTTTGCAAGCCCTTAAAATGGGAGTACAATCATTTAGATGATAGGAATGAATCAAAACCTATGGAATTATCGAATATGACAGGTGGCTACTTAAGCTTTCCTAACATAGAAACATATAATAAGTTTAGTGTTATGACCACCCGTAACCAAAATAATTGTAGTATTGAATTAGATCCTAATAACTCACCTAAACTGTTTACTGTTCATTAAGAATAATCGATCTCATTTAGAAAAAAAATGCATTTCTTATGCCTCTCATACTAGCAGATGCTAATTTGCATGAGGCAGCTGAAGCAATGAGGAAATTTTATTATAGGGAACAGAAAGCATTTGATAATAATCAAGAGAATGTATATATTAAAAGTGGTTATCCCCTGGATACTATCTTAGAAGTCTTAGCTAATAGGATTCAGTTGGCTAGGTATCAGGCTACAATAATAGAGCTAGCGTCAGCATACGAGGATTATACCTTTTATCTACCTGCCTTTATGGACTTCCGTGGTAGAATCTACCGTTCAGGTATCTTACATTTTCATGAGCGTGATTTTGCTAAAAGTTTATAATGTTTTGCTCCAGCTGTAGGAAAGGATTTGAATGAGGAAATACAGAAAGAAATGCAGTCAGCTAAGGACATAGTATACACTTCTACTGCCTTTAAGTATCAGAAATTCACTCGTTACGAAGATGCTCTTCTATGGTATAATGTAAAGATGATTTCTGATATGTCTGATGAGAATTTAATAAACTTTGCTATGGATGCTAAAGACCCCTGGAAGTTCATGGCCAAGGTACAGTGGAACACATGTGATGAATACAAATTGGTTCCAATAAGTCAAGATGCTTCTACCAGTGCCTATCAGATCATGAGTTATTCATTGCTTAACGTAGCTATGAAAACTAATCTTATACCCAACTCTAAAGGTCTAATCAAAGATTTCTACAAAGATATGCTCTGGGAATTAAAATTGTATTTGTCTACAAAATATCTGGAATCAGAAATCCTGCTGGAGATGATTTTATATAAGTTAGATAGAAAACTCATCAAAAACCTCTTCATGCCTATGGTATATGGGAAGACCCAGAACAGTATGGCTAATGATATTAGTATCCAATATGAAAAATCAATATCCGTAAAGCAGTGCCATGAACTCGCCAGTCATTGCCATAATTTCTTTAAAGACGTATATAAAGACATATATATTTAATGAAGATGCTTAACTTCTTTAGTTGGTTTACTTCGATACGTGAGAAAAATGTTCTCTATAGTATACCATATTTCACTACAAAACAGGATTACAAGTGTTTCAAAACAGAAGAGATTTTTATATATGACAAAGAAAAGAAAAGGAAAGAAAAGAAACAAACGAAAAGTTAGTATAAGGGTCCCATCCGAGGATAGAGACTACAGAAAAACAAAAGTAGCAGCTTGCGCTAACTTTATTCATCAGAAATATGCATTTATTGCAATGAAAGTTGTTGAACAATTATTGATTATAGGTGCACCTATATATATACCGTACATGACAATTTTATAAATACACCTCCTTACGTAAGATTAGTTCCAAATATATATATATTGAGGTCTTTAATACATTGGAGCATCCTATTACAATTATCAATGATTTTCTAAGACTTAATATTATTAATCCCTACTTGATTGATCAGAAAGAGTTACCCTGGGAAGAAGATCATAGATATATGTATGAGTCTATACCTCAAACTCTGCTAGAGGATATCTTGTATTCAAATAAACCACTTACAGAAAGTAAACCGTCATGGGCGAAGAAGGTTAAGGAGTATGTGAAGTATTACACAGATTATACAGCTATTGTGGGTTATCCTCAAGAGCATGGAGATGCAAAGTGGAATGAATTCAAGAAACAACTAAGAGAAAGAGAGACTAATAATAGTATTCATTACTAGTCTCCCTCGTGGGATGCATTTGCCATAACTCTAGAATGACTAGTGCCCTGAAAGTGAGATTGATGCACAATGTCGTATTCATCTTTGGTCTCTCATAACCGGTTCCGCTCTGACAGAAGCGATTACTCTGTTTTCTTTAATGATGTTAGACTCTTTATGTTTTAGTATATGTTAGTGGCATTAAATGGTTGGATAGATCATTGATGTAAATTTATTTGACCTATCACATCTTTTAACTCAAGCTATATTGATTTTTACAATCTCATTTGCTAACTGTAAAATTAACCAATCGACCACCGGGAGAGGAACAATATCAAGATACTGCTTTGGACTTTTACCCGGTTCGATCAACTAACCACAGACTGAGCCCTTCCGGGATAAACTATATCACCTCCGTTTCCTCCTTCATTCTCTTGTTGATTTATTGCTACTTCCATTTCAAGGACTTCTATTATTGCTTCCCTGGCTATCCGGGATAGCCAGTAAACTTAATAGCCGCTAATAAAGGAACTTACTAGCTTAAAAGGTTAAGTTCCAATTACATTCAATAGTTATCCATGTGTATGGTAGAGCGAAGTGAAGTCATCGCTTGGGTACTCTTACCAATTGCCTTCTCTTTGACATGGAAAGCAAGAGCCCGTGGAAAAGCCATGCGAACCCGCATTGATGGTTACCTTGACCAACCTCATTAAGCCCTTTCCTATGGGATTTCACCAGTTTAGGACAGAAAGAACTACCGATTTACACCTCATGCTCTTCATTCGATGACCCGCTATCATGTGATCTCAGTTCAACAAGAGGGCATACCTTGGGAGAGAATAGCAATCGAAGGAACTGATTAACTGGAACACTATGCCTTGCCCGGGTAGTTGCTCTGCTTGCTAAGGCGTGAAGCCTTGACTCTGAACTATTATCTCAGGCATGTAAGACCTACTACTTTTCCTATACCTCTCACTCTGATCTGAAATGTTTAGACAAAGGAGTGCAGGAAGTCACCTTGGGAAGGGGGCTGACCAAAGGGATGGTATGACTAACCTAGGGAAAGCGTGAATGAGTGCTGCACTGGGTAGCTAAAGCCAGTAACTAATCCCTGCCTTTTACCAAGATCAACTACGACTTTTTTGACTGGATATGCCTGCTCCTGCAACTCTAGCTTATCCTATTATGGCGAACTTCTTCTCCAGCGCCAATAAACTTAGCTCCTACCACGTCTTTGAGACTTAGTAAACCAATGCCTTAAGCCACTACGTGTTTATCCCCACTTTCCTATATCATCTTGATCGGTCATATGAATAACGCATCTCTTTTCCACTGTTAAATTAACCATTGTTATATATTTGCTAACTGTAAAATTAACCATTGTTCAGTTAGCAAATGAGATTATAAAAAATCAATATAGCTTGAGATAGGATAGGTAATAAAAATATACTTAGAGCTCACATCAATTATTTACAAGCAATAGGATTTTCCGGAAAGAGAGATTGCTAACGCTTGGAAACTCACTATTTCTAGCTCATAGCTTATAAAGTTAATATTCTTTCGACTTCCCACTGATATGTCTCATAGGTGGCATCTCAACTAGCTGTAAACATATTCTGTTTTTCTTTCGCCCTGAGAATGAGGAGAGGTAAAGACGGATATAGCTTTTTACAATCTGACTGCTAATTAGTTAACTCCCTATGTGTGCTACCAGCCTCCTCTATTCTAAGGGGACCACTGGTAACCCACTTAATGTACTATATGATGGGTCTACCCATTCTTTTAGTAACTCTATCTGTTGTTTCAGCACTTCGTCTCTCACTTCAATGAGGTTATTTACTTCTTATACTAGATGTACCGAGATGAATATATGTCCTTTCTCAGTGAACTGCAAAGAGCAACCAAATAATAAGCGATCTAGAATGACATGAGCAACAAAGCAGCTTCTGAACAAGAAAACACAGAAGAGTAAAGAAGGTTACTTGATCAATGGCAGAAGGTTGCTTCCCATGGTGAAACGTAGATACGAGAATGGCCAAGGCATGAACATGGTTCATACTCACATTGAACTGGTCTTGCAACATACGTGCACACTCATCACACATATTGGAAATCATTTCTGTTCTCAACAAGTTCATATTACTGTTCATGGACCAATCCCAATTACTGCTTAAACTATACAAAACCCAGATAAAACCACAAATATGTTCATCAGTTTCAGTAATTTCTCCACCATTAATGAGTTGTAGTAGTACTAGTTATAGTTGTGTTCATTGTAAGTTTCGTTGTTGTTCTTCAAAGTTGTTTCTCAAAGTTGCAAAGCTTGTTGTCAGCCAATCTTGATTTGTAAGCAAATTTTCTGTATTCAGACCATGTGAATTCCTTATATAAACTCTGTTCTCCTTCTGCCAACAGAGATGGTAAGGGTGCTATTCTTTCTTTCAATGATGGCCCACCAAAATATATCATTGACACCCTAGATTTTATACTGTTCTGGATCACTCTGTGTTTCACACTCTTGAACCTCCCTACCATTGGAAAAGAAAGTCTTTTGTTGATGTTGGTGTTTGTAGAAAAGATAGTGTTCTTGCTTACTATAAGAAGACAAATGGTTTAAAATAGTTCAATCTCACTCTTTTTCTTTAGCTTCAGTGGGAGCCTTACTATCAGGATCTGTATGCTTCTTTCTCACTCGTATAAACATCGATGATCTTTTGGAGTAAATCACTGTCTAGCAAAGGATGATCCACTGGAGGTTGAATATCATTTGGTTTAAAGTATACTCGTAAATAGATTCCTTTAATAAATGTTGTCCGGTACTCCTCAGCTTTACTATGGACTCTTCGCTCGATACAATCATAAATTACTTTTTTGGGTATCATACGTCCATCCTCGTAAAACAACAAAATGCCCTTTCCTAACATTATTTCGACTTCACCTGATATAGGGAAATATAATGTCATGCCAACAGTCACCTTCATGTACCTTGCATTCATTGGATATACATACCTTTCTAGTAATGTGAGATAACCCAAAGTCTGAATCTCACAATCTAGAATATCAGGATAATCCTCCGTAAAAGTTATAAAAGTATATAAACAACCCGGGAAGTTCAGTTTTGTATACATAATGTCAATATGACCGATCTGACGTTGTTGCTCCACTAGCACCCGATAAAGTATCATATACGGCTGACGTAACTGACTGACCGGATGCTGTCCACTTTTCCCTAGCATAAGCAGATCCTCTAGATGGCCCAATAATGGTAGTCGCTTCACTAACACCCGACCCACTTGATTGACCATAGCTTACCCCAGTAGCACCTGCCATTTCAGTACCATCACCAGTTGATCCAGACGCACAAACAAAAACTAGCCCAACCCCAAGGAAGAGAATGGCATAAGTAGCACGGTCTATCAATTGGATATGTAGAAGAACATCTAAGTCAGGGATATGAGTAGTCCGTCTTGGTATGAAGTTTGCCAAGACGGACTACTAAAGTAGAGTGATTAGCGGGAATTGGAGATTTCTCGTTCGCTAATGTCTTGTCTGCCTTCCCGTTGATTCAATACGTTCCTATCCCCTTGGGAAGTTTGATCAATTTTCCTCACCTCTAATGGTTGGTATTGAGAAGCCAGGTGGGGTTAAAATGGGATCTATCTCATTCCATCGTATATGACATGCACGTTTTTCTCACCCTTGTGGCTAAGAAGGAGAATCCCAATGGAGTGGTTGATTACAGACCAATTGCTTGCTGCAATATGGTGAAGATACGCGAGATTATAGGCCCACGATTGTGGTGTTTGATGTGCCTTTGTTGGTATACAATTGCAATTTATCCCTTACAAGTGTAATCTTTAGAAGAGAAGGCATAGATCGTGAGTAGGGCAAGGAGACACGACCCTGACAGGATGGTTTTCTTCTTTTATTAGTCCACCTTAACTCGCAAAAGAAGTCAATCCTGTATGGGGAATGCCTTGTAAGATCATCTCAACCCGGGCAAGCGATGGTTCCGAAATAGGTTGTTCTGGTTCTCGTCCAAATAGCAATTAAGTTTCAAAGGGTTTGAGCTTGGAAGCAACCTCACATCAACAGATGATCAAACTATCCTCCACTCTTGTACTTTCTTTCAGAATCTTGCTCTAGGCATGAGGGGCCGTGGATACATCTGTCATCGGCTACACACGAATGGTGGAGCAAAAGTAAAAGAGGAACTCCAACTCCCTCCACCCATTCGCCGGAACTTCCTTAGTGCCTTAACCTTCTCTACCGCTTCCATAGCTTCTTTGTCGTCTGCCACTTCTCTTCTATGGCATATTGCCCAAGGATATGAAGCTCTTTCCCATTGTTTGACTGCTAGACTTTCTAACTGTTGAAGGATCGAAGAACTGAGTGTGAAAGACTAAGGTGGCTGCCCCTTGTTGCGTCACAGGCAAGACTAGCCATCTTGTGGCATTGGGAGGACCATAAGGTAATAAAGGCTTTTCGAGCCAACCTATCCAGTGGACTTACTTTCATTCCTCTGGAAGCCCTTTTTAAGCCAGGTAACCTAATTGTCTCTCTCGGGAAGCCTTTTTCTATAAGACAATCAAAATCAACAACTGCTACGAGATTGAATCAGCTTCAGGCTCTCAAGCAAAATAAGCGTCTGCCAACGGTAAGACTTTCATTTAAAGGGTAAAAGCCCATCGTTATACTTGGTCTAGAGGCGTTATTTATGCCCAACCTTTCACTCTACGAAACCCAACTCATAGTAATAGGCAGGACAGGAGATGACTACGTTAATGCGAGTTAGGCTCCTCAGCTTTCATTGAAAAAGACGAAGCCCCAATATGCATTGAACTGTCCCAAGTCGAAAGGTTAGCCAGATTGGACGGGGTTGCTTAGCGCTTTTTTACGCTTCCTCGAGTGAAGTGCCCCATAAGCTATAAGGGCGAGTATTTATAAAAAGCGATTAAACTTACATCCTGCAGGAATCGAACCTACGAATTGCCCTGTTTCAGCTATGGATGAAAAGAGACTTGGCGAGTGAACTAGGTGGAGCTTCTAGATCTTATATTTATGCATGTATTCTCAAGCTTCGATTTCTTCAGTTAAAGAGGATTCCAGAAAAGAGAGAATCAGAAGACATGTTTCCAGAACGAAGAAGAATAGAGTGAAGAAGGGGGAGTTAGCAAAGTTGGACAAGATTGGAATGAGCATAGATACATGGATCGATGTACCAGATCGGCTAATGCTACCAGGTTGATTCAAAGTTGATTATTGGTATATCGATCGGTCCAACAAATATTGAAACGGAAGCCAGTTCAACAGAAAGCTTTTGAAAACACAATGCACCCAGGTAAATAAGGAACAAGATGAGTACATAAGTTAAACGAGCATCCCAGACCCAAAAGGTGCCCCACATAGGTCTTCCCCAGAAAGCTCCAGTCACTAAGGTAAAGAACGTAGAAAAAGCACCTATTTCGGTACCGGTTCCAGAAGATCGAAGAAAGAGGGGATGCTTTGTTAATAGAAAGAAGGAACTGCTTATATCCATCACGAGATAAACGAGTATACTCATCCAAGCCACAGGAACATGTACATATAGAATACGAGAATTTCCACCTTGTTAAAGATCTGGAGGTGCAACCCTAAGACTTAAATGAATAGCCATCGCAGTTAAGAACAATTGAAATCCAATGAGAATGTACGCGTAGCTTCTGGTCTTTGACATAAAGAAGGAAGGTTGTAATAACGAAAGGGACATGTTCTAACTTTGATCTAGCTAGTGGAAAGACATTCTTGTATATTCAATCAAAAAGAAAGAAGAGAAAGAGAGTTCACTGGGAGTTAGCGCCTACACTTGCTTGCTAACCAAGACATCCTGGCAAGCTCCGTCAGTTAGATTCTTTACTTTACTTATTAGTATAAAAAGTACTCACTGTCAAAATGAAAGACGATCGATTATCTACCCAAGAAGATAGAGAGTCCCGCATACGAGAAAAAGTCACAAATGAAGTTGAACCAAGTAACATTGCAAAGGCATAATGATAACCAAATCCACTTTGAAGTTTACTGATTCACTCGGTCAATCGTCAGAATGTGTACGAGATACCATAAGGGCCCAAGATCTCAATAAAACCTTTGTCTAAAGCTTCGAATGAGACTTCATATCCGAAATGCAGGAAGGATCTGACTAGAAAGTCATTCAAAACTTGATCTAAGAACCAGCGTTTATTGAAGAAACAATAGAGTCGATTACAAAAAGTACTTGTTTGAAATGCTCGTTGGAATTGATCCGCTACGGGATTGACATTATACGCTACAGAAGCCCCTGAAGTACTAAACGGAATAGGTATTAGTTTGTTAATGGTTGGAACAGCAAACTCAGATTCGGCAAGAATCTCATTTTTTGGTAGTACGAAGGGGGAATTGGGCCAAAAATTTGATAGGGGTCAAGACGCAGCCGGGCGCCGTCGGCTGACTCAAATGCCCCCCGAACCGCGCAAAATGGTTGTATATTACATGGCTCACTAACTCTGCCTGGGTTGTGGGTACCTAGTAGATCATAATAATTTAACAATCCCAGACCTGAAACTTAAAAAGTCTGAATTGATGAATTCAATTCTCCCCATTTGCATATAAAGGTATGAGTAGGAATGCACCAACGAGCAAGCAAAGCCACCATACCTGGTATATCGTGATGAATGATTAAATCCCCAGCTGCTTGAATAACTCGTGTCACCTGTGCACGATCCAGCATGGTCCTTACGCGACTATGAATCAACATATGTCTTGCCCATCCATAAAAATGTGTCAGAGGCTTTCGGGAAAGCTTGAGTTCCACATGTGAACCCAAATAGTGTTTTCCATGCAAAAAGAACCGAGTTATTGCTTGAGGAGACACCAATTTGTTCTGAGTAGTACTCCTAGGATTTATGAGCAGCCGAAACGAGGAACCTGAGGGACGCTTTTCGGGTTTATACTGAAACACAAAGAATTCATCATCAGTATTTGGGATGTTCTTAGTTTTAGGAGTTTCTTCTTCCCTAGAAGTCCCGAAATCATCATTTCTGGAAGAGTCATCATCTCTGGTGGAAGACTCTGTAGAAACATCCTCTCTGGAAGTTTCATCTCTAGAAACATCGTCTTCAGAAGCACTACCATGAGAATCAGTCATCTTTGGAAAGTTGCTGTGACATCCATACAACAAATTTCATCAACGCAATGGAATTAAAGCACAACAGAATAATTAAGATGCTCACATCAGCGTCTACAAAAATGGTAATCCTCAACTCTTACCTATTTATGGTTCCATGAACTTAGTGATAATAACGTAAAACTTAAAAAAATCTTGCTCGCTCCTTCAAACCTGCAAAGACGATCAACACCCATTATTTAAAAGTCGACACCTGACTTTTCACGAAATTATGAATAATTCACCCTTCTTGTGAATGTTCACTGATTTTATACCGTGTGTACATACACTATGAAATCACGAATTCATGGAAACATTGTTTGCTTTCAATGATTACTCAAAAAACAAAATTTGATTTCTTTAACAAAATTCTTTTTTAAACTCACGCACACAAAAAAATTTACGTGAGTTATTTAAAAAAAAAAGTTTCCCCTCAAACGAGCGTTCGTCTATGAAATGAGGGTCTTTCCTATTTTCGTAAAAGTCCACATATTCCAAATAAAAATTTGAAAGTTCATAAATAAATTTTATCATGAGGTGTAGGTCTATTTCAAAAATCTCTCTAATACTAGGGATTATTGTTTATTACTTTAACTACGAACGAACGTACGTTTTTAAAAGGTATTTGTGTGAAAGTTCATACTTTGAAATTAAAATCTTGCTTTTCATGAAACCTCATAAACAAAATTTTCTCTACTGCAACTAGACCATGTCTTTTCAAAATATATGTATCCCTTTCATATTAGGGATTATTGCTCATTTCTTAAACTAACGAACGAACGGACAAAATTTCATGAAGCTCATATTAGGGATTATTGCTCGTTTTTTTTTAAAAAAATTCATAAAGCTCACACACACATACCCATATGAAATTTTGTTTTATGAACAATTCATGAACGAAAAAACAGCAAAAAACTAAATAATCACGTACCTGGTCGGTGCCGGCCGGAAATTGGCCGGCCGGTGGTCGGTAGCGTCGGCGACTGGTGATTCCGACGTGAAATTTTTCTCCTCCAGCTGCTCGAACGTGGAAGTGGTGAAGAGGGAGAAGTGGTCGGTCAATAATATTTTTTTTTAAGGCTTCTTCCCTTTTATATCAATTTTATTTCCAAAACCTAATAAAACATGGATTTCCTTTTTTGGGCCCGGGCCCGTAGACACTAAACCGACCAAAGTTGGACATCTGACCGACCAAATCAGCGGTGCTTCATCTCTTCGTGCTCGTGGAATGACACTCTATCATACTTTCAGGGTCCTTATCTGTGCATTTGCTCGTACATGACATCATTGGAGCGAATCGAGGATTCTGAAAATACCTTTGTACGATTGTGTTCAACTGCTTGTCTCGTCAACTGGAAAATCACCATCTAATGCTTACTGCGGAACATGACCGTCCCTCACTAAGCAGGGGACTTAATGTTGATGGTGGATTTTCGACAAAGGTCAAAATTATAAAATCATGATACTGCATGTTTCTGACCCGGCTTCAGGAGCGCATGAGACGATTCATGATTTACGATCCGTGAACCGTTTCACGATCTCTGACTGAGTGAGCTTTCCTCTCAGAGCCATGATGAATATGTTTCTCGAAAGGCCTCCCACTAGCTGAGCATTCGATGCTACGCATTTCATCGTGACCTCTATGTAGGTTAACATGATTGGGCGGTCCTCTGGACATAATTGTTTGTCGGAGGGCTTAACGCCTTCAGAACGTCAGCGATACACGTTGTTCCTTGACTATATAGAGAGACCCACCTCTACATAGAAGAATGATTGGGAGGTTCTCTGGACATCATTGTTTGTCGGAGGGCTTAACGCCTTCAGGACGTCGGCGATACTCGTTGTTCCCTGACTATGTAGAGAGACCGTGTATAGATTCAGGCAGCTCTCTGGACATAATTGTTTGCTGGAGGGATAAACGCCTTCAGGACACCAACGTTGCATGTTGTTCCCTGACTATGCACCTTTCAGAACGAGTATGATGCTTCAAATATCTCATATCTCGATTCTACAATAGATTAATTCTACCGTAACATTCACCACTGAGTTCCTAGAAAGTAATCTATTTTATCTCATTACTCCGTTCCATGGCTGATCTCCGGCTGATTCCATGGATTAGTAATAGATAACCAATTTATCTCATTACTACGTTCCCTGAATTCCCCGGCTGGATTCATGGATTAGTAATAGATGCACAATTCATGATTATTACTCCGTTTCATGAATAATTCTCCACTGAATTTCATGAATTAGTAATAATTACTCAACAATCGGACATCTGGACTATCACCGAGTAAGCCCCAATAAAATGGTGCAAGTGTACTCAACAGTGATGCACGAACGAGCATTCAAAATATGGACAAACGAGGAATCCTACACAAAATAGGAGAGAGAAAATAATAATAATAATAATAATAATAATAATAATAATAAAAATAAAAGAGGCGCCTAGGGACCGGGCCCACCGGCCGGCCGGTCATGCTGCCGTGGCCGGTCCCCCACGCCTCATCCCTTTATTTTTCTTATTTTCATGAACTCATGAAGACTCCTTCATTCGAGCAACTTTCCTTGTTTGAGCAAAACTCACGGTTTCTCCATATTTTCACGGTTTCATGAAAAATAATAAGATAAGAAAGGTGTCGCGGGACCGGACTACTAGCCGGCCGGCCATTCCCTAGCCATGGCCGGTCTCACACCTTGCAATCCTTTTTTCATAATTATTTATTTCCCTCATCTCATGAAACTCCTCCGTTTGAGCAAAAATCATGGTTTCTTCATATTTTATCAAATATTGCTCAAACAATGAAAAAAGCCAAAAAGTCAATTGGTCTCATGAACGACTAGGATTTTCATGAAAATATTAAAATATTATTATTATTTTAATATTCTCAAAATATTGATCAAACGAGCAAAGTCCTACTTGCTCATTCGAGCAAAATCAAGGATTTCAGTCAAAGATCAAACTCTTCTGAAAATCCAAAATATTGCTCAAATGCGCATCAGAAAATACCAAAAATCTCAGGACTGAGACACAGACATTATGGTGACACGGGAATGCTTCCTTGACCGACCTAGGCCGTCCCTAAGGCTTGCAAGGAGCCAGTCCCACATACTCTTATAATTTTGACCTAATTTGCTCAATTGCTCATATTGGGTCCAAACTCTTTCCAACCAACTTGGAATTTGCTCAAACGACCATCAGCTGGTCCCACGACCACCAAGGGCCGGTCTCATGCCCTCTTGGTCGGTCCCTCACTTCTCCATAATTAGGTTTTATCACTCAACGCTCGCACGAGCACTATTATAATAAATGATCAACACTGGCATTTGATCATTCTTTCACCAACCGGTCAACTAAGGACTCTGGTGCATGCTCACTCAAGCACTTTGGAACCACATGGTCGTCCATCATCCCATGTGGTCGGTCCCTCCTTCACTCAGTAACCTATTTTCAGTAATTCATCAATTGATCAAAAATTAGGGTTTCGAACAAACGCTCCACAAATCATAATTCTGAGCAAGTTCAAACACTAATAATTTTATGTTGATCCAGCAATCAACATCTTAATTAATTATATAATATTCGGTCCAGCTACCAATATTTTAATTAATATCTTATTTGGTCATACTACCAATAATTCATCAAACGAGCAATATTCGCTCAGAGGAGCAATATTTGCTCAATCCATCAATATTGGTTCAACTATCAATATTCAACAATTCATCAACATTCATCATGATTGATCCAATTATCAACATTTATTCAAGAACTCTTCTCAACATACATGTTCAATCCATGAATCACTGAGCATTCGTCAATCATGCTCGATTCAACAAAACATAGACTCGTTATCTAATCAGTCAACAACTGACTAATTAAATACACGTCTGCCTTGCAGACTCCACGTTCATGAGACATCAATCATGTCACATGGGGGGATATTATTTAGGGTTTTGGTCTGGCGGCCTACGGCACGTGTGTTCATCCACGATGAGAAATGTGAGTAAGTCGTGCAAACGGTTGAAGGAGTTAGCAAAGTAGTGGGTGGACGGTTAACCAAGTCTCCACACGACCTGGAATTGGTTTCACCACGATCTCCCACTTTCCCACTCTTTCACTCAAAAAACCGTCACACTTACTGGGATCATATAAATAAGTCTCTGAATCCATTATTGAACAGGACAAAAAAATCCACGAGATATTGAACAGACAATCCATCGTCTAACAAAGAATCATCGTGTGAGCAACACTCTCTCAATCATTCGAACTTATTCATCATTTGCAGAAACCTTCAATACATCCACAATCCTTGATCATCATTGATCCCACAATTCTCAGCTTCCCTCCTACAGATCAACCCATCTCCCTCTTTGTGACCGAATTGACTCTAGAACGGCCATTGACTTGGTTTAGGCCAGAGTCCTACATATTGATCTCTCGAACTCAAAGCACTCACGTTCAGTGCATCTGTTTGAGGTTAAGCAGTTTGCTCGGTTGAGGAGTCTCGTCCGCACGGTCGTCTCTTCACTTCCCTAAAAAACCAGCAAATCGTTTTTCGACCATCAACAAGTCCAAACGACAATGAATTTGAAGCTAATACTGCTCTTATTAAACATTAGATTCCTATTAAAAATGAGCATAATTCGAGATATAAAACCTCAACATCTACCGATTTTAGTTTCAACCTTATTTTTCAATGGTTGATTTTAAAAGTGGTAGATAGTGGTGTTATACGTCTCAGATGGTGCTCATTTTTTATAGGATTGTCGAGTTTCATAAGAAGAATGTATTACTAAAGTATTGTCTTCAAATTCATTGTCGTTTGACTTTAAAGAAAAATTTGACCAAATCTCGTGAGATAGTGTCCATATAAGATTGTCCATGAATCATCCCTCACCAAGTAAAAACATCCGGCCTCCCTCACTTCACATTTTCTTGATTATTTTAATGCATATAAACGTGCAAGTGTGCCTCATTTTGGAGTTACGAAATGAAGCAACAACTTAGATTTTCATGTGTAAAATTTATCTTTATGTTACTGCTATAAATTCTTGAAGATATGGTTGATATTTGTGATGAAAGTCCTCAAAGTGGAATGCGTATAGTCATAGAGGTCCATAAAGTACACTCAATATATCCTACTTGCATACGGATCTGATGTTATTAGTAATGTCTATGTATAAATTAGACTCCCTCCATTTTTGGAAAGGAGATACTATCACTTTCAACTTGGCATATGTTCAAGTTAAAATGTGAAGGTGATAGTATCTCTTTTCCAGAATCGAAGGAGTATTGATTATCGACACCATAGATGTTTTAAAAAGTGGATCGGATCCATCCTTCGTTCTTTATAATTTGTACGGCTTTACTCCATTTCAGTATAGCTTTATTTAGGTAAGTCTTGCATCGAGTCCATGCCATTTCGTTTTGTTTGATAAACAAAACCATACAGATACCTTTCTCAAGTAATATGAATCAAGTTATATGATATTCATTTGTTTGGTAAACAAGACCATACAAATATCTATCATCAAGTAATATGATATTCATTTTATCCCGTCGTCTTTTTAGTTTGATGCAGCACTTTAGTTGAACTTTTAGAGCAAGTCTTATGGTGGAAGAGTTCCATCTTCCAAGCCACCTCAGCATTTGGAATTGTGGATGGAAGTGCAAGTGTAGTGGTGGAACAAGAAAAATGCTAATCAAAATAGCATTTTACGCTAATCAGAATAGCATTAGAAAAACGCTATTCAGAATAGCGCTTTACGATATTAAGATTAACGTTTTTTTTCCTCCAACCATTAGATTTTCAAGGGCCCGTTTTAAATCTACGGATAAAAAAAAACGATATTCTGAATAGCGTTGAGCGCTATTCTGATTAGCGCTTTCCGTCTTCTAGTGCGCTATTCTGATTAGCGCTTTCCGTCTTCTAGTGCTCTATTCTGAATAGCGTTTTACGCTAATCTGATTAGCGGTCATATGGATTCCACGAGACCTCCCAAGAAACCATGGAACACTGCTTGGATTTTTCATGGAAAACACCAATTTGGAAGCCACTAGACTTGACATTCCACAACCACCATAAGACTTGCTCTTATTAGATGAGCTAGTTGTAGTTTGCACAATTTTTAAGACAATGAGGAAAGGGGAGTATGTTTAAGTATTCTTTACAATTATACCCTTATGGATAATAACTTGTAAAATTTAGAAATGATTTATCTCTTAAACTATACCAAGGTATTTCGTAAACTTTATATACCGTTGAAAAATATTTTAAAACACCTACGTAACGAATATAAACATGGCTATCAAATTATACATATTTCTTATAGTAACAATAATCAATTAAAATGGTAGTTTTAGAAATATCACCTTGATTAGAGAGGTAGCTGATCTATTATGGGACAAAATTAAAAACTAACTAGCTCATCTAATTTGGGATGGAGGGAGTACATTTTTAACTACCAACTTAACGGTCAAGACAGTCAAGTATGATCAACTTGTTGACTGGGCACCACACTCAAATTTGGACAAAGTTGGGCACCAAACACAAAGCTATACCTATCCAAAGAATGAATAGGTGAAAAACTTACTTTCCTCCTAGATTTGTAATCTCTTTCTGAAATGAAATTTTATCTTAGCACAAAAAAAAAAACACAAAGCTATACCATTTTATAGGCACCATGACCATACTCAAAATATCCCTACCAAAAATTTAGCAGGGGGTTAATCCACGGGCGAGTTGGGGGGAGTTTAATGTATTTTTAATCTTGGGGATTTTGAGGGAGTGTAAGAGAGTGTAGGGAGTTTGAGAGAGTTTGGTGTTTTGAGTGTAGGTAGTTTGAGAGATTCTCCCAAGATCTCTACTCTTTTGAGAGATTTGTAGTGAGGCAAAAATACACTGTAAACTCCCCAAAACAAACCAACTCCATAGCATTCTAAGTTTTACCACTAACAGGGAGTTCAAGAGTTTCTTTCAAACTCCCCCACGACTAACGGGGTTTTCTAGGGAGTTTGGGAGATTCTTCTAAACTCTCCCACGACTAATGGGGATTTTGAGAGACTCCTTCGAACTCCCCCATGACTAACCGGTAAAAACTGAACTACACTCAACTCCCCCGAGAACTAACCCTTAGGTTAAATCAGAGCCAATGAAGGGGTAATTTGCGTTACCTCCTCTGTAAAGATTGCATTACCTCCCCTACAAAAATAAAATTAGCAAAACCTCCTCTCGTCAATAATTCCGTCTATTCCAAGTTAGCTGACTCAGCACTAACTTACACGTGGTTTTTTGTAGGGGAGGTAATGCAAATTACCAATCTTTAGAGGGGAGGTAATGCAAATTACCAATCTTTACAGGGGAGGTAACGCAAATTACCAAAAATAAAATAAAAACCACGTGTAAGTTAATGCTGAGTCAGCTAACTTGGAATAGACATAATTATTGACGAGAGGAGGTTTTGCTAATTTTATTTCTGTATGGAAGGTAATGCAAATTTCCAATCTTTACGGGAGAGGAACGCAACCCCAAAAATGAAAATAAAAAAAATAACAGGTTAAAATTACAAAAATGAATAAAAGTAGGGAGTATTATTTTAGAGAAAACCATTAAAATTCATTTATGGTGGGTTTGTTTGCACAATTCACCGTTTCCAGGAATTTATAATTCATGGGATTATAAATTCTGGGATTCATGTAAATTCCTTGTGTGTTTGGTAACTCAGTTAAAATTCCTAGGATTCATAGAATTCTCTTGTTTTAAAGTCTATGTACTATTTGACATTACCCTCAAATCTTAAAATTGTATATATATGAGATTTAGAGTTTAAAAAAATGGATCCATAAGTCCCTTGATAAGTTTCCCAGCAAATCTTAAGGAGAGGGGTCGGACTCCATAAGGAGGATTTGGTGGAAAAATGATTCCTATTGGAAACGTGATTTCAAGGATTTGAGCAATCAAACATATTGAAAGAAATTCTACGTCCTAACCCACCAAATCCCTGGAACCATAAATCCTTTAAAATTCTACGTCCTAACCCACCGTCAGTGAATCCCACATTTTCGAAGTTGAGCGAACTGAAAAAAAAAATATGGTGAAACAACTCGAGAAGAGGAAGAGAAACCTTGAATACGACGACGATGAAAATGGTAATGTTGACACTATGTTTCCAGTACTACTAGCATCATCTGTTAATAAGATACGCACTCCATTTACTCGATCAAACTTAAAAAAACAATTACAAAAACTTCATTCAGTTCTTCAATCTCAACCCAAACCTATATTTAACAAGCCATCAATACTCTCAATTCTCCCAGTTTTACTTAACAAAACCCTGATTTATCCTTCAATTACATGTCTCATTCTTGAGATTATTGGTTTTATTTCACTCACTTCAATTGAAGATAATCAGAGAATTGCCCTAGATGATGAGATTTTGAGAGGTTTATTGAATTGTTTGATGGAATGTAAATCTAATAAGAAAGTTTTGGTTTCTGTTTGTAACGCGGTTCTGGATGTGTCTACAACTTGGATCGGAAGGGCAGAGCTGTGTCAAGCATTTGCTGTGCAGAAACTTATGTGAGTATTATTATTGGGCTTTATTTGCTCAACATTTTGAAGTTTAAGTTCTGTTAATTATGAGAATCAATTCCCTGGCCAACTGGGGTATTCCCAGTTGGCTTAGGTTGAAACCCTGTAAACTTTTTTTTTCCCTATTACTTGGTATGGACCTAACCTGACATTCTATAGCTCTGTGTTTCTTCAGGATGATGCTACTGCAAAGCATGTTGTTCAGTATTGTATGGGAAAGGGGAGTAGTGGAGTAGATGAATTACAGGTATTAGTTCTCGAGGCCACTATCACTTTAATCAACACTTGTAATTTGAAGCAATTGACTGAGATTCCAAAGGAGTTGGTTGAGAGCTTCTTGAGATATTTGAAGGAGGCGTGGGTTAGTTTGCGGGATGAAATTATTCTGACAAATGTGGGGGGATGTGACAAAGATGGAAATATTTGTCTTAGTAATACGAGGGTACATGATTTGGCTGAAAGTATATTTAGGCTTTCTATCAACAGGCGTGATTGTTCTACTAATTGTACACCTGAGGTGGTCAGAAGAAACATTTTTGGTCCAGAACATTCTGAATTTGAACAATTTATGTTAAATTACTGGGAGAAATCACCATTCCTTTTCACGAAACTCTCAAAGCCTTTGAATGATTGTGGAGATAGTTTCAGTTCTCTGTTTCGATCCTTTAACTCGAAAAAAACAACCAGTGCTGTCATTTCGTCTGTATTAGGAGGACTAGTTTCTTGTCCACCGCTCCCATCAGATGAGCTAAACATCATTAGTTTCCTTGAAGAGGTTAAAGGTGGATTGGGTTTCCCTATGATCTACGAGCAAGACATTCGGGTCCTTAAAGCGGTGGGATTAAGTAACGCAAAAGTGAAGAGGGAGATTCATTATCACAAGGAACTTACTGATTCGACTGTCACGACTGATCATAAGATGGTTGATGTGCACAAGTGTGAAGAAGCACTTCTAGAGGGTTATACAGTTGCTCTGCGTGGGATGGAATTCCGCTCAGAAACTATTGCTGCTATTGCAGATGGGTTGGCAGTTTTATTTGGTCAGCCATCTGTAGGTGCCAATGCATACCTCACCCCACCGCGATCTCAGGGTTTGGCTCGGCACTATGATGACCACTGTGTGTTTATCTGCCAGCTTCTTGGACAAAAGAGATGGGTGGTTTCACCACGGCAAACTTCTCTTCTACCTCGATTATATGAACCTCTTCGTTACTTGACTGGTTCAGAAGATGGAATTGATGCCTTCGAGTGTAAACAGTTCTTGCTTCGAGAAGGTGATATTTTATATATACCCAGAGGTTGTCCGCACGAGGCATATACCGTGACAGATGATGATGTGCCTGAGAAGGATGATGTGTCTACTGGATCTTCCTTACACTTGACACTTGGAATTGAGATCGAGCCTCCATTTGAGTAAGTGTACAAAGTTCGTCTCCTTGTAGTTTGATGAGTTAAATATGCATTTGTCTTGTCTTTTTGTGTAGCTTGAATTTTGTATCCGGACTACCTATGTTAGTAGATTGATTGCATAACTGTCTAGAGAATTATTGTAGTTCATCTCAAGCTCATCATGAAAAGCACAATCAATGTGATTACCATTTTTCCCTCGGTAGAGATCTGTTAAGCTTACTAGTTACTCTTTGGTGAAGGTGTTAGTGCTCAAAATTTTTCTTAAGATCCCTTTTAGTGTAATTTGTGATTTCTTGAATTTGCTATGACGTATATTTGACCAATTTTTTTTCTACTCAAGTCGTAAAGTTTAGATGGATATGTAAATACTGATGAAAACTGGTTGATTGCTCACCAATCTTAGTGGGTCCATGTCATCTTACAAATATGTAATGTTACACATTCTTAAGGAACGTGAGACGTTGTAAATAAAGAATGCGAAGCTCATTCTTATTATGCTTTGGTAGCACTTCTCTAGTATGAATTGCAGCATCCTCATTGACTGCATAACTGTATTTGAGGATCTAATTGTCCTGAGGGTAGTTAGAGCCAATTGAATAACTGCATAATCTCTATGATGACAAAATAAACTCAAGTTTAGGAGTGATTATCATTAGCAGATTGATCGATTGATTGCTTCATATGAAAAAGCATCATACTGATTTGTGGTGCTTTTGAAAACTGAGGTACATCCAGGTGCGTTGCCTTGGTTTGTATGTCAGTGAATGTGCTTTCACAATCAAGCAATAATTTAATTGAATTAAATGTGTAATTAGACATTTGCATAATCTGTAATGTACCGACTTCTTTAAGATAATACATGAACTTTGTATAATTATTCTTTGAAGAGTAATTAATTTCTACTTGTATATTTCTTAGTCTTATTTTTCTTGCACAGATCACCAAAAGTTATTGCTGACATATTTTTTCCTTGGTTGGCAATATGTATTCTGATACTGAGTAATAATAATTGTTCAATAATTTGTGTATGCTCTTTGTTGTTTTTTGAAGTAAACTCAGTGATGGATTTCTTCTGTTTGTCGTCCGAAATGTCTACTAACTGATTGGGATCTGTATTTTTATTTCTGACCCCATAATGCATGTGGATTGGCAGTTTTTGTTTGTAATTTACATGTGCGCTGTGTGGTCTAGTGTTGGTCCCAATGTCGCTGGAATAACCAGCTTATGGACAGAGTCTAGTGTGGATAATGAATCAAAAGAGGTGCCATTATTATATCAATTCGTTATGTTATACGCTGAAGAGAGATGAATATTTTTTAGTAAAAGTTTTTAATTAGCAGTTTTAGGAATACTAAAATAATGATATCGTCGTTGTAAAGACAAGTATAGGATCAAAATTCTATATGCTTATCCGGGAAGGATTGTTTTTAGTTTCCTTTAATTGTTACCAAGATGCCATGTTACATCACGACTCATGAACTATAATCATTTATAGGATGCTTTTACTTGCAGATACATTTTTCCACACCCAACCTCTGGGTCTGGTAGATCATCCAACTACAGAAGATGCTTTCCTTTTAGGAATATGTTTTTATCATGTAAATGTCAAGAAAGATTCGCATTGTCGTAGGTTTCCCACCTCATCAAAAATTGGTTGGTTCTCCCAGAAGTTTCTCATGACTAATTTTAGAGTTTCAGCCAGTTTCCTCCATGGATCAAAGTTTTAGAATCTGTTTGGATGATTTATGTCATGATGAATGATCTTCAAAACATACTCGCCCTTAGATTAAGGAACAGTACTTGTATATGGATTTGTTAAAACAAATAATTGTGGCCTTCCTACAAAAAAAGTTTCTGAATTTGAAAATTCCTACATATCGAATTCATTTTGTATTCACATACTCATTGGCATATAGGTTTTGACTGCAGGTGGGAGGGATTCGTGCATGTTGCACTTCATTGCTGGAACCAGAAACGACAAGTTAATCCATGCATTAATCAACTGCTTGGAGGTCTGAACTCCGTGTACATAAATCTTCTGCATATTTCGATACAGCTAATTGGTTACCAAGATTCTGTTTTCCGAAAAGGTTGTATGGTTGCCTCATTTTCACTCCCCCAAGAAAAGAAAGAAAACCAGCTGAGTGAAAATCTGGAACTGGACCAGAGGAGCACATTTAGTTATATTATAGACTGTATCGACAAAGAAGCAAACTTCTTGAAAGCATTCCGATGCGTGGAAGAAGCAATTCAAGAGAAGAATGAAGAGCTGTTTCAACGATTGAGGTGGCTCCATCATCTTGATCATGAGGGAGAAGCAGACAAGGGTTTTGACTGGGATTCCCCTCTGAAAGGATTTGAAAACCTTCTGCGACTATTAAATGAGAACAGAGAAGATGCAGAAGCTACATTTACCCTAGTTAAGTCAAGTTTCTGTAAGGCTGTGGCATTTGAGAATGTCTGTGAAAGCTTTGAAATGCTGCTTCTGAAGTACAAAAGGACTAGAAAGCACTACATGAGTGGGATGCTTTCACTGCATTGCTCTTGAGTAAGGTTCAATATTCATATGCAAATGAATCAATATTGTGTCAGAAATTTGATTTTGAATATCAATGATCCCATCGAGTTTTCCTCAACACTGGGGATCGTTTCTTCATCTCGCTGTCATTGCCAGGTGCAGCTGTCAATTTTGAGAACTGTTGAAGTTTATATGCGACTCTTACATGGGATTGCTATTGGTTTTCCGGAAAATTGTTCACATTATTATGCTACAATACTTTGCGGGCACATCGGCACAACAGAAAAATCCATTCCATTGAAATATATGAACTACATTCTTGTACCAAAAAGAATAAAAATATGATACATTCTAAGTTGGAAAGGATCTTTTTATCTCTCCCTTCACATACAGTAAAGTAACAGGTTAACATCTTTTCTATGGTCTGGGATGTTTTGGAGTAGAAGTTGGGTGTGTGAATACTCCATGGTAATCAACATGATGAACAAGCTCTTCGCCATTGTCCTCAGCTTCTGTAGGAACTCCTTTGATGATATCAGATTGCGTACTCATCACCTGTGCGCAAAATCATTGGAAATTTCAGGTTGGTAATTCTTGAATACATAAACTATAAACAGAAAAGAGAAAACCTGTTATAGGTAGGGCTGCACAGGAACCGTCCCGGAACCGCAGGAACCGTACCGGTACCGTCCCGGAACCGCGGTCAGACGGGACAGGTACAAGTACCAAAAACTGGTACCGTGCCTAGAATAGGTACAAGTAACGGTTCTAGGCTATTCCCGTCCCGCCCCGTAGTACCGAGCAACAAGTAATAACGTCTAATAATAGTTAGGGTTTTTGAAAACTAATTAGTTTTTGTTCATTTCTATTTAGTTTTTGTTGATTTCTTTAGATGTGAAACTGATTGTAATTTTTTGGTTTTTGATTTTAGGGGGATTTTGTGTTTCCCCCTGAAAAATAATAGCTAATTTGCATTACCCCCTTTTTAAATTGATAATAGGTGAAACCCCCTATTAGTCGTAACTGCCGTTACCGCACAGTTAAATGTGCACGTGCAATTCACGTGCGAGACATTGTTTTTAGAAATTTTAAAATACCCTTAAGCCTAAAATAAAAAATAGACATAACTTGGAATAATACCCGTTGATTCTTATTGAGTAAGACGTGTCGTAAGATACACAAAGAGAGAAACAAGGTGGAGATCTTTTTTCTTCTTCTCCATCTTCGTTCTCCCATACGAACAGACAAAAGAATTTTTTTTGATTGAAGTTTAAGTTAGTCATAAGAAAACAAAAAGTTTAGAAATAGATAATGAGAGAATAAAAATTAAATTTGAATTGGGGTTGGATATATGTTTACTGATGTTGATTTATATCTTGATCTTCACTATCTTGAAATCAAATTGAGATTTATATATGCTTAGTTATACTAGCAAAAGATGCAGGTGATGATGTATCATGACTGATCACAAAATCGTTGATCTTAATCGAAGTTTCAATTTCATAAATTAGTAAGAACATAACCCAAAATTTAAATTTCAAAGTCATGATCATATGTTCCTGGGAAATTTCAATTTCAATTTGTTTGTGTCTTTCGGAATGGTATGGGTATACTATGGTGATTTTGAAATGGGTTTGATTAGTAAAGCTCGATATCCTTCGTCACCTAGCTAGAGCACGCACTTAAACCCTCTACCATTAATGGCGTCAACTGCAGTTCTAAATTATTGTTCTTATTTGATTACGATTTTAGAGATTGATTGAAGAGTGCTTTGGGTATGTGAGAAATTGCGCTTTTAAGTTTCGGCAGCAGAATCTGGTGAAGCAGTAGAAGGAGAGGAGTGATTCACAGTGGCAGTGGTGTATTCATGGCTTACCAGTGACTTCCTTAGGTTTTGTTTCGTCATCACCGAGACAGGGACTATCTGCGGCCGTTGATCTTCCCATCCGTGAAAGAAGAAAGGATTTAGGGATCAGAAAGCGCCACATACGCAGGGTAAGAATATCTATTTACGATGTAGATATTTAATATTACACACGCGCGAATTGCACGTTACATTTAATTGTGTGTTAACGGCAGTTATGAAGGAAAGGGGGTTTTACCTATTATGAATTTTTAAAGGGGGTAATGCAAATTAGATATTATTTTTGAGGGGGAAACACAAAATCCCCCTTGATTTTAGAGTTTTGGAATTTTTGGTGTGGTTCATAACTTCATTTGAACTTAGAACTTAGAAGATTTTTTGCTTTATTTTCTTTTTTATAATTTTACATACGCTACGGGTAAAGAACCGGTACCGTCCCGTCCCGTACCGAGCTAAACAGGTACAGGCCCCGTCCCGTCCCGTATTGCACAGGTACATGTACAAGGTACAGGTACCGGCCATAGGGAGGTACAGGTACTAAGCTAGGAAAAACCCCATACCGTCCCGTCCCATGTGCAACTATTTATTATTTCAGTTCTTGAAAAAAGAAATAGATGAAGAACCTTGATAATTAGCTTGTCTGCTTGACGATTGCCTAGCTTTCTCACACTTGCTTTTCCTGTGTGCAGCAACACTGAAGAAGAAGATGAAGAAGCTAGTGTTGATGGTTGGAGATGAGAGAAAGAAGATCACAGTTATTAAGAAACACAAGGAAATGGAGGTAGAAGCGTTCATTTTTTTGGAACTCAAATGAAAGCAAGTTAGTTTACCTACTACAGGAAGTGTAGAGGGTCTAAATAAATATAATAATCTTAGTTTCATCTAATTTTGTTTCACTTTTTTTTAGCTTTTGTCGACGAAACCAGTCTTGTCGGTGATAGAATAATTTTATGTTGAAACAAATTTTGGTTTCATCTGAATTTGTTTCATTTTTGTACACAAAACCAAATTTTCTTAGTGATACTATAGTTCATATTGTTGAATATGGGATATTTTGATTTTAGGTCAAATAAAAGTGACCAGAATTGCGTTTGGGTCATGCCAAAATTTTAATTAGAGTTTGGGTCACGAGACCATCGTTGACCATCTTGACCGTTACAAAATCTGGTTAAATGTGTAAATGACCGACTAAAACTAGGATTTAAGATTATTTACTAACTTTGCCATTTAAACCCCAGATTCAATTCCAAAAGAAATGGTTTTTTCACCTGGAATTGAAGCTGCCGATGAATCAAGTACAGCACCTCAACTTCCCAAATCTTCTGAAACTCTTAGAATTCTTCTTAATCTCGCCCATTGCTAGATGATTTTTAACGGCATATAATCTCAAACTCTTAGAATTCTTCTTAATCTCGTCCAAATCATGATTGCAAACCTATACTGATAGCCAGGCTTCTTCATCTGTAAACAAAATCATGACTGAAAAACTGAAAAACGTAATGAATTGAACCCAAAATCGAATCCATCCGCTAATGATTAGTCTCAATTGAGTTGAACCCCAAAACTTCACCAAATCCACTACAATCTTCGAACAAACACAAAAAAAAAATTAATCAAAACCATAGCCTTAATCGAACTCACCACTTGAATCTTCCAGTTAGTCGAAAAAGGAAATCAAAACCCAAACTCTCCTTCTCTTTATCACTTTGAATTTGAACGCAAACCCGCCTATCCTAATTCTTTATAGATTCTAAAAACATGCAGATGCTGGCGTGAATCCTTGGAGTTACAATATGGACCTACCTTTGAGTATTTAGTTTAGTAACTTTAGTTTATAAGGAGCAGGTAGCGGACAGGAAACACGATTGAAATCAAAGGGCATTAATATCTTTAATGATGGTGGAGCCGGTGCTTGAACTGAATGAGGCGGAGCTGGTTGTACCGGAGGTGAAGCTGGTGATGGTTGTGTTAACCCCAACTAACAGAGTTTGATAAATAAAATTAACTTTTAAAGATAAATAATTAACTAACGGTCAACGACGGTCTCATGACCCAAACTCTAATTAAAATTCTGACGTGACCCAAACGCAATTCTGGTCACTTTTATGTGACCTAAAGTCAAAATATCCCAATATTAATCTATATGAAACCAATTTTTATTAGTGATACCATGGATTATTTTTTGTTGAAACTAGTTTTGCTTTCACCAAATTTTCGTTGCGGAGGTGACGCTAGTGGTAGTAGTGGCGGCAATGGTGGTTGGTGGTGGTGGTGGTGGTTGGTGCTGGTGTCAGTTGGTGGTGGTGGTGGCAAAAGTGAATCAAACTAACTGATTCATATTGATGCTAACAGCAATTTTTGTTGGTGGTTGGTGGTGGTGCTGGTGGTTAGCAGCAGTGGTTAGTGCTGGAGTCGGTTTTGGTTTCAATGACGCCTTTCTATCAGTAACTTCTGGAAATCTGTATTCTAAAAGTGAATTCCCATTTAAAAGACTAAATAGGTTCCTGGAGTACTAAACTAACTAACTCATATGGATGATAACATGCTTGCATTTTGCATATCTAATTATGCAGCAGACACATTTAAAACTAACTAATCTATTAGGCAGTTTTTTTGGCAAAAATCTGGTAAACTGAATACTAGATGTTCATATCCCATTTGTCTGCTTCATCTGTTGAATGGACTTGTACAATACTTACTGTAATTTTTCTTGCAGGTACACAACGAGTCCAATCTAGTTTTTTTTCATAGAGATGTTGAAGAGGCATTTGAACGAAACTAGTTTTGGTTTCATCTTTCTTTCTTTTTTCATTTTGTTGAAACTAATTTTGGTTTTATCTAATTTTTGCTAATTTCTGTTAGTTTTCGTCGACCAAGCCAATCTGTGGATGATAATGATATTTTTTATGTTGAAACCAACTTTCTTTTCATCTAATTTTGTTCTATTTTTTTCGAGTTTGTCGATGAAACCAATTTTGTTGATGATATGATAAGTTTATGTTGAAACGAGCTTTGGTTTCATCTAATTTTGTTTTACTTCCTTTTAGTTATTATCGATGAAACCAATCTTGCCGATGGTACGATAGTTTTATGTTGAACAAATTTTGGTTTCATCTCAACTTGTCATTTTTGTCGACAAAACCAAATTTTGTTGGTGATATGATAATTTATGGTTGGAACCTATTATTTTTTCCATTTTGTTGGATATTATCTCTATGAAACCAATTTTTGTTAGTGATATAGAGATGATTTTTTTTTAACGGGTTTGGTTTTGTCAAGTTAAAGTTACGGAGGTGATGGTAGTGGTGGTGGTGGTGGTCGGTGACGAAGGTGGTGCTGGTGATCGGTGGCGGTGGTGCTGAAAATGTGCTGGTGGTCGGTGGCGGTGGAGGTGATGGTAGTGGTTGTTGGTGGTGGTGGTGCTGGTGGTCGGCGACGGTGGTCGTCACCGGTCAGTGATGGTGGTCGGCGGTGCGGCGGTTGGTAGTGGTGGTTGGCGTCGGCGGTCAGTGGTGGTGGTGGTCAGCGGTGGCGGTGTTGTTGATCTGTGGTGGTTCAAGCTGGTGGTGATGCGTTGTTGGTGGTGGTGAGAAGAGAAAGAAATTGAGGGCGTGGTTGGTTTTTATTTTTGTTGCGGTGATTTAAATTAAAAGGGTAGTATAAATAAGTAATGTTAAATGGGATTTTTGTGAACAAATTGTTTTGTTGGGTTTTTCATGGATGGATAGTGACACCTTTAATGTTATAACTCACGGCCTATTAGTTAAAAAAGAAAAAAAGAGGAGCGATATGTTGACAAGCTCGCATTTAACAGGATTTTATAGGGTTGTCTCAACCGCTGGATGAAGAAAAAATCACGGTCAAGATTTTTCTATCCAAACCCGGGTTACTGGATATCCACAAGGAAATTAGATCGTTTTTAACTTCTTTAGATTATTTTTCTCTCCTCTCTCTTTCATAGACTCGACCAACTATTTGTCTTTCTCTTTTTTCTATTTATCCATGGAAGATTTCGTAAAACCTAAGATACGACTAATGTTATGAGTTCATTATGATACATATGGTGCTCAAAATCCTAATCAAGGTTAAATTATTTTAGTTGATCAAGTATTTGTAGTTAATTCACAACACAAAAGTACTACATTCATAAATAACTAATAAGCAACATGACATTTTAAGATTAGATGTGTTTGATTCACCATTCTTCCATCCATAATCTGGCACAATAAATCAATATATACTGGACTGGACATGAATTTTACCAAGAAAAATAAGAGGGGCTAATGGATGTGGTTACGACAAATTAGATTTATTTTTCCCAAGAACTTCAAATCTTGTCGATTTCTCCAAATAAAAATAAAATCAACAAATCAAATCTCGGTTGATCGACGTAAAAAACAATTTGTTTAAATATCATAAAAGAAGATGATAATCAAACAAACCCTTTACTCATGAAAATATTTTTAGCAACTGTTTGTACCCCATTAAAATGGTACACGTGCGTACCGCACAAGTGAAATATGGTTTATTGGAGAAACCCGTTTGATTTATTATGGAAACCCATCGGTTTATTATAAAAACCCACATGGCTTATTATAGAAGCCCAGTTGGCTTATTTTGGAAGCCCAATCGGTTTATTAAAGAAACCCAAGGCTTATTAAAGAAGCCTAGTTGGCTTATTTTGGAAGCCCAATTTGCTTATTATTGAAGCCCATTTTGTTTATTGTGGAAACATATCTGGCTTACTTTGGAAGCCAGTTGGCTTATTATTGAAGCCCATTTGGTTTATTATGGAAACCCATTTTTGCTTATTATGGAAGCCCAGAAAAATCCTAACAGAAAGAGGATAATTATCTTAGGTGGTTATAATTATTATTTAAGATAATTGCAAAATCCTAACAGAAAGAGGATAATTAACTTAAGTGGTTATGATTATTATTCAAGATAATAATTATTTAAGATTAATAAGGATTATGATAATTATTAGAGGGAATAACAAATTCATGAATCTGGTTGTTTTCTTGGATTTATACAGATAGGGGTTGTTATTAGGATAACTATTAACCCCTAAAGTTAGATCTACTGGCTGCCTATAAATAGAGGCTTCTCAACTGGAGAAAGAAAGGGGGAAGAAAATCTCAACTGGAGGAGAAGGGGCTACCATTTTCACCACATTTCATCTGCTTAGATATGTTTTCTAACCAAGAGAAAAACCATTGTAATACTTATATCAATAAAACTTCTCTCCCCAAGGATTCATTCGTGGACGTAGGCATTACTTGCCGAACCATGTAAAATTCTTGTCTCCATTATTTATTTTTTATGGTTGTCTTACTTCTTCATCATCATCGTCAAATCGATTGTGTTTTGTGCCTAATAGTAATTATTGGTACAAACAACAACCATGATGAATGATCATCACTCTATAACCTTATTTCACCATAACTGATAATTATACAATCAATCTTGATGATCGATCATCATTTAGTCATACATAAAAATTTCATCTTAATAGATCCCAAGTCTTTTCTGTTTTTATTTAGAAAAACCATTTAATTTCGTTGTTGGGTATCCTATAACCCGGGTTTCCAAGAGATCTAGATTCTAAACCGTGATTATTTTCTCATCTAACAGTCAACACGAGATTGTTAAATCTTGTGAAGTGGGATCCTGTCAACGGATCCCTCCTCAAGAAAAAATACTTCACGAGTAAAAATAAAATATCTAGAGTATTTTTTTTACGAGTAAAAAAAGTACTTCACCCAATATGTTATTTTTACAAGTAAAATGCCCTCAGTAACAACAGAAAAATACTTCACAGGTAAAAAAAATCTATCTTCAATATAAAATTCATCTTTCTTTTACGGGTATAATAAAACTTATACCCGTAAAAGAAGTTGATAGTTTGTATAGCGGCTTAATTATGAGAGTATTTAATACCGGACTAGGTCCCAGGGTATTTCTGCATTTGCGATTTCCTCTAAGAAAATTGTTGTGTTTGTGTGCTTTTACTTTTTCCGCATTAAAAGATATTTAATTGTAAAAGCATTCCTCTACTTGTATGCTTGAAGGCCATTAGATTTAAAAGGATTGTGGTGTACTTGGTACCCTCGTCATTTCAAATGGGTTCCTCTATAAGTGAACCTGCAAAGTGCTGGAATCAAACATATCTAGTGGTGGATAATATAGAAGCAAAATAATTCTAAAGAATTTCAATAGTATATATACCCAACTTTAAGTGAGGTAGATTCTTAAAAACAGGATTAGCAACTCTTTGGAAAACTATTTCAATTAAGGGACGATGTTTAGTGACCTACACTACAAATTAGCACAGAAACAACTCAGATTCTCTAAAGATAGAGATTAGACTGGGGAGAACAGAAGTTTGGGAGAGAAAAGTAAAATTTGATTATTATTCTTCATGAAAATGCAATTACAGAAGATTGAAGCTTATAAGGGAAAACAACCTCAAGTACCGGCACATGCCACTCAAACGCCTAGTATTACTATTTTTACTAAAAAGCATTCGGTCTTCCCTTAACAAATGGGACATCCCATAGCAAGGGTATGACAAATCCCACTCCTTCAAATTATCCTTGTCTTCAAGGATATGAAATGAGCTAGACCAATGAAGAACGCGCATGACGCAGACTTGCAGCTTCATCTCGAATACCGTAGGAAATGTTAACTTCACAAGCTTCAACACCCAGAACCATGAAAATCTGAAACCATTCATCTGAACTGTATGAATCAAACTTGGTTGTAGTCGTTCCTTAAAAGTAGTCAATGCTCCACCTTCAGAAGTTATCAATGCAGTTAAGTTTACTGTGCTTAATACTCCAAGGAAAGCAGACTCAGTGTTTTCATAATTTGCGGCTTGGTGGGTACTAACAAGAGCACCACTTTCAGCAATAACACTTTTGGCTATGGTCCCATGGCAGCGCTGAACAACTTCAAAAATTGCATTCCAAATAACTGTATAAGTACCTTTCCGCACAGCAATTGTACCTCCATTACCCGCTGGGGAATGAGCGTTAACTTGCATATAGAGTTGCCGTCGCAAATAGTAAGTAGCACATCCACTGTTGATCTTGTGAACAATAACTCTGATGATAAGTATTATAACTGAATTACGAGTTGAGCTTGCCATAAGTGCCGCGCATTTCATTAAGTTAAAGAAAACCACCTGCCACGACTGACTAGCAATCCCTGGGTCTGAAGAGAGCAAGATTACATCTAACTGGATCCTTAATGTATGGCCAGGCTCATTCACCACATTATTGACATCCCACTGCCTTGAACCCATACATATGACCTCTTTATCACTAAGAATAACATCCTTTAGTTGTAAACTCGTAATACAATCTTCTTCACAAATATATCCCCTAGCTTTAGTAAGACTGCATAATTGAGCTAACTTCGAAGCTGCAACTACTAGTAGAGTGCAAAAACAAACAACTTTAAACATTTCCAACAACTCTTGCATTATGTTCTCACCACAGTTAAACACTTGAAGAATATCCATGGCAATCAATTCATAACTACTGTTATTGCGTAACTCACTGACAACCAACACATACCCCCTGTCATTTCCCAGAATGTGCAGTACCTCTTGATGTTCATGTTTATTCACATCAACCCTCAGCAACTCAACGTACATGACTTCTGTAGCATGAGAGAATCCCTATTTGTGTTGCAAGAGAATAACATCTTCTCCACTGATCAAATTCACCATTTTAGCCCCAAGCATTCCAAACAATCTTCCTCGATCAATTACCCTTCCAGCACAATCTGAATTAGGAGTTGTAATTGCAATGCGAGATGTGAATTTCTGAAATTGACTTGTTACCATGGAGTTGACATCCTGTTCTTTTCCTCGCGGTGTTGTGCCATTAGATGTGGAGAGCTTTAGTACCTAGTAGGGTTGCTTGCGAGCTAAAAGATCCTGCAATTACAGTTGTAGTCTATTGAGTATCCAAATAACCACTTCCATATTCTTGACAACACTACCTCCCACCAACTATAATAATTGCCCAAGGTTAACAACAATAATCTTCCCAAGCTCCGGTTTATAGTATGAAGGCCTCATAAATATGTTGCTGTAAATGAGGGAGTAACCTGTTGTTAGACCTAAAACAGAACTCAACCTATTCCATCTCTCAGCATCAACAGTACATAGACCTGAAATGGACATGATTACCTCCACCCTGAAATTTTTCCGACTGACCCAATATCCACTTTCCATTTCCCCACTGAACAAGTTACTTGAGGTTAAGAAGATTGATCCTGTCCCTTCTATAGCCAACGAAGCACTCACAATATTGTGTACATACCCAGTTAATTCAACCCTCTTTTGTACCAAGTATATCACTACAAACAAATCCATTAGCCCTGAAGATGTACTGGATTCCCACTCTCCATTCACCGAATTCCTTCCAGCCAACAATCCATCCATCATCACCACCCATACAACTAGGTACTCTCCTGATAGATTCTAACAACTTCCCTCGATCAAATATCGTTCTAGCAAGAACCAGGCTATCATATAAACATTTTCCACCTGTTGCCCACATGTGAAATAACCCACCAACACTCATGCTTGTGCAGTTCAGTCGATTCTTACTTGTATTTGAAGTTGCTGCAACAAAACCCTTCTGAACTTGTCCCATTTGAGTTAGGAAACTGATATCTCCACCCAGCCCTTGATCAAGCATTTCCTGTGCTATAATATGCTCAATTCCCATTGTTATATGAAGTATCTTCAAAACAGTCCAGAGAATACTTCCTTGTTGTTGCTTTTCATTAAAAAGCTTGCTAGCATCACGACAATCACCACTTTTAACGAACAAAAACACATCTGAGTGCTTGAATAAGAGATCAAAACAGTACCCAGGTTCCAGAGTTAGCGTACAGACATAATTTCCACTTCTAGGTAAGTCAAGTTCTTTACCAGGATCAAACAACCTTCGACCATATCTATAAATGGTGATACCACCTCGCTGTAACAATTTCATAAATAGTTTCCTACCATTACAATTGTCACCATCTTTAACAACTAAAAATGCATTTGAATTAGCAAACAACAGTTCTACACCATAGCCAAGTTTTAGAATCAGCTTATAAACAAAATCATTAGTGTATTTATTCATTAAAACAGACTCTTCAAACTCTCTTCCTCGATCAAATATCAGTCGAGTATGCTCATCACTAGATAAAACATCACATATATAAGCAATTTGACTTGGGTGTGTGATGAAATACAACCTGATAAATTTGGTGAAGTAAGAATAAAATTGATTTATGGTATTTTCGTCAAAAAACTTCCACCTTTCAAACTGCTGAAATTCAACTTTGCACATCCGATTCAATATGTCTACCTCAATATGTGTAGCCTTTCTAATTTGAGAATCCAAAACAGCATTACGAGAATTATATTCAGAAAAGAAGGGTTTACCCTCTTGATAATCCAGAAACTTAGACCTCACCTTGTAATCCTTAACTGAATTGGTAGAACTTCTCCATTAATATCAGTAAAATCAATTTTAGGTGTAGATCGACAATTACCTTCTTCTGCTGCTGTTGGAGTTGAAGAATTGTGAATGAAATCCTTTATTGAAATTGAATCAATAGAAGTTTCTTCCAACTTTTGATCGAGTTCTTTCTCCAAAAGCGTCACTTCCTTCAACACAGATCCAATTAATTCAAAACTTTCAGCTGAATTAGATTTCCATTCCTCATCAACAGATTCACCCACATACAACCTATACTCCAATATTAGTAGGGTCTTGGTCTCTGCTGCTAAGATTTCCTTGCATCTGGATAAAATCACAAGAGATGAGTTATTCTTCAAAGCCTTGGCTACTACTTTTTGAGCCTAAAGAACAGTAGCTAATTGCTTATCCAAATCCTCCAACTCGAGTTTGTTGTTCACCATGATATCAGGACACTCAGAATCGAGTGCTCTGATACCATTTGTAGTGATCTACACTACAAATTAGCACAGAAACAACTCAGAATCTCTAAGGATAGAGATTAGACTGGGGAGAACAGAAGTTTGGGAGAGAAAAGCAAATTTTGATTATTATTCTTCATGAAAATGCAATTACAGAAGATTGAAGCTTATAAGGGAAAACAACCTCAAGTACCGGCACATGCCACTCACACGCCTAGTATTACTATTTTTACTAAAAAAGCATTCGGTCTGCCCTTAACAAGTGGGACAACCCATAGCCGGGGTATGACACGATGATAAAGAAATTTATGTAAAGGATCAGATAAACCTCTTACGAGATCCTCATCATTCATAAATATCTTCAATGAATTATTTATCTCATTTGTATCTCAATCCTCTATCAAACTCTTTAAAAGTTATTTTTGTAAATATTCGTTCAACCAAAATCTCAGCATTATTATAATCCATGGAAAGCTCAATCGTGTCTTCCACCAAATCAAACAATTTGTGTGCAAACCAAACTTTACCAAGTGTTGTTACCAAAACCATTACTTCACAAATGACCTATTTCGGCTAATAAGAAGTGAGAATTCCATCATTTTTCAACTGGAACTTATATTGTCTAGGCCTTTTAAGTATTTAGATAATCATTTGTAACCCTATCCAATACTAAAGCCTTAGGTTACGTGGTTGCTTTTAACTGTAGATTACCGCCATGAAATTCGATCATGTTTGGAAGCCATTCCTTACAGCACATCTAGTTAAAATGTGCAAAAATAAAAATGTCTTTAAATTTTAGGACGGTTTGGAATATACATATACTGAAAATGAACTTTAGGTGTGCGATAACGCTGAAAGAAGATCCAAATTTTTACGTACGTAACATGTGTCTACATAATCGAGGAATATGCCCTATAAAGCTAGTTTGGCATTTACTATGTTTCTTCATGTGAATATATTTTTACTGGCATGGGAAAACTACTTGCGGCGTCGACGGCATAGACTTCGTCGTGGTAGCTTCCGATGGCATGTTGTCAATGCCGTTGGGTTCAAATGATCGTCGTTATATAAGAACATAGTTTGATATGTGTAAGCTACACGAAGTTTCAAATTTTTGCGGCGCATATGGGGACGCCATGAAATATGAAGATGTGGTTGACAAATACTTAACACAATCACACAAGAAGGAAGGGATTTTTGCTATAGGGAGGAAGAAAAAATCTTATGGGAAGAAAAAACAATTTATCCAATGGTCCACAACAGTTAATCCAAGAAAAACTTCCTTCCATGAGATGTTTTTTTCCTTCCTATAGCAAATCTCTAAGGGGTTGTTAATACTTTTGATCAACTATAAGATGTCTTGAAAAACGTAATTAACAGTGAGTTTTGCTACTTTTTGGCGGCTTTATTAAGGTAAGTTGTGTCACATATTTAACATCATCTATAACAGTTCAGCTTTACTGCAAACTTGAAGTTTTTCTTGTGTTTTTGTTTTTATTTTTTGATACGATTGAAGTTTTTCTTGTTTTCGCATCATGAAGGAGAAATGAAACCTGAAATTCGATATATTTCGAGGTTGGAGCAAGTAAGTGCATCCTATCCTATCCTAAAAAGAAAAAGAAAAGAGGAAAAGAATTTGAATTTGAATTAAAACCAAAGGTTATGTTACATAGAATTTACATTTGGACCATGGTATCAGTAGCCCAGCTGGGTATAAAAATAACTCCATGGTTCATTATTAACCAAGCTAACAACAAGTTTTACTGAGAATCTATTCTTTTACGGATAAATAAAATATCTTGAGTAAAAAAAAATCTCTCTTTATATCATGGGTAAAAAGAAAATACTTCACCCAAAATGTTACTTTCACATGTAAAAAAGTAATACTTTGGGTGGTAAAAATAAAAATACTTCACATGTAAAAAATATATATCTTGAGTAAATAAAAAAATCTTTCTTTCTTTTACGAGTAAAAAAAATACTTGACCCAGTATGTTACTTTCACAAGAGTAATGCCTTGAGTAACAACTAAAAAATACTTCACAGGTAAATAAAATCTTGAATAAAAAATAATAATCTATCTTTCTTTCACGGGTATAAAAAAACTTATTTTTCATAGTTTACACGTGTAAAAACACTTAACGATTAACTAATTTTATATAATTAATTTTATTTTTGTTTGATCTTTATACAAGGCAAAAATCTCTCAACATGTTTGAAATGCTTGACTCATCATTTTTCTCATTCAAATTTTGTATCTATTTTTTTCTTTAAAAAATGGTATTAAAAAATATGGGAGTGACAAGACGATCGACTATGATGGCCGCAACAAGGTTATTCCTCAAGGTGAAAGAATTCTACCTACAATGTGGGAAGTAGAGGAAAACTACATTCTCAGAGGTATAGTGACAAATTTTGGTAAGTTATGAAAATACAAAAAGATTGATTGGATCTATGGTCGCAAAATGCCTAAATGTCACAAGCTTAATTGGCTTCCTTTGATTTTAGCGAAATGCAAATAATGATAAAGATGTCTGAAAAAAGATGTTTAAGAAAGACAAGTCACCTATTAAAGAGGCAGATTTCAATCTAGATATGACATTGAAAACATTTTTAACATTTGTGAAGAACAAGAAAAGGGAAGGTACAACATAGCTGACTTGATCTTTGTTGGGGAGTTATCTTTATAAGATTTGAGCATGTTGGAAAGATCCAGTCAGCTTATTTAACGGAAGTACATTAAGACATCAATCAAATTATAACCCGAGCAAGTTTATGTGTCTGTTATTAGGTTATTGCTAGATTTGTTCCCATGTTATGTTGGGAGCCCGTAACTTTTTGAATGTGTCTTTAGTTGTAGTAGCTCTTTGTTATACTTTCCGGTGATAGTATCCCACTTCTTCTACCTTTTTGTTACCCCTAATTGCAGTCTTTTTCTTCCTAACAAAATGATGATAAACATTGAAAGGGGTGATATACTCATCAACTTCAAGTAAATTGATTCTCTTTATATAATTTTTAAAATAAGGTAACTGATTTAGGAGATGTCATCATAATGATCTCTATAAAGTAAAGAACACTCAAAGACACTCAACACTTGAATAAAGATTCCCAATAGGATGTCTTATCTCCACTATAACTGAGGCATAAAATATATAGCAACAAAAATAAGATGGCGAAAAAGAACTGTATTAAAAAGTATAACACAAAATATTATAACAGACTTAGGTAACCTTGACATTAGAAAACATGGTTCTTCTCTTGATGTTATTTTGTGAAAAACTTTTCAAGATAATATTGTGAGGTTGCACTCATCACTAAAATTAAGTAGTGACAGGATGAGAAGGAAACTCAATGAGGTTAGTTGCGTTTTTCTTACCGTTTCTGGGCTTCCTTTTTCTTTTATCTTGTTGAGACTCTGAAGAATTTGTAAGATTTTTCAAAGCAAGATTCATCCTTTCCATAACATTATGAAGTTTGACAAGAATCTTGTCATTTTTCTTCGACTTGTGACACTTCCCTTTAGAATGACCACAACTGCCACAAAAAGTGCAGTTTAAGGCGAGATAATTTCCAGAAGGAACAGACTCACTTCTACTACCATGAACACTTTTACTCTCCTTGGAACCTACAAGAATGAAGGTATTATTCTCGGTGAAGGAAGTGTTACTCATAAAACCATTTCCGCTCATGTTACCAAAAGACTTTTGACCAAAGATCTTATCAGAACTTCCTGAGATCCTTTGTAAGCCACATTTAAGTAGATCAATCTCTTATTCATTAAGAGACAGGGTTTTTGTGAAATTTTCTTTGAGTTTGTCAAACTCTTGAAATTTTACATGAAGAGATGTTTCAACTTTTTCTTTAGATGAATATTTTCACGAAATATAAGAATTCAAGAATCTCTTTATCAGATTCATCATCTGAGTCAGAATTAGGATCTACATGTGTTTCTGCAGCAAAGACAGAATTCTCTGTCGAATTTTTAGAGGAAAGCTCATCAGGCATATCATCAAGTGAAACTATGATAGCATTATTTCCTTGATAGTACTCCTCACTTGGGCATTCCTTTGGTATATGTACAAATCCGCGACATTTCAAGCACTGAAGGGAATTTTCATCATGAGAAGAAGATTCATCTTGAAAATTTGATATAAGGGGCATTTTTTAGAACGTCTTTCTCTTCGTCTCTTGACAAGATTTCTGATATGCTATGTAATCAAAGACATGGTAGCATCTACCTCATCGTTATCGTTACAACATTCATCGGCCTAAGATAAGTTAACCTTTGGAGGAGGAAAGCTTGTTTAGTCACAACTTCTAGAACGGAGGCTTTCTCTTTACCAGTGAGTTGTTCATGATCAAAAATCTTTAACTTTCCAACAAGCGTGCTTCTGGAAAGTGTAGAAAGATCATTTCCTTCCATGATGGGATATTTCTTAGACTCGTATCGAGCTGACAAAGATCTCAGAATTTTCATCACAATATCCCATTTAGGAACAGTCTTCCCTAATAAATGACTAATGTTCGCTATTTCTAAAAATTTGTGATTAAACTCTCAAACGAATCTTCATCAGTTACACGAAGGTTTTTCCAGTCAGAAGTTAGGTTTTGAAGCTTTGCTTTCTTTTCTGCCGAATTCCCTTCAAATAAGGTTTCTAAGATATCTCAAGCTAGCATCTTTTTATTAGTGCATGTAGACACATGATGTTGAAGATATTGGCTTATGGCATGGATAATGGCATTCAATCCATTAGAGTTGTGTTTAGCATCTTTGGTTTCATCATCGTCATAAGCTTTTATGCCTTTACGAGTATTGTATCCTCTTATAACAAGAACCCATGTCCGAAAGTTACAAGATTGTAAAAAGGAACGCACAACAGTTTTACACCATAAGTAATTTGTGTCATCGAAGGATGGAAGTACGTTAATTGAGATTACACTCTTGTCCATAATACAGATCGCTTCAAACACAGACTTATTAGGTGTAACAGTGCTTGCCTGCTCTGATACCAATTGAAAACGAAAGGGATACCAAATACTCCCAACTTTTTCGTTCGACAACTGTATAGACAAAACTTAATAGAAAAGCAAATAGACCAACTGAATGATCCTTGACAATATGTATATAGATTATATATCCTTGACAATATGTAATCCAATCGGAATTCTGCCAAGTGATAAACTTGTTATCTATCTTTCAAAATACGAATTCTACAAGAAATAAGTATCATATATCGATTATAATTAAGTGGACGTATCTACTTAGATTGAATATGTACAAACCTATGTAAATCCAATTATAAAGATAACCAATATAATGCGAAAAAAGGAAAAACACAAGACACCAGAAATTTTGTTAACGAGGAAACCACATAGTAGGATAACCCCGGGACCTCATCCAGATTTGAACACCATACTGTATTAAGACGCTACCGACACTAGTATACTATCATACTTCGGACTGGAATGTTGTTGAGACTGAACCAACCCTACAAGCGATTCAGTTACAATCACTCTCCTTACGTCTGATGAACTTCGCAAGGATCTACGCACTTGATTCCTCAGCTGACGTCCTTTACAGCCTAAGAGTTTCTTATGCTGAAGTGAAGACTTTTGATAACAATCTTCCTCTAACAGATAAGGCTATTTGATTTTCATTTAGACCAATGATCAAGGTGAGGAAATATGTTTGCAATAGACAAAGCCAGCAAACCTTACAAATCTGGAACTTAAGAATCCCGAAGAGTAGCCTAGATTCTTAACCACCTCTCAAGAACAATATTTAAAAGATTAATTATGATCAATTTTCGGATATCTATCTTGAGGAATCATAAATTCTGAGACGAAGAAAACTTTGCGATTACTATCTATCTTGGATGGAAGTTGTTAGAACATAGCTCGGTTGAACCCACCAAGCGTTGGTATGTCAAGTTTGGTTGTCATATTTTAGTGAATCAAAACTCATTTAAAGAGTCGCTTGATTATTTACTAGAGTCAACTTCGTAAAGGTTAGCTAGAAAGTTACTAGGATATGAGACTTACAAGTATTACATGAAAACTTGAAGAATGTGAAGAAGTAAAGAGCTACAACGACGACATCATCCTTCCACTTGAGGTTAGTAATATTTGACTTGAACTGTTTCATTCCTAACATATCTTTCAAGTCGTGCATATTGAAAACATAACTGCGAAGCTGTGAATGATTATACTCTAGTTAGACATCATATTAAGGAATTATAATACGAAGTATAACGTCTATCTTTTGAACTTCGTATATAAGACATCGACATAATCGTATGAATGCTATTGTGATTATGTATGGGTATGAGTGAAGATTTCATCCTAGGAAACAATGTTTTTACATTCGTTTAAAGGAAGTACATTCATAAACTTGTTTTGTGAATCGAAAGGGAAATCGCTAGGCTTATTGGTATTGTTATTCATTGCAAATCTTTAGATTACCAATATGTGTGTTTAGTATAACCGCTCATAACTTGTTTATGTATCTTGGTAAAACTATTCACAATGCCTGACTTTTGTATTGGTATAACTTTTAATAGTGAAACCGATCTTAAGTAATCACCTGAGATGATATGATCGATTTATTGTAATTGGTATGACCAACTCTAGACATTGGGGAACCGATCCTAGTAAGAGGTGCAACAGATCACAAGAGGGAATCGATCCTTGTAAGAGGTACAACAAGTTTTTAGTAATTGGGGAACCGATCCTATGACTTGTGCAACCGAATACAAGTTTATACCATAAATATGTGGTAACCGATCCTAGTACCTAGTCAACCAACTTTTGGTAACTAGCGTGACTAATCTTAGTACCCACATGGAGGTAGAACCGAAACTTGTTTTGGTAGAACTGTGAAACCCATGATTGGTGATTTGATAGGATAATCAATCACATAGTTCTTGGAAGTCAGATGAACCAATTCTAAACTTGTTTGGAAGTGTGGCAAATCATTTCCAAGATTGTAAATATGAAAAAGGATTTACAAAGTAAAGATGTCGACATACTTTGAACATGTGCAGTAACTCTTATCTTTTATTGTTCAAAGATATTCCTTAATAGCTAAAGGAGAATCCCAGATCGAAATAAATTGAGAATCTTTTAATTAAGGTTTTTAGTTTTTATATGCTTTTAATTTCCTGCAATTAAATGCATATCTTTAGAAAATAAAAATTAGTAATGTGCATTTACTAATTGGAGATTTTCTACTGAGATTTCGATCAATATTTGGACAGTGCATTTCCAGGAATTATGAAAATCGATTTGGACTTTATTGCATATCTTTGAGAATATTCGGTTTTGGAAATTCCTTGGTGTCCAAACTTCCTTGGTCTATAAATATTGAAGTTTGCATTTAAAGCAAACTAATCCTTAGAGCCAG
Source organism: Papaver atlanticum (assembly GCA_023531105.1). Classification (NCBI taxonomy): domain Eukaryota; kingdom Viridiplantae; phylum Streptophyta; class Magnoliopsida; order Ranunculales; family Papaveraceae; genus Papaver; species Papaver atlanticum. Next base: position 4,699,127 of record JAJJMB010006998.1, on the reverse strand, counting down.
CAAAACTACCTAGTTGTGTTGTTACTGGTGGAGCCGTCTATTCGGAGAGGAAAGTACCCTAATTAGGCGAAATCTCTTACGTCCGCTCATTTTAAAGACTTCTTTAGGATTCGGAAGCTCTACGAGTACCGTTGGTGGGAAACTAGATAATTGCAGTTTATTATTAGTTTTCGATTGATTTGATTGACTAACGGTTGTTGAACTTTGATTGCACTTAGTTTGTTTATGCTTGAGAATCTTCTTTTCTGATATAAGATTCACTCAAACTAGATCGAAGTATCGACCGGGATCTTTAGAACTGTTTGTAGATCTAAAGACGTCTTGTGATAATCCATTGTTAACAGACTCCGTTCTATGTGTGATTGATCACAGGAGATTCAAGTTGTTTGTGTGCAGGTGTTTATTGAAGATCTAAAAGATTTGAAGACAAAGAAGATTTCTTATTTGAGTTCATAATCTTTGGTGTGCACAAAACTTGATCGGCTGGGGATCCAACTATAATCGGTTTATCTTTGTGATAACCTTGATTGATTAGTTGAGTAGATCGGCATCAATATAATTCTTTGTGATTCAAAGTATTGATTGCATAGTCTAAGACAATTACTTTGGTAGTTGTTTAATAGATAGATCTAAGAACCTGACAAAGGAGTTTATTGGGATAAACGGAAGAGCCTTTTGTCAAACTCATATCACTTTATTTGAAAAGAGTTGTTACCAAACAGATTTGTTATTCCTTTACTGTTTTGAATACAAACCAAAGGAATTGTTCCAAGTGCGTGACTTATTACAAGTTTGAGGCGCAGGGATACTGAGGGAACTAGGTGAACTATAGGTTTAGTTGCTTGGTATCAACTATATGAAGTTGGTTTAGATTTTGTATAGCAACTTAATTCTGAGAGTATTCAATTCTGGACTAGGTCCCGGGGGTTTTCTGCATTTGCGGTTTCCTCATTAACACAATCTTGCGGTATCTTTTACTTTTCTATTTCCGCAATTATAATTGTTTTATTATAATTAGAAGTAAAATACACAAACGTTAATTCCTATTTACTTGATAGCAATCCTATTTTGTTTGGTTAAGTCCGAACCTAGTATCAAGTAAACATACTTCGTTGTTGTATTATCTCGATCTTGTATCCATAGTCAATCACGCAAGTTATCTTGTTGTCGTATTGTCTCGATCTCGTATCCATAGACGATCACACGAAGTGTGAACCGATTAGTTGTATTGTCTCGACTCGGTCCATAGACAATCACTTTCGTAGAAAGGACTTATAGGTGGAAAAGTTTTAGATTGAGGTATATTTGGGTACCCTCGTCTTTTCAGAAGTGATTATAAAAACCTCTATTATAAAAAAGAAAGATTAATATATACGAACTATCAAGGTAAAGATAGTCGGACCTGGATTTACGAATCTCCAAAGCGACGTATTTTCTTCATGACCCTAATTATGTTTCTCAGAGGAAAGCTAGGTTAATAAAGGACGACTTTAGAATCAACTGGGACAGAAAGTGTCAGGGAGTAATTTTCCCGGTTGAAAAAGCAGTTTTATTTTTAGTTTTTCCACATACTTAGATAAAGTCAAATCGTCTCACGCATCAATGAGATGCATTTGCCATAGCTCCACCATTACGACAAACTTGTGTCAAGAAAGGACCCATTCGGATGACAGACATCCTCAAAAAGCGTCCATTGGTTTGACTAACGGAAAGCATGGGAAAAGGATTCAGAAGAAGGAAGAAATGTTAGTGACTCACTAAAAGAGCTATGAAGCCCGTCTCTTAGCGAAAAGACCCCTCTCTTGTGGGACCAGCCAGGCATATCTTTTCGCTTTAAGAGTCTGAAAGATCCGAGGTAAGGACAGACCCGGGAATCCTTATGAGTCGAAAGGGACCAACTCACTTTCTGGAATTTCACAATGATGCTTATATTGAATGCAGTTAATATGAATTTCATAACATTTTCTGATTTATTTGATAGTCGTCAATTAAAAGGAGACATATTTTCAATTTTCTTTATAGATATTGCAGTCATTGAAGCAGCTATTGGGAAACCATTGCTTCGTCCAAGGAAAGATGCCAATGTTTGATTTTCTCTGATATTCATGAATCTTGGTAATAATTGAAGTGTTCCACTTGGAAAGTATGTTCCAAATTTTTATTATAGCATTGTAAAGAAGTCAAACTTGGAAAAAAATCATAACATTCAGTTTTAAGACTAGGGGTTGCTTAGAATTCAAGCTAAGATAACTTGAGAATGAAGAAAACTGTACTCTTGAAAAATATGTTATGAATCAACAACAATTTCTGATAGATTCATAACAATAAACTAATCTCCAAAAGAATGAGCCTAATAATTGCTTATTTTCTTCTAACCAGATTAGGTTGCAATGATTGTCTTAAATACATACACTGATTTTCACTCATAATCCAATATCACCACAACTGGCCGTTGGATCAACCAATACCCTAATGTGTATTTATAACTAATTCTGATAAAAAGCTAAACTAATTCAATTAAAGACAATATATGGCATTACAAAACTAATAGGTACATAATTCCTGGTCAAGCCCACTAGCCATGAACCTGGACTCACGGGTACATAACAATACCCTCTCCTTTTAAACATCCTTTTCCTCAAGGATGAAATCCGGGAACTGAGCTTGAATGTTAGTCTCGTCCTCCCAAGTAGCATCTTTGGCTGAGAATTGGTCCAATGAATAAGAACTTGTAGAACAATAACATCAGCATGCAGAGTATCTCGAGTAGCCAACACAACAATATGTGCAACAATAAATGTACCAGATGTATCAACTAGAGACAGAGAAGGAGGAATAACTAGATGCTGAACAATCTTCTTTTTCAACTAAAAACGTGAAAAACAAGGTGTATTCTGGACCCAACTAGAAGCTTTAGTCTGTAAGAAATAACACCAACTTTCTATATAACCTCAAAAGGGCCATAATATTTGGATGATAACTTGAAATTCTTTCTCAAAGCAATAGAGGACTGTCTAAAAGGTTGCGGTTTCAGAAATACCATGTCATCCACATTAAAAGATCTGTCACATCTGGATTTATCTGCAAAGTAGTTCATTCTGTCTTGAGCTTTAGTTAAGTCTTCATTGAGTAGTTGTAATATGTGATCTCTCTCTTGTAAATATTCTTGCACAGAAGCTACAGAAGTAGTAGTATGGATAGGGAAAAACTACATGTGGAGGGGTGTAGCCATACAAGGCCTGAAATAGAGTCATTCTAAGACTGTTATGTGATAAACACGTAAGTGCTACATTTTATACCCATATTTATATTAGCTAGGACTCGATATTTTGGTTAATGACACTGTTTTGAGCTATTTGTAAGAAATATAAGTGAATCCATTCATCCGGAGAATAAATGGCTAATTGGAGCTAAAACGATGTCTACGACAAAATGGCCAACATTCCTGCCCACGACAACAAAAGAGCTGAGTTGAACGTGGCTACCAATTTCAGTTTGTGGCACCACACAACCATTTCACGTCCAGGAGATGGTCCAGGTGGTTATGCATGTGAAGGCAATGAAGGGGTTAAAGAACTAAGAAGGCGACGTGGCAAACTCTCCGGCCACATATCTTTGTCGTACTTTACAAAGCATCAAAACAACATTTTCTCTTCTTTTCAATGAAAATGGGTCTGGGCTTTCTAGTTTCTTCAAGTGAACTGACTTGAAGGCGAGATGGAGAATGCATTTGTTTGCATGCTAATCGGTGGTGCTGAGATGGTCCCAAAATGTAAAAAATTGGAGTTGTGGACCGAATTGGGACTTCGATAGTAGCCTGAATTTGTAATTGGCAGAGGTGATGTCAAGATGGGAATTGGGTTTGCTGTCTACGAATGTAGATGGAAGATTGAATTTGCAGTGGTGAATGGTTCTTACTGTGAACTTCTGATTCAATCTGCGGTGGTGGCAATTGGTTGTAGCGGTTGTTTGCAATTGTTGAGATGGAGATTTGAAGGTTCGAATGGGTATGAAGTCATTCTCGAATTCAAGACAACAAGGAGCTGCAGGTGAAGTCTTATCGGCTGGCGGTGCTAGTTTATGTTCGAGTTTGGGTTTATTGGTTGGAATGGAATGGAGTTCGAACTTGCAGTTTGGGCAGTGTGCTGCGGAACTTGTTCTAGCAGTAAAACTAGTTGGGTTTAAACGAGATGCAGCTTCCATGGTTGCTGTAATTGTGCTCGAGAGATTATAGTTTTTTTTCGAATGCAAGATGCCTGAGAAGTAAAAATGGATATGTGGGTATGGCTGGAACTGATTGAAGCTAGTGGTAGTAAAGTTCAGGGAGTTGAAAGTGGTGCTTGGCCGAACTTGAGAACGAGCTTGGCGGTGGCTGATTAAAGGTTAGATGAAGATGGGTGTTGACTGGTTGCTGAAACACATGCTGGAGGAGATCGAATTTGGGAAGGGGTTGGACTAGGAAACGACAGTGAACGGAGGATTTTTGTTGGCTGATATGAATCATCAAATGATATGTTGGTATGGTGGAGATTCGTGATGAGTCTACAGCAACGACTACTTGTTGGTGCCTGTTTGTGGTGGTTGAGCTGTTGCAGTCAGTGAAATGGATAAGTTAGTAGTTAATGGCAATGGGTTGATATGCAGAGATGGAATCGATCTTAGTGGTGGACGTTCATGGCTCTACAACAGCAGCGTCTATGGAGATTTCTGGGTTTTGGTTATGTGCATATCATAGTCGTGAATGAAGAAGAACCGGTGGTGATGATGGCTAGACAGTACAGAGCATGGAATGTGGTTGCCGTCGGATCTGATCCTTGGAAGTATTTGCCTGAACCTGTTCACCCAATGGCCGAGATTAGAAGGGCAACCGGACGGACAGAATGTGGAAACTGGTGCTGCAGTGGATATAGGGAGTATTCTGACTTTGAAGGGCCTGGCTTTGGTAATCAGCATATGAGTATTGGAGTTGGACTGGGCTTTCTAGCACTTTAGCTAGGTTCTAATTATAACTCTCGCAGCAGCTACAAAAAGAAAGGATGAGCAATCGGCCAGAGAGCCGCGGCTACAGAGTGGAGCAAAGAACAAAGGGAGGCGCGACAATAGAGACAAAAAGAGGATTACGGTTTGAAGTTTTGTTGTTTCGATTCCGATTTGATTTGTTTGTGATTCTCGTAATATGTTTATGGCTTTTGAGAAAGCCATGTCTTGCTAGAATCGTGTAACTAGGGTTTATGTTGAAACCACTTGGAGTTTTAGGCTATTTTGATTGAATAAAATTGAGCAAAGACTATTATGATTTGATTAGATTAATTCTTGGAATTGTTTATTGATTTAACGATGATATGAGTTGTTGCTTCACCGGTTCTGTACAAAACAGTAACCTATGCGCATAATTAATAGGAATGCAAATATATTTGTCTACTTATTTGATATTTCATGCTAGGATTAAATCTTTTGATGGGGTATACTTAGAATAGCCATGTATTATTTGTGAACCTGTATTTAGTTTTGTACAATTTTCTCGCTAACGCAATTTGATGGTGCATGTTTAGATTTAGTCTTTTGATGTGCCATGCTTAGGATGTCCTAATGATATTTGCGATTCTAATACATATAACAGGTGATGTCAATAGAACAGAAGATAAATAAATATTCATGAATTATGTTCATTAATTGAATAGAAATAGTGGTGGACACTATAAACCCTGGTTACCGACTTTTCCATTGGATTCATTCTGTTAGTTTAGTTTATATTCTTTGTTTTTTATAATTCTAAAAATCCAAAAATATTGTTTCTGATTATTTTATTTAGAGATATTGATTACGGTATTTCCACCGCTCCCTGTGGGTTCGACCCGTACTTGCCTCTGTCTACTAGTTAGACAGCGTGCGATTGCGGTGAAACGGGCATGCTTCCTTGACCGACCAAGGCCGGCCCTAAGGCTTGCAAGGAGCCGGTCCCACACATCTTTACAATTCTAACCTAATTTGCTCAATTGCTCATATTGGTCCAAACTCTTTCCAACCAACTTGTAATTTGCTCAATTGACCGTTAGCTGGTCCCACACCAGCAAGGGTCGGTTCTATGCTTCCTTGGCCGGTCCCTCACTTCTCCATAATTAGGTTTTATCACATAATGCTCAGACGAGCACTATTCTAATAAGTGATTAAACCCGCATTTAATCATCCTTTCACCAACCAGTCAACGAAGGACTTTGGTGCACGCTCACTCGAGCACTTGGGCGCTACATGGTCGTCCATCATCCCATGTAGCCGGTTACTCCTTTAGTTGCCTACTTTCAATAAATCATCAATTAATGAACAATTGATCAAAATTAGGGTTTTCAAACAAATGCTCTGCAAATCATGATTTCGAGCAATTTCAAACACTAATAAATTTATGTTGACCCAACAATCAACATCTGGATTGATTATATAATATTTGGTAGGCTAATGATATTTTAATTAATATTTTATTGGGTCACGTTACCAATAATTCATGAGCAATACTTGCTCAGTTGCTCGAATATTGATCCAACTATCAATATTCAGTAATTTATCGAATTGAGCAATACTTGCTCGGTTGCTCGAATATTGACCAACTATCAATATCCAGTAATTTATCGAATTGAGCAATACTCATATCAATATTCTGCCGAATATTGATTCAACTCAATATTCAACAATTCATCGAATTTACAATATTTGCTCAGACGAGCAATATCAACATTATTCAATAACCATACGTCTGACATGTTCAATCCATGAATCACTTAGCATTCGTCAATCATGCTCAATTCAACAAAACTTAGACTCACTGTCTAATCAAGTCAACTACTGACTAATCAAATACACGTCTGCTTTGCAGACTCCACGATCGTGAGACATCAATCACGTCACATGGGGGATATCAAATAGGGTTTTGGTATAGCGGCCTACAACACGTGTGTTCATCCACGATGATAAATGTGAGTAAGTTGTGCAAACGGTTGAGGGAGTTAGCAAAGTAGTGGGTGGACGATCAACCAAGTCTCCACACGACATGGAACTGATTTTACCACGATCTCCCACTTTCCCACTATTTTACTCTAGAAACCGTCACACTTACTAGGATCAATGTGTTCACTATTCTGACAATATAAATAAGTCTAAAATCGATGACGGAGACAACATTCGTTTTACACATAATTCTCTCGATCGAAACTTATTTACACAGTTCACATACTTGCAGAAACCTTCAACACATCCACAATCCTTGATCATCATTGATCCCACGATTCTCAGCTTCCCTCATACAAATCAACCCATCTCCCTCTTTGTGACCGAATTGACTCTGGAACGGGCATTGACTTGGTTTAGGCCGAAGTCCTACAAATTGATCTCTCGAACTCAAAGCACTCCCATGCAGTGAAATATGTATTCCCGAAAACCTATCATTATGATAATTGGTGCTGAACCACCATTCGGCAAGTGACAACTAATTATACCATATTTTTGGAGTTGTACATGTCATGCACCTCAAGTATTGTTCCAAGCAAGCATTAGTTCTTTCTGTTTAGCCATCAGTTTGAGGGTGATAGAATGTGCTAAGATTCAATGTTGTACCCAACGATTTGAACCTTTGTCAGATACCACAGAAGAATGAAGTCCATGTACTTTAAAAATGCTATAAAAATGACTGTAAAGAGATGGTAGAGAGCAATGAAGTGACTATATTTGGTCAACCTATGCGCAATTACCAGAATGACAGATTTCCTGTTAGAAAATGGCAACCCTTCAATGAAGTCCATGGAGATATATTGCCATGCAGTGTCATGAATGGGCAGAGTTTGGAGAAGACTAGCTGGAGCAGTATGTTCATTTTTCACTGACACGCATCACAAGTGGTTATCAATTATAGAATATCTTGCTTCATTATTAGCTCTAGAGTAAGTACCTAACATGCCAGAGGGATCCCAACAACTGAAGAATGCACAGACTGCATAATATAATTTCTAATATTGTTACCACAGCCAATGGAAAGTCTTGATTTATACCTGAGAATACCACCTTGAAGAGAGAAGGACTTATCAAAAGGAGAGACCAATAGCTGAGACAAAAGTTGATGCACAATTGGGTCAGCTGCATATAACTGCTGAGAATATCTTGAGTTCATTGAGGTTGAGATAATGGGAGAGCAAGGCATTCATAAGAAGAATGAGGCAATCGGGATAATGCTTCAGCAGCTGTATTGTCTTGTTCTTTTTGTATATAATCACATAGTCTAGACCCAATAATTTCATTAACCATTTCTATTGTAAGACAAAAGTCATTCTTTGCTCCATAAAAAACTTTAAACTCTGGTGATCAGTGTTTATAATAAATTGGTTATGTGATAATTAATAAAAAGACGAGGGTACCCAAATACACCACAATCTTTAATTTATCCACCTATAAGTCCTCTTACCTAAAGTGATTGTCTATGGACAAAGTCGAGACAATACGACAAATCGGTATTCACACTTTGTGTGATCGTCTATGGATACGAGATTCCAGACAATACAACAAACAAAGTGTGATTACTTGATAATAGGTTCGTACTTAACCAAACTCTATGGGATCACTATCAAGTAAAGCGGGGTTAACGTTTGTGTAATTTACTTTAAATTATAATAACAACAATTATAATTACGGAAAGGAAAAGTAAATGACACAGCAAGATTTTGTTAACGAGGAAACCGCAAATACAGAAAAACCCCGGGACCTAGTCCAGAATTGAATACGCTCAGAATTAAGCCGCTATAAAAAATCTAAACCAACTTCGTATAGTTGAGACCAAGCAACTAACCCTAGTTCACTTAGTTTCTTCAGTATCCTTCGCTTCTGACATTGAATAAGTGCACGCACTGGAACAATTCCTTTGGATCGTATTCTAAACAGTAAAGAAAGAACAAATCTGTTTGGAAACAACTCTATTATTCTTTCCAGATAAAGATATCTCAAGTCATATGCAAAGGCTCTTCCGTTTAAACTAATAAACTCCTTTACTTGGTTAGATCAATCAAAACTCTATTACCTAAGTAATAAGATTCGGATTTGTAACAATCAAAATAGAACTCAAGAGAACTATTAGGTGTTACCGATCTCACGCAACTAATCAATCGAATAAATACGATTCTAGTTGGATCCCAGCCGATCAAGGTTTGTGCTACACAAAGATATGAGAAACCAATAAGAAATCTTCTTCGTCTTCAAATCTTCTTTAATCTTCAATTAAACCTGCACAACACCACTTGAATCTCTTGTGATCAACCACGCACAGAACGGAGTCTGTTAACAATGAATTATCACAAGATGTCTTTAGATCTATAAACAGTTCTGAAGATCCTGTCGACACTTCGATCTAGTTTGAGTGAATCTTATATCAGAAGAGAAGATTCTCAAGAATAAACAAACTAGGTGCAATCAAAGTTTTAACAACCGTTAGTCAATCAAAGCAATCAAAAACTAATAACACTGCAATTATCTAGTTTCCCACCAATGGTACTCGTAGAGCTTCTTGATCCCACAAAAGTCTTTAAACGAGCGGTCGTAAGAGATTTCGTCTAATTGGGGTACTTTCCTCTCCGGATAGACGGCTCCACCAGAAACAACAAAAAGATGAAGTTTGCGTGGCTCTTAGGATAGTTTGATAGAAATGCAAACTTAGGTATTATAGACCAAGGATGTTTGGACAACAAGGAATTCCCAAAACCGAAAGTATTCTCAAGATATGTAATAAATGCCCATTCGGTTTTCATAATTCCAAGAAATGCTTTGTCCAATATTTTCCGAAATCTATCAATAGAAAATCCCCAATTAGTAAATGCACATTACTAATTTTTATTCTCTAGAGATATGCATTTATTTGCTGGTAATTAAAGCATATAAAACTAACAACCTTAATTAAAAGATTCTTAATTTATTTCGGACCGGGATCTCCTTGAGTAATTAAGGAATATCTTTGAACAATAAAAGATAAGAGTTACTATTCATGTTCAAAGTATGTTGACATCTTTTATTTGTTAATCATCTTTCATATTTAAAATCATGGAATCGATTATACCACACTTCCAAACAAGTTTAGAGTTGGTTCATCTGTATTCCAAGACAACTATGTGATTGATCAAATATCAAATCACATTCATGGGTTCAATCGGTTCTACCAATCACTAGGATCAGTTATACCTTAATATGGAACACTTGTGATCGGTCACACAAGTTACCAGGACCGGTTACATCAGTTACGAGGATCGGTTACGTCAATTACCAGGACCGATTACCATATACTCATGGTATTGCTTGTGATCGGTCACACCAGTCACTAGGATCGGTTACACCAATTACCAGGACCGGTTACACCAATTACTAGGATCGGTTATACCAATTACAAGGATCGATTACACAACTCTTTTGTGATCGGTCACACCAATTACTAGGATCGGTCACACCAATTACAAATATCGATCATACCATCTCAGGTGATTACTTAGGATCGGTTACACTAATTAATTAAAACTAGTCATACCAAATCATAAGTCAGGCATTGTGATTAGTTATACCAAGATACATAACAAGTTACGATCGGTTCTACCATCTCACACATATTGGTAATCCAAAGATATGCAATGAATAACAATACCAATAAGCCTAGCGATTTCCCTTTCGATTCATAAAACAAGTTCATGAATGTACTTCCTTTAAACAAATGTAAAACATTGTTTCATAGGATGAAATCTTCACCTTTACCCATACAAATAATCACAATAGCATTCATAAGATTATGTCGATGTCATATCTACGAAGTTCAAAAGATATGCGTAGTCTAATTCTTTAATACTATGATTATATGATCATGTCCCACTACTAGAGTAAAATATTCATTCACAGCTTCGCAGTTATTTTTTCAATATAGCACGACTTGAAAGATACATTAGGAATGAAACAGTTCAAGTCAATATTACTAGCCTCAAGAGGAAGGATGATGTCGTCGTTGTATCTCATTACTTCTTCACGTTCTTCAGGTCTTCGAGTAATACTTGTATGTCTCATATTCCTAGACTTTCTAGTCTAACCTATACGAAGTTGTCTCTAGTACATAATCAAGCAACTCTTAGATGAGTTTTGATTCACTAAAATATGACAACCAAACTTGACATACCAACGCTTGGTGGGTTCAACCGAGCTATGCTCTAACAATCTCCCCCTTTGTCAATTTCAGTGACAAAACTCTTAATACATATGGATAAACAAATTACAAAAATTCATTAAACATACGCTTGATTCCAAGCTTCAACAACACAATAACCTGCATATATTCAATCAATAAATGCCGTTGTTGACATCTGAATAACAAAGCTTATACTCCCCCTAAAGGTAAGATAGGTAGATATTGAATCCGAACATCTTTGTTATTCCACTTTTGTAGTCAAGATAACTACACAACAATATGATATGTTTCCCCCCCTTAGTCAATGCTTTACTCTTTCGTTAGATATAATGTTTAAGCACGATTGTCCTTTCCTTAGTGATTGCAAATCACTTGTTTACTCCATATATTTCTCCACCTTTTTGTCACAAAAGGACAAAGGTTCGAGCAAATAAAGGTCAAACCAAAAGGATCTTATAAATCTAAAAGACTTGTATACAACCTATAAGAGTTAAGCACGAAGGTTTCACATACCACTTTAGATAACCAATATTAAAACTAAAACTACAAGTAATTTGGTTTTAATATGTTATCAAGGAAAACTATTGCCCGAAGCAATTTTCCCTAATAGTTTAACAAATTGAGTAAGAAACTTAGTTCCCTTGTTAAACCGATTGTAAACATACAATCACTTATTTCGATAAGACCAAAATAAAGATCAGAAATAACTTTATTTTTCTCATCAGGTTCTAATTATTCAGACAATAACTTAGACCTTTCTCTTTAGACAAGACAAGTACTAGGTTAGTTAACTAGTATTTCTTGTCAAGGCATTCGATTGGACTTTAATAACTGAATCCTTCAATTTGATAAGTCTAACTAAGATCAGAATTAACTTAGTTTCTCTTATCCGGAATCGAATTGGACTAAACAAATGATCCCGTATTTTGTTAAGCCATAAACAATACATACAAACCAAAATAAATTTACTTGCACAATTATTTTCTTAACCGGGAGTAATTGAAACAAACATATTCTCATTTCCGACATGAAAATAATTTCTTGGAATTGCCAAGGTATAGGAAATCCTCATACTAGGGATTATCTTAAATTTTGTTTCAATAGTCATGATCCCGATGTTTTTTTTTCTGTCTGAAACTATAGCTAAATCAGACATTATGAGATTGTATCTTACTCATACTAGATATCCCAATTTTTGGTTTTATTCTGCTATTGGTCTTTTTAGCGGAATTGATGTTGCTTGGAAACACGGTATTGACCTAGAAATCATGCATACAACCTCAGACACTATTCAAGAAATTGTTCATACTCATGATAATCTCCCTGAATTTTTAATCATATTCATGTATGGAGCTCATACTGCATCTGACAATGACAGTCAATGGAGTTATCTTTTAGATATGCATAGTTATGTTAATCTTCCTTGGGTGGTTCTTGGTGATTTGAACTTTACAATGCATGATTACAAAACTCATAGTGTTGCTTCTCATCCTCATCATGCTAGACATATTAGAGATATTGTTTAGCAACTTGGTTTAATGGATTTGGGTTACACTGGTTCAGCTACTACTTGGTTTATTCATAGACAAGAAGAGTGCACGTGCAATACACGTCATCCAATATTAGGTTTTCCGCAATTTTGTTACCGGGAATAGTGACCTGAAAATTGCATAACTTTTGATCCCCAAAAGTCAGGGAGAACCGTGAAGACATGAAGAAGTAGTGAAAAATCTATATTAAGATCCCTATAAATGTTTATAATTTCAATTATACCCCTACTATAATTGGCATATCTAATAGAAATCCTTTCCAATCTAACGGATCAGATATAAACATAAATTGTTCCAACGACTGACGTGATTAATTCACACAGAAATATAGCATTCAGATCCACAAAAGCTTTTCCAATCTACGGATGACATATAAATACGAATTATATCCGATGGATGAGGTGAAAAGTTCACACGGAAATATAGTATTCAGATCTAACGGCTGAATTTTAAATCATTGGAAATCTGACAGCTATAAAGAATGGAGTTTGAAGATTTGTTGTTGTCATTAAAAGGGGGGAGATATGGTGATGCTCATGTATTTGTTAGAATTGATTGAGCCTTAGTGAACACTTTGTGGATTAATAGCTATACTGCTTCTCATCTTCAGCATCTAGTACCCATAGCATCTGATCATAGTCCTATTATTCTGAATACCATTCCAAATTACAAGAAGCATTATCCTTTTAAGCTATACAAATGCTGGTTTCAAATTCCTTCTTGCAACACAACTATTCAGAGTTGGCAACATCATTTTTTGGGATATCCTTTTTATCAATTTTCAAGTAAGCTCAATTACACAAGAACTCAACTTCAACTGTGGAAAAGACTTCATTTTGGAAATATTGAAGTTAATCAACATCATATTCACTCTCAACTTCAACATTGTTATGATCATAACATGCATGTTACTCATCCTGAAGTTCAACACCTAAGTAATAATTTGCAAACTTGGCTTTCCATTCAGAAAGAATATTTTATGCAACAAGCTGGTGACAAGTTTCTTGAAGAAGATAAGAATACTTCTTATTTTCATTCAATGGCTAAATTCAATAAGCGCATATCACACATTAATGCTATTCAGGGACCCTTTGGTTTATGGTATGATTCTAGAACAGATACTGAAAAGATTTTCATAACTCATTTTACTGCGATAACGACTACATCTGATCCTCATCCTCATCAAGATATTTTACAGATGTGTACTCCTTGCACTTCTGAGACAGAGAATCTTTATCTTATTCGTGTTCTTGATGCTGAAGAAATTAAAGAAGTAGTTTTCAATGTCAGACCTTGGGCTTCTGAAAAAGCGAGGGTTTAACAACCACACCCAATATTTCGCTTAGCAATCTGTATGGACAAACTCCAATATAATTCCAAGAAAATCAACTTGACAGTCAGACTCAATTAATGGAAATATATCCAAGAGTTGTATCTCTGTTTCACAATGTAATCAGCAAATCAAATAGACAGAAATCCGTGAGCCAGATTATTATGTGAAACAACTTTAACGGTACCAAAGACCAATGTTCAAGTGTCAATCAATGTATATCAATAACCAAAGGTTGGATTATCTAATTGATTGAACTACGCACAACCTGTAATATTTCAATTATATAGAAAACCTACATGGTTTTGGAGAAAACCTAAGGTTAAAGGAGAATCGACTCTAGTCGCAACTAGTATCACACAGGAGGTGTGGGGATTAGGTTTCCCAGTTGCTAGAGTTCTCCCTTATATAGTCTTCAAATCAGGGTTTGCAATCAATGTTACCTTGGTAACAAAGCATTCAATATTCACCGTTAGATGAAAACCTGATTAGACTCAAGCTAATATCTTTCAACCGTTAGATCAAACTTAGCTTGTTACACACAAATGAAAAGTGACTTCATTTAGATATGAGTAACCATACCTAAACGTGTGCACCTTGTTGGCTCAACAATAGTTAACCGAAGTTAGCCATATGAACACTTTCATATCAACCTTATTCATCTTAATCATAACTAGTTCAAATGACTCAAATGAAACTAGTTCTAGAGTTGTTCAATTGTTTATATTCTCATAGAAGTATACAAGACACAATTGAAGCAAAATTGATTTTGATTCACTCGAATCAATTCATGAACATTATAGCCACGGTTTGCAAAAGATTGCATTCCTTATTATATAAATGTATTAGTTCCTTAGGTATGCGAACGGGTACGCATACCTAAGTGGCTGGACCAAGTTTGGGTTCGCCAGTATGTGAACGGGTACGCATACCTTCCAAAACTCAGTTGAATTTCCGGAACTTGAAACTCACGCCGGTACGCATATCGGTATGCATACTAAGTTCCCGGACTTCCATAAACCAATCAGTACGCATACGGGTATGCATACCATGGTCCCCGGACTTGGAATATCTTGCACAAATTAGCATACAAGTACACATACTGTGCTATATCCAATCATGGTTATTTGTTCTAAACTCCCATTTCAATCATTGAAACATTCTTAGAAGACGACAATAGCTGTCTCACACAAACTATTAGCTTCGAAGCAATTTTCAAGTGATCGAATGATCAATACGAAACATTCCGAGTCTACATCAAATGATTGTCTCACACAAATCATGTAACATGTTACAAGGCGATTTTCACATGATCATCTTTTGACTTTCGTCAAGAATATAAGATGAACTTGGTTAAAGCGAAAGCTTACCAACAAATATTTTGAGAAATATGTAAGCGAGTTAAACTCAGCTCGAAATATCAAATGTGTATTATTGAAGTCTATATAGCTATACAACTTTTGTCTCAAATAGGAGATAGAGTAGATAGACTTTTGAGTGATAGATACGTTCAAGTCTCCACATACCTTTTGTTGATGAAGTTCCACAAGCTCCCCTTAGTATTTCTTCGTCTTTAATCGATGAACATCGTGAAGTCTAAAGCTCAACTACACTTTCTATCCTAATTCGAGACTTAGCTAAAAGTAGACTACAAATCAAGACTTATAGTTTTGGCAACTAAACTTGACAACAAGCTTGAGATAGCAACGCTTGCGAGTTCGACCGAGCAGTGCTCTAAAAGCTTCTCCAGGAAATGATGGCTTTCAAGTTGCATTTTACCAACGATGCTGGGACACAATTGGAACTGAGGTAATTTCTATAGTTCAATATTTTTTTACTCACAAACATATGCTTAGAGACATAAATCATACCTATCAAGTCTTGATTCCAAAAATTCATTTTTTTACTCACAAACATATGCTTAAAGCCATAAATCATACCTATCAAGTCTTGATTCCAAAAATTCAATACCCTCAATCCCCATCTGATTATAAACTAATTAGCCTTTGTAATGTTAGCTATAGAATCATTTCAAAAATTATTGCTACAGATTAAAGCCTTTTCTTTCAAGAATCATATCTCCAACTCAAACAGCTTATTGCAGGTAGACATATTCATGATAATGAAATCATTGCTCATGAATTATTGCACACAATGAAGACTAAAAGGATTAACAAGGCTCTGGTTGGTATTAAATTAGATATGTCGAAAGCATTCGACAGGGTAGAGTGGTCCTTTTTGTTAGATATTCTTCGTCAGTTAGGTTTTCATTCTGAATGGATACAACTAATTGAACAGTGTATTACAACAACTGATATTTCTTTACTCATCAATTACTCTCCTTCAGCTAGTTTTGCTCCTTCTCGTGGTCTTCGACAAGGGGACCCTTTGTCCCCTTACTTGTTTATGTTTATTATGAAGGTTTTTTTGAGATTACTGCAACATAATGTGGATATTGGACTTCTTCATGGTTTGAAAATTAATAAACATTGTCCTGCAATTAATCACTTGTTTTTTGCGGACGATTGTTAACTTTTTTTCCAGGCATTCTCTTCTCAAATGAGTCACTTGAAAGAGCTTTTTCAAATTTTTGGGCAAGCTTCAGGTCAGATGATCAATATGCGGAAGTCTACAATTTTTTTCGGTAAGCATACATTTAATTCTCATAAAACAAGTATAAATGGTATTCTAAATTTGAAACAGATGGGTGTTGGAGAAAAATACTTGGGTATTCCTTTGTTGATGCATAGGTCTAGACAACAAAACTGTCAAGGCATTTTAATAATATGAATCTCAGGTTACAAGGGTGGCATAGTAAAATTGTTAATCAAGATGGCAGGACTACTCAAGTTAACAATGTCTTAAGTACAATGGGTATGTATCAGATGCAAATCTTTAGGTTACCAGATTCTACCATTAATCAGATGGATAAAATTCAACGACAATACTGGTGGAACAGCTGCAATATTCATAATCCTCCTCGGCTGATCTCTTGGGACAAAGTGCGTCTTCCTAAATGACTTGGAGGTTTAGGTATGAAGCATCTTGGTAACTATAATCTTACTTTATTAGCTAAATTAGCTTGGCAATTGCTTCATAGTAAGGATGCTTTACGGGGAAAGATATTGAAAGGAAAATATTTTCCTAATAATGATTTGCAGTTTTTTCCTCTTCCAGATTCAATAAACTCCAGTTGGGTTTGACAGAGTATTTGTGAAGGACTTCAAATTATTCTCAAATAGGCTACATGGGAGGTTGGAAATGGCAGCAATATCAACATTTGGACTTCTAAATGGATTCCCACTTTATCGATAGCGATTCAAGATTGGAATGATCTAAACACTTCTGACTACCAATGGATCTCTCAACTCATAAATTCTCAAACTAGTCAATGGAACATTTCTGTCCTTCGTCAGCTTTTCACTTCATCTCAGGTAGATTTGATTCTTACTATTCATATTCAATTGGATCAAGAAGACAAACTAATCTGGCCGTATACTGCTTTTGGTGTTTTTACTACTTCTTCAACTTATAGAATGTTGTGTGAACAAGATAACATCAATAATTCAACTCTGAATCTATCTCCTCAATTCTGGTTAAAGTTTTGGAAATTGAAAATGCCATATAAGTATCAGATTTTTATGTGGAAAAGTCTTCATGATGCTCTGCCAGTTAAAGAGAGGTTATTTAGACATATGGGTTCAAGTGATAGCCACTGTATTCTCTGTAATTCATCAACTGTTGAAGATGTTGATCACCTGTTCTTACATTGTTCTTTTACTCAAGCTATCTGGAGATACTTCTGTCCTCATCAATATACTTCAATGCTGCAATATTCTTCAGTTCTCTCTTGGGTTCAAAGTTGGCAGTCCCGAGATTCTCATATAAACATTCACAATACCCCTCAGCTCATACATATTATAGTTTGCATTTTGCATTTTATCTGGAAACATAGACGTATAGTTATATTTAGTAATATTACACCTAATCATACCACTGTCATCCATCAAGTTAACTTTTACCTTACAAAACATCATTTAGATAATGCATCTCAATTATCATACTCACCTACATTTAGTAGAACTATTGTGAATGATACCTAGAAACCACCTGTTCCAAATATGTTGAAAATTAATATCGATGCTTCTTACAGTCATAATTCTTTAGTTGCTGGTATTGGAATAATAATTCGAAACTATGCAGGACAATTTGTGGCTGGAAAATCAACAGTAAGAAGAGCTATAAATATTCATCAGGCAGAAGCTTGGGCAGTATTAGAAGCTATGGAATTGGCAAGATCTAATGGTTGGTCTGATGTTGTGTTTGAAACTAATAATCTGAATATCAGCTCTTATGTCAAGCAACAATCTTCTCTTCCTCCTTGGCAGAGTATGTCTTTACTCAGAAAATGTATAAATATATGTAATATTAATTCTGTTTGGTCTTGTGTTTTTGTTTATAGAGATTGTAATAAGACGGCTTTAGCTAAAGTTAAGAAAGAACATCTATGTGGGGAATGGTGGTCTAATCCACCTCACATGTTAATCCCTTGCTTAGCAAATGATGTGTACTAATCTTTCTATGTACAATATAAGTTGTGCCTTTGTTAAAAAAAAAACTTGGGACCGACCAACCGATTATTTCCCCTTTAGAAAATCCCTGATTTTATCTAAACCATTTTTAAAATTTAAAATTTTCGTTGTTAAAGACACGACCTGACAAAAGAAGATACAGAAAAAAAAAATGGAGAAGAAAAACCTTGAATATGATGATGATGAAAATGCTAACATGCGCACTCCATTCACTCGATCAATCTTAAAAAAAAAACAATTACAAAAACTTCATTCACTTCCTCAATCTCAACCCGATCCAATATTCAACAATTCATCAATACTATCGATACTCCCAGTTTTATTTAAAAAAACCTAATTCACCCTTCAATTACATGTCTCATTCTTGAGATTATTGGTTTTATTTCAATCTCTTCAATTGAAGATAATAAGAGAATTTCCTAGATGATGAGATTTTGAGAGGTTTATTGAAGGGTTCTAAAATCTAATGGAAGGGTTCTAATCTAATGGTTTCTGTTTGTAACGCGGTTCTGGATGTGTCTACAACTTGGATTGGAAGGGCAAAGCTGTGTCAAGCATTTGCTGTTCAGAAACTTATGTGAGTATCAATATTGGGGCTCTTTTTACTAGATTATTTTGAAGTTCAAGTTCTGTTAATTATTATGATTATATGTTTTTATGGGGAATGTTAGTGCGCGGACTGGAGCTACTCTGGCCAACTCGGAATATCCCAGTTGGTTTAGGGTGATGTTCTGTAATTTTTTTCTTTTTCTTTTTATTACTTGGTAATTGGTATCAACCTAACCTGACATTCCGTAGCGCTGTGTTTCTTCAGGATGATGCTACTGCAAAACATGTTGTTCAGTATTGTATGGGAATGGAAATATTTGTCTTAATAATACGAGAGTACATGATTTGGCTGAAAGTATATTTAGGCTTTCTATCAACAGGAGTGATTTTTCTACTACGTGCACAGGTGAGGTGGTTAGAAGAAACATTTTTGGTCCAGACTATTCTGAATTTGAACAATTTATATTAAATTACTGGGAGAAATCACCATTCCTTTTTACGAAGCTCTCGAAGCCTTTGAATGATTGTGGAGATAGTTTCAGTTCTCTCTTTCGATCCTTTAACTCGAGAAGAACAACCAATGCTATCATTTCGTCAATATTAGGAGGACTAGTTTCTTGTCCACCACTCCCATCAGATGATCTTAACATCATTAGTTTCCTAGAAGAGGTTAAAGGTGGATTGGGGTTCCCTATGATTTACGAGCAGGACATTCGGGTACTTAAATCGGTGGATATGAGTAACACAAAAACGAAGAGGGAGATTCATTATCACAAGGATCTTACAGATTCCACTGTCACACCTGATCATAACATGGTTGATGTGCACAAATGTGAAGAAGCATTTCTAGAGGGTTATACAGTTGCTCTGCGTGGGATGGAATTCCGTTCAGAAACTATTGCTGCTATTGCAGATGGGTTGGCAGTTCTGTTTGGTCAACCATCTGTAGGCGCCAATGCATACCTCACCCCTCCTCGGTCTCAGGGTTTGGCTCTGCACTACGATGACCACTGTGTGTTTATCTGCCAGCTTCTTGGACAAAAGAGATGGGTGGTTTCACCACGGCAAACTTCTCTCCTACCTCGATTATATGAACCTCTTCATCACTTGACTGGTACCAAAGTTGGAAATGATGCTTCTGAGTGTAAACAGTTCTTGCTTCAAGAAGGTGATATATTATATATTCCCAGAGGTTGTCCTCATGAAGCATATACTGTAGCAGATGATGGTATGCCTGAGATTGATGATGTGTCTACTGGGTCTTCCTTACACTTGACACTTGGAATTGAGATCGAGCCTCCATTTGAGTAAGTGTACCTCATAGTTTGATGAGTCATTTGTCTTATCTTTTTGCGCAGTTTGGGTTTTGTGTATAGACTACCTGTGTTAATTGATTGATTGAATAACTGTCTAGAGAATTACTGTAGTCTCTATCTCAAGCTCATCATGGCAAAGTACGATCAATGTGATTACCATTTTGCCCTCCATAGAGATCTGTTAAACTTACTAGTTACTCTTTGGTGAAAGGTTGTTAGTGCTCAAAATTTGTCTTAAGATCCCTTTTACTGTAGTTTGTGATTTCTTAAATTTGCTAAGACATATTTTTGACCATATTTTTTTTTCTACTCATCCAATATATGCTAGTCGTAAAGTTTAGATGGATATGTAAAGAAGGCGAAGCTCATTCTTATTACGCTATGGTAGCACTTCTCTAGCATGAATTGTAGCATCCCCAATGACTGCATAACTCTGTTTGATGATCCAATTTGTCCTGAGGGTAGCTAGAGCCAACTGGATAACTGCTTTAACTTATTGAGGACAAAATAAGCTTATATTTAGGAGTGATTTACATCAGCAGATTGATTGATTGGTTCACAAGCATCATACTTATTGGTGGTGCTTCTGAAGATACATCCAAGTGCACTCCCTTGGTCAGTATATCAGTGAATGTGCTTTCACAATCAATCTGCGGATTAAGCAATAACTCAATTTGAATTGAACTCGTAAATAAGTAATTAGACTTTTGCGTAATCTATATAATGTATTGATTTTCTTAAAGATAATACATGAACTCTTTCTACTTATATATTTCTTAGTCAATTTCGTGTCTTCCTTGCACAGATTACCCAAAATTATTGCCTGACATATTTGTTCCTTGGTTGGCGATATCTATTCTGATACCGAGTAATAATAATTGTTCAATAATTTGTGTATGCTCTTTGTTGTTTTTTGAAGTAAACTCAGTGATGGATTTCTTCTGTTTGTCGTCCGAAATGTCTACTAACTGATTGGGATCATTTAGAATCTGTATTTTTATTTCTGACCCCATAATGCATGTGGATTGGCAGTTTTTGTTTTAACATAGGTAATTTACATGTGCACTGTGTGGTCAACTGACACATGTTGTTGGTCCCAATGTCGCTGGAATAACCGGCTTATGGACAAAGTCTAGTTATGGATAATGAAATCGAAAGAGGTGCCATTTATTATACCAATTCTTTATGTTATATATACGCTGAAGATAGAAATAATTCTTAGTATAAATTTTTTGTTAACAGTTTTAAAAACACTGAAATAATGATATTGTCGTTGTAAGGACAAGCATAGAATTAAAATTCTGATATGCTTATCCGTAAAGGATTTCTCTAGTTTCCTTTAATTTTTACCAAGATGCCATTTTACCATACGACTCATGAACTATAATCATTTATAGAATGCTTTTACTTGCAGACAAATTTCTTTTTTATTACTCTAGCTGTTCATGCACTTTTCCACACCCAACCTCTAGATCAACCAACTACAGAAGATGCTTTCCTTTTAGGAATATGTTTTTATCGTGTAAATGTCAAGAAAAGAATCACATTGTCTTTGGTTTCCCACCCCATCAAAAATTGGTTGATTCTTCAAGAAGTTTCTCATGACTAATTTCTAAGTTTCAGCCAGTTTCCTCTATGGATCGGAGTTTTAGAATCTGTTAGGATGATTTATGTCATGATCAATGATCTTCAAAACATATCCGCCCTTGGATTAATTCCATGTAAGGAACAGACTTGTATATGGATTTGTTAGAACAAATAATTGTGGCCTTCCTACAAAAATGTTTCTGAATTTAAAAATTCCTACATTTCGAATTCATTTTGTGTTCACATACTCATTGGCATATAGCTTTTGACTGCAGGTGGGAGGGATTCGCGCATTTGCACTTCATTGCTGGAACCTGAAACAACAAGTCAATCCATGTATTAATCAACTGCCTGGAGGTCTGAACTTCGTTTACGTAAATCTTCTGCATGTTTCCATACAGCTAATTGGTTACCAAGATTCTGTTTCCCGGAAAGGTTGTATGGTTGCCTCATTTTCACTCCCCCAAGAAAAGAAAGAAAACCAGCTGAGTGAAAATCTGGATCTGAACCAGAGAAACACATTTAGTTATATTATAGACTGTATCGACAAAGAAGCAAACTTCTTGAAAGCATTCCGATGGGTGGAAGAAGCAATTCAAGAGAAGAATGAAGAGCTGTTTCAACGATTGAGGTGGCTCCATCATCTTGATCATGAGGGAGAAGCAGACGAGGGTTTTGACTGGAATTCCCCTCTGAAAGAATTTGAAAACCTTCTGCGAGAAGATGCAGAAGCTACATTTCCCCTAGTTAAGTCAAGTTTCTGCAAGGCCGCAGCATTTGAGAATGCCTGCGAAAGCTTTCAAATTTTGCTTTTGAAGTACAAAAGGACTAGAAAGCACTACATGAGTGGGATGCTTTCATTGCATTGCTCTTGAGTAAGTTTCAGTATTTGAACGCAAATAAATCGATATCATTTTGAGTATCAATTATCCCGGGTGTTCTCCCTGGTACTGGGGATCATTTCTTCATCTCGTGGTAATAATAACAGGATTGCTATTGGTTTTCCGCAGAATTATTCATCATTATTATGCTACAGCTTATAATAGAAATGTTACGTGGTGGTTGGTACATCTGTAGAATAGATTTGCGGGCACATCGGCACGACGGAAAAATCCATTCCATTGAAATATATGAACTACATTCTTATACCAAAAAGAATAAAATATGATACATTCTACTAAGTTGAAGGGATCTTTCTATCTATCCCTTCACACACAGTAAAGATAACAGGTTAACTTCTTTTCTAAGGTCTGGGATGTTTTGGAGTAGGAGTTGGGTGTGTGGAAACTCCATGGTAATCAACATGATAAACAAGCTCTTCGCCATTGTCGTCAGCTTCTGCCGGAACTCCTTTGATGATATCAGATTGCGTGTTCATGACCTATTTGGAAAATCATTGGAAATTTCATTTTGGTAACTCTTGAATACATATATTATAAACTATAAACAGAAAAGAGAAAACCTGTTACAGGGCACTTTTTATTATTTCAGCTCTAGAAAAAAGAAATAGATGAACCTTGATATTTAGTTTGTCTTGTTGATGATTGCCTAGCTTTCTCACACTTGTTTTTCCTGTCTGTAGCAACACTGAAGAAGTAGAAGGAGAGGAAGAAGCTAGTATTGTGATGGTAGGAGATGAGAGAAAGAAGATCAAAGTTATTAAGAAACACAAGGAAATGGAGGTAGAAGCTTTCATTTTATTTTATTTTGGAACTCAGAATGAAAGCAAGTTAGTTTACCTCCTACTGAAAGTGTAGAGAGACCAAATAAATAGATGAAAGATCAAAGACACTCCCAGAGAGAGGAAGTTTTGTTAAGACCCTTGTCCTCCAATAATGAATACATGGGGTTGGGGAACATGTCTTATGAGGTCCCATTCCATGCCTTGATTGTGATTGAGAAAGATTTTCAAGAGCTTTGAATGACTCCTGTCCTATGTGTTGCTACAATTATTATCTTCCTTCTCTCTTGCAGTTGTGGTAATAGAAAATAGGAGAAAAGAAAAGGCTTAATTAGTTTCTTCTGTCTTGTTTTTCATTCATTCCTCAGAGAGGAAAACATTGCTAGTGAGTGGTAGTGGGACTAGTGGTTAAGTGTTTTTCTTGGTATTTCTAACCAAACAAACAAACGACACCCACACAGCAGTCTGATGCCTTTAATTTTTTTCTTGTACCCTCACCAATAAGGATGGCTTGTTCTTGTTGTTCCACACTTGCTGTTGCTGATATATCTCTCTCTCTCTCTCTCTCTCTTTCTGAGTCTTCAAGGAAATCAATGTTGAATCATAATATGTTGTTTTTCATAAAGATCTGCAGAGAACTTTTGTAGCATGTTGTAGTTTTTTTTTTTTATTATTCAATATTTAGCTCGTCAAAAACAGATCATGAATGGTGTACTGGTTTAATGAGAGCGAGATTGATAAAAGAAACGGAGAGTGAGCAGCAGGCAGGAATCTGAGAGAAGCAGTGCCAAGCCTGGTTTTTCTTTTCAGAGCAACCGGCAGCTAGTTGTCATTTGTTACAGTGAGACAATTACACGTCCAGGGTCAAATGGCTTCATTCATTGACCATCAAAATGTTTTATAGAGTACATGCCAGTGGGTATCAATTGTCAGATTGCCCCATTCATTGACCATCAATTTCTTCACTATAACTTCGACTGAAGCTACTTGGCACCCCTACTTTATTTTATGATAGCCTCCGTCTAAATTTTGGATCTAGAAATGGGAAACCTATTTCGAAGAGGTGGGTTTTACCTGAACATCATGAGCCACTAATGGCGGGTTTCATCTGAACCTCAGTGTAAACGGTGGGTTTTACCGGAACGTCATGAGCCACTAATGGTTGATTGACACGTAAGGGGATGGAGGCAGGGTATAAAATATTTTCTCATACAGTCCATTTTATATGTAAGTAATGGGTCTAGACTCTAATATCAGATAAAGGTGTAAGAAATGAAGTATGGAACTACTGCACTCAATATTTCAACTTCAAGTTTTAGTATTCGATAAACAACTTCGACGATGCATTTTGATAACAATGTGAAGGAATAAGGTACCCATACAATGAAACCGTGGAGGGAAACACTAGAGGGGGCTTTTCTTTTGACTAAAGTCAAAACCTTTGCCATAAAGGGCTTTTCTTTTTTTGATTAGTAAAACCCAATTGTAGTTGAATTCTAATTTTAGAATCCCCTATCAATATAAATAGTTTGAGTCCATACATATAAACTTCTCTTGGAAATTCTCTATACAAATAGCTCTCCCGTTTGTTCTTCGTAATTCATATTAACTTCGCTAATTAACCACAAAGAGATGAAAAGCTTTGTTTCATAAGGTACGCTTAATCACAATACTATGGTCTAACCTTTGATTACTTATTCCATTAATTTATATATGAAAAAGAAAAATAATTTTAGGGTTAATTTCTCTTATCGGTCCTTTTTTTTTTTTTTTTTGGTAAATATTATGATGGATTATTGGAGACCAATTTTTGTTTGTAAGTGAGTTCTGCTTTGTCTACTTTCAGAAGATCGATGATTTCGTGTTCGAAAGACGAAAAATAGAAAATGAAGCCGAAAATTACTTACGAAGAAAGGTGCGCGATAATACGTGCATGGCTGAAGTGCAAGGATGACGGTTTCGACAAACATGTCTGAATTAATAAGCCAAAAGAGAAAAGAAATGACTAACTACGATGAAAACCGGGAAGATTTGATTCTTGATTTTAAAAGGAACGGTTTTAGTTCTCTCAAAGGTGTTCAAGGTTGGGTTGAGAAAGAGATGGAAGAAGAACTTCCTCAAAGAAGGGCTGAATGGAAAAAAGCTGAAGGATGCAAGAAAAAAGTTCTCCGTCGCACCAACGTCAAAAAGAGAAAGAAAGTACTGGATGGTGATAAAGAAGAACATCAACAAGAACAAAGGTGTCAAATTAGGCTCACAGCCAGTATTATACAGATGGAAGAAGAAGAAAAAGAAGAAATCAACCACAACAGAAGGAACATACGTGCAGAAGAGTCATGCTATATAAATAGTAAGATACAGTAATTGATTTTTTTTGACTTGTTTTAACGATACAGTAGTACAAGTAGTAGTAACACGATTAGTTGACAATGCACTTTTAGTTAGAGCTTTATATATACAGAACGGATCCCTAAACTTAAAGTGTTTTTGACCTAAATTCTCCATATCTTTTTTTTAAGGAAAGAATTTCATTTGAACTACACAGGAAACATACCTTTGGATACATTGTTCTATCCAAGCAAGGAAGGAGTTTGACCACTCTTCCTCAGAAGTAATAATACTCCCATGTTTTGGGATCTTATGTGCACATGGTTAACTTCTCCAAGTACATGACTGCATTTCCAACTAGCAGAATTTTTTTTTAAAGTACTGCCATAATTAATAACTAAGTTCCTTGTGATCCATTTTATTGCATCTAATCTACCATTTAAAGCACCAATAACATTCAAGCAGTCACCTTCCAAATGCACATGTTGATATCCTTTTTGCCTAGCCCACAATGCAGCTTCCAATAGAGCTTTTGCCTCAGCTTGTTTTGGGTCCAATGCTTTAGTCATGCAGCATCTAGCTCCATCTGCATTACCTGGAAAAGTCCTACTGATTAGTCCAATACCCACTAACTTAGTGAGATCATCAAAAACAACACCACAGTAAGAAAGACTGAGTTTTATTCTTTTGCAAATGCAAGGGAACTCCTAAATATTTATCATTTAAAGTCACTTTCTTAATATTGGAAACTTCATTTTTAACATTATTAGGAACACCTTTACTAAAAGAAATATCTGATTTTTGATAGTTAATTGATTGACCGGAAAATGAGCTAAACTGCTCAATAATGTTTACAAGATTCCTAGCTTCGTTACCATTTTTTTTAGCAAAAATCAAGCAGTCATCTGCAAAAAAAAAACAGGTGAGAAACTGCAGGATAATATTCATTATTTTTAATCCCATGAATCAAATTTTTATGTTCAACTTCAAGTAAAGACCTAGAAGAGGATTCCATACAAAGAATGAATAAATAATGAGATAAAGGATCTCCTTGTCTAAGTCCTCTTTGTGGAGTAAAACCCTCACCTGGAGAGCCATTCAATAAAATGGAAGTAGAGACAGTACCAATACATTGCTCAATCATCATATAAAAATTATCACATAATCATATATTTTTTAGAGTAATAAATAAGAATGGCCATTCTATTCTGTCAAAGGCTTTTGATATGTCTAGTTTGATAGCCATCCAATGCTCTAATCTTCTCCATAGAGTCAACATGCTCATGTGTTATAACAATGTTGTTTGTACTACATCTTCCAGAAACAAAAGCAGTTTGGTACGGAGTAATAGTTTTCTCAAGAACATTTGTGATTCTAGAAGCCAAGAGTTTGGATGTCATCTTGTAAGAAGTATTACACAGAGAGATAGATCAAAATCAACAACATCCTTAAAACATATACTTTTAGGAATGAGAGATATAAAGTTATTGTTCATTTGTTTTTAAAGATGCTTAGAGTTGAAAAAAAGATTGAACCATTATAGTAAGGTCATCACCAACAATATCCCACATAGTCAGATAAAAGCCGGGAGGGAAAACATCTGAACCAGGAGTGGTCCAAGGTTTCATATCAAAGACTATTTTCTTAATATCATCTAAGGTAGGAATGGCCCCAAGAGCAATGTTGTCTTCCTGAGTAATACATGGATTAATGAATCCATGATAATTATTAGCTAGGGGAAAGAGGAGTAAAAGTTCTACTCATATTGAAGAAGTGAGATTGCATGTTACTAGCAATGTCATTCTTATCAGTGAGCCAAATGCCCATCCCATTTTTCAAAAAATATATCTGAGTTTTTTTTTTCCTATATAGTTGGCCTTGTGGTGGAAAAAAAGTTATATTTCTATCACCTAAATTTAGTTCATCATCCTTACCTCTTTGCTTCCAATAGTCTGCTTCCACATCATACAAATAATTTAAGCTATCATGCAATCTAACAAATTTAGAGTCCAAAGGATCGGTATTGTGCGCATTCAAAATATCAATTTGGGTCTTTATCTTACTGATTTCTCTACTAATAACACCAAAATGTGTATAATTCCAGTTTCTAAGAATCTGTTTAGTGTGAACCGTGAAACAATGTCTTAGTTAACTTAAAAGCAGCAAAACCCTGAATATTAGCATTCCAATTATTAGCAATAATTTCCTTACAGGATGGGTCTCTAAACCATATTTTGTTTAATCTAAATGGTTTATGGGTCTTGTAATTTATTCTAGATGTAGAAAGCAGAATAGGACAATGCTCACTAGATAATGGAAACGAATGATAAGTTATAGCAATTGGGAAATTGTTTATCCAATTTAGGTTAGCTACTGCTTTATCCAGCATTTCTAGAATGAGTTCATGTCCTTGTCTTCTATTGGTCCAAAGTAAATGGGTTTCCTATGAAATCAATATCATGTAAACCATTACAACCAATACTATCATTAAAAGTATCCAAATGAGACTGGCTAACTGGATTACCCCCTTGTTTTTTTTTATCTTAAGTTAGGATGAAATTAAGATCACCTACAAAAATCCAAGGCAAGTTGAGATGTATAGCAATATTTTGCACAAAGTCCCATTGATTTTTCCTAACAAAATCATCTAGAGCACCATAAACAAAACTGACCAAGGAATAGTCTGTCCTAACATCAATTCTGATTTTACATTGAATGGTATTCATCTTAGAATTTATGATATTAAGGTCAATTCCATCCAATGTAGTCGATCTCGGCCGAGATTCTGGCGAAATTTCCAGTTTCACCGTATAAGTGAATGGATTTTAGAATTTCGCTCAGACGAGATTTCAACGAAAATCTCGTTTCTCCTGGCCGAGATAACTCCGAGATTTTGACGGAAATATTGTTATGTAATTAAAAGTATCCCGTCCAAATTGTTGTTCGTCTTAAAATCATTCAAAATCAATGTTAACAAGTCAAATGAGAAAATCAGAGTAGTTTATATATGTAGATTTCATTCACAAACAAGAATTAAAAGTCCTTAATTGATTGAGAGAAGAAGAGAATTTGTAGTTCTGCTCTTATTCGTGAAATTAGTGTCGAGAAAAAGAAGCATAAATCTCTTTAAAATACTAACCAAAGAAGAAAGGAATTTGTTTTTGGTGGTGGATCTAGTGATGATACAGTGGTGTTTGGGAATGAAAAGAGACCAAAACTTGCACCAGTTTTGATCGGGTTGGGGGATGGAGAGTTTGAATGGACTAAAGAATATTTTCTCCTCTTGCACTCACGCGTGGGTGGAGATGTGAAGATGTAAATCCTCTTTTACGGACATATTTGGACGGAAATTTCAAGGTTAAGTTACGTTCTATGTTCCCCTATAGATTTTAATTGTATTGTATGTAAGAAAAAAAAGTTTGGGTCCTGTTATCTTGTATCCCTGTATACAGGTTAGGGATTAGAGATGTAAAACGTGCCGGCCCGACACAGCCCAGCCCATGAAGTCACGTGCTTAGCGTGTTGCGTGCTGGGCTGTGCCAGAGATTCTGACGTGTTGTGATGTGTTGTGCTAAATGGCGTGTCGTGCTGTGTTATGCCAGAAAAATAAACGTGTTGTGCCGTGCTGTGCTGTGCTAGCACATTTATTTTATGTTTTCAAAAATAAATATTTTTGATAGAGGTGTAAATTGGGTTGTGCCAGCACAAGCACAACCCAGCCCAACACACTAAAATGTGAGCTCAGCCCATCACAACACGTGATTTAGCCCAGCACGGCCCGCCAACACGCTAGTTTCGTGGGCTGTGCTGGGTTAGCCTAATCGGCACAGTAGCACAGCACAGCACGCGGCACGGATAAGCACGTTAAGAAAGCACGTCATAACATACACAAGTACACTATATAACAAGGCAAAATACATCACATTTTGTGTATATTTCACAAAAGAGTCATTATTCTACCTAGTTTTTGACATTTTATGCTGACTTATTTTTATAACAACACATATAATACCTAAATGTTCGGAAAATATATTTCAATATCGTTGTTATAATGTTGTTACCTATGTTTGACTAGAACATTAATTTACATGACATGATCCAATATTATATTTGATGGGCTATTCTTTTTATTGAATAAACTTGTTATTTTTACTTGAAGTAATTTCAAATGGTATGTTGCCTATTTAGATTCTCGTGATAATGTCCGACTTAATGTATAACATTAAGTAATTTCAAATTGTTTATAACACGTGTGTCAGCACGGCTGTGACGGATCGAGAAATTTTTGCTCCAAATGGATCGGACTACGACCCGTTTGGCAAGCTCTAACTTCTCGATACGTCACTCGAGGAATAAGGCTTTCATTTTTCGAGTTCTCTGAGCATATGTCCCATACCATAATGCTCAGAATCCCACAAATATTTCCCAACTTCACAAGGGTCATCGAATCGGATAAATAATTTCCGTCTTTCTACTATGAGGATACATTGTAGCTCTTGCCAGAGTAGTCGGATACCAGCCACCGTTACAACTAACGGTCTTTCGGGTTGCCACCCGTAGGTGGGGGGCCAATTAAGGCCTGACGGATGGTCAGTTGCCAACGCCAGGGTAGTCAGATACCAGCTACCGTTACAGCTAACGGTCTTCCTGGTTGCCACCAGTAGGTGGAGGGCCCCAGTGGGCCTGGCAAACTCACAGTACTCTGTCAAGCTCAACCGACTATCTTTCTCAGATGATATGGACCACTCGGAGAGTTAGTAATCATCTCTTGATTGATGATATGGACTGCTACCATATGCAGCAACCATCCTTCTCAAATGGTATGAATTGCCTCCAAATGGCAACAACCATCTCTAAGTGTAGTTAGATGATCTGAACTGCCAAGCAGTAATCATCTCTTCACTAGGTAGTATGAACAACCAATACTGCATCTACCTCATACCAAAGCATATGCTGCTAAGATTGCAATCATCTCTGGATAGATGGTACAAACTGCTAAGCATTAACCAACTCATTTCCGATGATATGAACAACCTAGCAGAATTGTGCTGAACCACATTGCGGCTGCGTACGTACCCTCTCCGTTGCTTGAAGGGATCAAGCGAGACCGTAGTTCGTCAATTATTTATTTAGATAATATGAACTACCCTCAATAGTAGCAATTATCCCTTACGCTAGATAGTATGAACTGCTCTCGGGGACAGTAACTATCTCTGAACATAAAATCCAACTTGTTATACCCCGGCAGAACAATTCAATCAAATGTTCAAGTTGATACAGTTAAGACATGCACTTTATTAGTTCCAAGCACAAAGTTTTCAATATAAATTAAACAAACTAATATATAAATGAAAGATATACTACATATACACAGGCATACAGTTTCATTTAAACAAGATTTGGTATAGGACACATTTAAACAATTTATTAACGCTTATTCCACTTGGTAGCAGTTAAAGATAAAGACTTAGTAATGCAAAGGTGTTAATAACAAACCAGTAAACTTAGCAACACAAGATGTTAAAAACTCAGATTTTTGTCAAGTAAGACCTTGCCCGTTGCCACTACCTTAACAAGCAAAATGTCAGCTCTGCCGTACGGAATCCTTACCATCTGGCGAAATTCAAGATTCAGTCTTTAGCAATGCAATTTGTCCCCGTTTGCACCAGATCTCAAAACAAAGGAAATGTGATACTAAAAACAGTACTACTAAGACACAATGGTTGTTGCGTTTACTATCTTATACATTATTTGGCAAACTCTGGTAGTAATGTGCAACGGAGTACAAATGACATTTCTGGATTTAAAATCTGTGGAACGGTATTCCTCCTGTAAAGTTAATTAAAGTAAATGTAAACTCAAAATTGTTTAACACTGACTTCACCGTAAAATCAAGCCAACCAACCACTACAAACATTTTCCACCGAAGGCGTTATGTGCAGCATAATATCAGAAGTTGGCAATAATACCAATTTCAAATGTGGGAATCAGTACTAACCATTTAACAAATCTTATTATCAATCCCATTAGTATCCATCACATTAAACTTTTATGCTAAATTAATCTACCAGCTCAATCACCTTAACACACAATTGTAAAGCTTGTCCCTTGTTCACCTAAGGTGTTAGTAGAATTTAGCTCTAACAATATAATTACCGAGTTGCTTATTCAAGATACTCAGATCATTATCGGAGTGTCAATGAACGTAATCATTAAACTTATAATTTCATGGACAACCTTAACTATAAAAGAAATCAGATGATAATTCATACAAATATTTTAGCAAACACTTCATTTACACTCGACTCCTTGCTGAAATTAGTCATCTATTTAATCCACCTATATCGTTGCAATACTAGGGTGCTTGAATATACCTGGATGACCATAACAGCAGCAAATTTAACTACCATATCCTCCACAGAACAGTTACATTGCACTAAAACACAAGAGTGTAAGGAAACAAAACCCCATCTCACCAACAATAAATTTTAACACCATTGCACTGGTAATGACTAACTATGCTTTTACTATCCTCTGAACTGAAGTTCAATCATTGAGTATATAAATTTGCTAAATTAGGACCCTGATTTCCCCATGTTTACAACACTTCAATTCAAGGAAGAATGATAACAAGTACCTAACCGAAATATGCATCGAGTGTGATAAAACAGACCCACAAATTGTTAAGAATTACGATTGTGCATAATACAAGATGTCTTCATATAATCAATTGTGCATAATGCAAGAATAAGAGTACACACTACGCAATGACACTGATTATATAGCAACCACTACACAATCAATAATTCAACAAGGTTGTACATACTTTATGAATTGTAACAATATACAACCACACTTAATCCCAACTTTTCTACAGTAAACATTATCCGATCGTCTCTAAACGTTTACAGTACCCTTATTACTGGTGTTAGCACAACATATTCAAAATTCAACACATCCTAACAATTTATCAAAGAAATATGCACATTACAACATGATTACTCGCATTGTTGTCCTACAGAATTCAGCCAGGTTTATCTCACACTTTGGCATACCTACATTGATCAGAACTTCTTGAAATTTTTACAGTAAGTCACCTATATTGAACCGAACAATATGCTAAATTTTCATCTCAATCCGATATACAGATAGTGAGAAAAGTTAAGATTAGTTGACTGTCCAGGGTTTCAATTCTGCAGAACGCAGTCATAACTCATGCACCCTTTTCAGTAGTAGACGTGACCCGATCCTCTTGAAATTTTTACCGCACTTTAATCACACAGCGAAATATTATTTATAAAAATTTCATCATAATCCGACCGACGGATCTTAAGATATATCAGTAGAATGAAAACAACTTTTTAGGGTTCACAAATCAAAAGAAAAGGAAGTGATCAAAATCTCTTTAATACAACATGCATTAAGTGAAACTACACAAACCCATATAGTTAATTTTCATGGCTTGAATTTAAATGAATGATTCAAACAAATAAATCCCCAAAGTTCATAAGAACCCTAAATCTCATATCTTGTCCTAAGAATGAAATCAAATCCAAATCATCATTAATCATCATTAAGAATAAAATTGCTGACTAAAATTTCGATTACCTTTGCTTGTAAACCAACTGCATAGCTTGGAATCATCAACTCCATAGCCCTTGCCTCGCCAATCTTTCAAACGATTTATTCCAGTTCTCGGTTTGAGAAAGACGAAACTAAAAATTGTTTGAAAGAAATAGGAGAACAGGGAAATCTCAGCCTCTGATTTTTCCAACAAAACATGCTAATGTTCTTCCATTAGAAATATCTTAGCTAACCACTGAAAAGAGAAGAGGAAAATGTTTTTCCTAAAGAAAACTCATTTTCTTGTTTATATCATTGAGTATGAGAAGACCAAAGTGTCCCTAGCACTTCTGTACTTGACATGTGTTTTTTCATGCATGTGAACTATTTGGGCACCCAAAGGTTTGTACCGAGGCATATTTCTATATCTAGGTGTAACCTTTATTTTGTGGGACAACCACAAAGTGTTAAATACACTTGAATGTTAAAGATTTAGGCACTCTAAGTGCTTAAATTGACTAATGAGTTCGGCTAAACTCGAGAAAAATGTTCGGAGTATTACAACGACACAGCACGTTTATTCGTGTGGTGTGACCGTGGGCTGTGCTGTGCCTAGCTTTTGACTAGTAAAGCACAGCACGGCACTGCACGTTTAAATCGTTGGCACAACACAGCATGACACATGGCATGTGAAGCACGCGACTTCGTGC
The DNA here is from genome assembly GCA_023531105.1 of Papaver atlanticum. Taxonomy (NCBI): domain Eukaryota; kingdom Viridiplantae; phylum Streptophyta; class Magnoliopsida; order Ranunculales; family Papaveraceae; genus Papaver; species Papaver atlanticum. The sequence continues at coordinate 4,664,733 of JAJJMB010006998.1, read as the reverse complement.
GTTTTACACCTCTAATTTTTGAGATATTTTAGTTAGTACATGTATTATTACAGAAATAAATTAGCATAACGAAAATAAAATGTCAGAAATTGGCTAAAACAATGATTCTTTTGTGAAATATGCATCAAATGTGATGTATTGTGTAGTATTTTACGCATGACGTGGCGTGCTTTCTTCGCGTGCTGTGCCGTGCCGATGTGCCTCTTTATCTGGCACAACACATCACATTAAACAAACATGATGTGCCCGTGCTGGGATGGTCACGTGCTGGGACGTGATGTGCTCGAATTTTAACATGTTGTGTTGTGCCATAAACGTGCTGGCCCGTCCCAATTTACACCTCTATTTGGGATTAGTAAACAACTAAGGGTCTGTTTGGGAGCTTGGAAACGGGATAACATATCCTAGAATAGTTTATCTTAATTTAATTTATGATAACCTTGTTAATGGTTAGTTTTAATGGTGTTTGTCTAAAATTTTATCATATCTTGGGCTAGGTTAACTTGTGTTTGTTTGACTCAAGAAATAGGTTAATATAAATAATTATTTCTTAGACAGCTACTTATTTTATAAGAAAATAACTGTCTAACCCAAGTGAGGATACATGTATCCCAAGTATTTGGAAGAATACCATAACCTCACTTTTTTAGCTTCCTAAAATCAAGTAAGGTTTAGTAATCTTTATCCAAGATTGGAATTGCAGTGAGACAAACATATTTTAACCGTTTATTACTGGATAACCCAACCTAGGATGGGATATCCAGGGTACCAAACACGACCTAATTTTTTGCATTTATTTTATAAGTTTGCATGGGAGATAGTGTAACTAATACATGATAGATCAAAATATGTTATTTCCGGTATTGCCCTTGCATAGATGTATGGTTAATTACAGTGGGACCCAAAGATTTTTAATTGTGCAGAATAATTCTTGAAAATTCTCTCTCATCTTTTCTCATCAGTGAAACTGGATATTTGACTTATTTTCTTAAATTAAGGAAATCCATATTGCCTTCACTTTTTTGTTCAAAATATATGAGTTCTTTTCTTTTCCTTTTTATCCACAAGCACTAGTACTGGTTTCTTACCTATTGAATCTTGAATGATAATTATAATCTTGATGTCGATAATGATGATGATGATGTTTTTGATTAATCCGATGTTCCAATTTTGATTAATCTTGATGTGGATGTATGATAATGTTTCTGGATGCGATTCAGTTGGTAGAGAAAGAAAAAAGAAAGAAAGAATTGTTGAATCAGAGTATAAATGAAAAGTTGAGTACAAAATTTGAGTTTTAATCACCATGGAGAGTAACAAATCCTCAAACAATGTAAAACCAAGGTGGATGGGTTATGTTTTGTTTAGGTGATTTTGATTAGTTCATTAATGAAGTTTTTTTTTACTTACTATTTATTTATTTTTATGTCGTTTCATGTTAATATTGCCATCCTAACAAGACGAAGGATTATCCAGTTAGGGTTGTAACTAGTAAGTAAAGACGGAGAAAACGACATAGAAAAGAAAAGTTAGACAAAAAAAATCTAGATCAGGAAAGTATTTTATGGTTTTTTATTTGGGTGAGGACGGTGGGGTATGTGTTTCGTCAGTATACGCAACAAATCTCACCGCATCGAATTAGTGAATAACTATCGGGAGAAAATATTCAATAACCATTGATCAGTAATGTAGAATAGGTATTTTCATTTTATTGGTATTTAAAAATTGATTTACCGAGATTGTTGCACTTTCGATGAACATTCCCTAAATCCAAGGTAAAAAATAGAGTATTTAATGTCCCTTATCTTGTATACGAGGATACAAGATAACAATTCCCCATTTGTTTTATACTAGTACATATTTATTTATTTTTATGCATGATAACTTGTTTTATCGAAGACTTTATAACCGGAACAAATGATTTTTATAGCATGATATGCAAAAGAAACAAGTAAGCACTAAATACTAGTATTGCTTTAAAGTTTCGGTACAACTAGACTTTAAGGTAGGTAAAAATACTACGCTTTGGCATAACAACTTGAGTAGATTGATTATTCATAACTTTATATTATGCTACGAATCTTCAACAAGTACACATCAAACACATACAACATCGAAGGCATTTAAGATTCAAGAAATCAGAAGCACGGTGGAATTAAAGCATAATATTTTTAAAAGTCCATATGTAAAATGGTTTTATCACGAAAATTGACAAATGCGGGATTGTTAGAGATTTGCTTGGTTGAACCCTTTGGCTTTGGTATGCCAAACCATTTGTCGAATTTAGATGCCAAAATGCATTCTTGATTTAGTTCACTAAAGCCAGTTTCGAATTGATAGTTACTCAACCTGTATCTAGGTGTTTTTCATAAACGTTAGATTTGATATATCTAGATACTTCCAATTCTAGGTGATCTATTGAGGAATATCAATAAGGTTACGGAATGTGCAAACCCTAATTGTTGAGGAGCATCTCCTAAAGAGAATTAACGTTCTGATAAAAGATTTTCAAGAGTATCTTCTAAAGAGAATTGACGTTCTGCTGGGAGATTTACAAGAGTAATTTCTAAAGAGAATCGGTGTTCTTTTAGGAGTTTTACAGATGCATGTATACGACTAAAGCAAGTATTACATCTAGTGCGAAATCTGGTAGTAGGTAATTGGTGTAACTACTCAAATCAGCGTGTATTCAATCTGGACTAGGTCCCGGGGTTTTTATACAAGATTTTAATTTCCTCGTTAACGAAAATTTCTGGTGTCTTGTTATTTCTTTTCCACATTATATTGTTTTATCATTATAATTGAAATATCACTGGTTGTATGTAATTAAAACTGGATACTATTAACTCATATGTAAAGAACCTATATGACTCGTTCTTGTTGAATTCGTGTCTTAAAATATAACTTCCATTGTCTCAGTCCTTTGAAGTGCTTGAATTTAGTATTAGGGCTGACAGTTACTAATACAGAAGATTGTGCTGAGGAATGGGGGCATGAGACCCAATTTCTCCATCTTGTTCCCAATAATGTCAGAGGATTTTTCTATGCCTAACTTACATAGCATACCTGAGTGCTTGTTTTTTAATCTTGAATCAATAAGTTCTCAAGCTATAAGAACTCTATCAGGTATCTTTCTCCCCTTCGTGGATGCTCATTGGTGTTCAGATATAAGCTATGGGATGACTACTTTGAATCTATTATCCATTTCCTTGGGTATGATCTTGTATACGTTGTTGACTAGGATAATAAGCCTGAAATGTTGTGGCATGCTGCATTCTTCATTCTTTGGTATGGGGCAAATGATTGAGCAGTTCGATCTTTCTTCTTCAGAAAATTCTTGAATTACAGCGATAAAGTCATTCTTAAGAGACATTTTTTGTACTCATCTAATTTGATTTGCTTGCGCTCTTACTTTATTACACCTTATAGTAGGGTAAAAACTGATTCTGCTGAAAATGGTAAATTGGGTGTGTCGATGAGAAACGAGTTTAAAACCTAAACAAAATGTACTGCACAAAAGTACTTTAGATTCGAGAGATCAATCTGTAAGACTCTGGCCTAAACCAACAAATGGCCGTTCCAGATTCAATTCGGTCACAAAGGAAAGAGAATGGTTGATCTTAGGGAGGGAAGCAGATAAGGTTTTGAGATCAGAGTGATAGTCTCTGTAAGGTGTGGTTGTTTATAACTTGTATCATAATGTAAAACCTGCTTGCAAAATGTAAGCTGTAAGTTCCGAATGATTTCTGAGTACTTGTGTTGGTAACCAAAAGGTTGTTGTTGGTTGAAATAGATTGAAAATCTATTTATACAAGTCATAGTCGAACACGCTGATCTCATAGGAAGTGGGAGTAGTTGAATGATGGAGAAGTGGGATCGTGTAAATATGGTGAGAACCATGTCCCTGTCATGAAGGGAAGACTGGTTGGTTTTACACCCACTACTCCTTACTTCCATCAACTATCCGTCTTTCCTGACACTTTCTCATAATGGGCGTGTTGCACACCGCACGCTGTAAACCGCCAGACCAATACCCTGATTAGTATCCCCCTGTTTGTGACAAGTTTGATGTCTCAAGTATTTTCGTGGAAAATATGGAACAAGTTACATGAAGAATGAAACAAGTTCTTCATAGTAGTTGCTGAATGGGTCTTGCTGGCAAGACCTGATAATTTTGACCAATCACGCGCAAGCTAGGCGGTAGGTGGTCATGTGTGATAAGTCAAGTCGTGTAAATGAGACTTGGTGTGAGTTAACACTCAAAAATAGCATACGGTGCTTTTAGGTTAAATAAATAATTAAATTATTTATTAAATCGATATTTATGAAATATCGTTAATAATCGATGCACGTAAAGCATCGCTATTAAGTAAGCAACTAAAATTAAATCCATACATAAGAAGTGTCGTTGTTAGGAACGCAATCATCCTTCTTTGGTTGAGCGGTTGGCATGCAGCCAAGTAAATCGACTGAAGATAGCATGACCGACTCATGAAGAAGGGGAGCAGCTGACAGCAATCATGGCGTCCCACTGGTCGCCTAAGATTTGATCTAAGCCGGTCAAGTCATCTAACAAAGTTTGATGGTTGAGATGATTTTGTGGAAGTTGTTGATTACCGTTAAATTATTTAAGACTCTTATGAGTAGCGTGGCCAACCAACTTTGGAAAGCTGCCAGGAGTCGTATAAGTAGGCTGAGGACAGGATGATCGGTCCTCATGAAAGAGGGGCTGCGGGCGATCATAACGCCATCGCATTGGCTCCTTGAAATCGGAACTAGGCCGGTTGATTTGGATGGCAAAGTCGGATGGCCGAGATCGCTTTGCGGCAGTTATGTACTGCCGTTGGTCGAATTCGGGGCTTTTAAAGCCGTGTGACCGACATACTTTGGATAATCAGTTTACGACATTACTGACAGGTTTGAAGCAATGCAATTGGTCGGAGCTGTAGCTGAGCCGCCGATGAGCATGTCCGCGCCTTGCTGGTCGCTTAAAATCGTATCCAGGCCGGTCGATTCGGCTAGCGAAGTTGGACGACCACGATCGATTTAAGACTGCCATGTGCGGTCTTAATTCGATTAAAACCCTTTTTATCCGCGCGGCTGGCCTATTTTGGCTAGCGGTTATGGTTGTTGCTGGCGGGCTAAGAGAATTCTGATTAGTTTGAATAGAAGTGGGCCCGCCGGTGGTTACCATTGGACTTGTTCGGTCATATTTTCAAGACCTAGGGTTAGTTAACGGAGCTTACCAAGTTGTGTGGTCATGATCAATTTTAGACCGTTTTGGACGGCCAAGATCTAATTTCTTAAGGATTGTAAGCACGTCGACCAACCTACTTCCACTTTTAATTAAAAGCGTTGGTTACATCTTTGGAGCGATCTAATTGGTCGATGGAAAAGAGGGACCGGCAATCAGCAACATGGGGCGTGGCCGGTTGGCAAGGAGGGGCATTAGCTAGGGCAAACCGATCGGTCAAGTTGCCCAGTCGTGCCTCCTGTCGCTACTTTACAACTTAGTCGCGGATTCCTTTTTCTTCTTTTATTTCGATTTTGTTAGGATTCGACGCCTACTAGCTACATGGTAGCTTGGTTTCCTAGTTTGCCTAGGTTTCGTCTCGACCAATAGGGATCGAGATATTGCGCAGGATGCAAAAACCTAATTTTTGTAAATTGATAAAATTAGGTTAGGAAAATTGAATTTTTCAAGCTGACACAAAATTAATCAATTTTGGTGAATTTTGCACGTTGGTACAAAATCACTAACTTCATATTGGAGAGCAGCGCACCTCACGCGCCTCTGGTTGAGTACTTTCATGCATATCTCGATTTAGACATTTCGGGAACTTAATGTCACTCAGCTAAGAATGAACATTAATCGTCATATCATGTCAAAATTGAGAGTTCAGCTAAGAACACAGCTGTTGATGGTGGTTTTTTGTTCAAGGGTAAAATCGTAAAACCCCGTATTTAATGCGTTGTCATCCTGCAAAGGAACAAAAGCCATTTTGAAAGCAATGAGTGCATAAACCTCTTCGCTCACAGATGTATTGATCAATTCAATATATATATATATATAATTCACTCAGAATGGTGCATATAGCAATGTTCCCAAATATTCTGTGAATTTTGTTCTCCAACGGCATTATCCGCTAATGCATTGACCTGCCTAGTATTATCCTATGCTATGTTCCCCAGCTGAACTTTCAATGTTGGCATGACATGATGATTAATGTTCACTCGCAGCAGAGTAGCACGAATCTCCCGAAGTGTCAATATTGAAATCTGCATTAAAACACTCGCGTAGGCGACACCACTCTCTGATAAAGAGATCAGCGTGTTTACACACTTTTTAATTAAAAGTTAGCGCGATCGAACGCGTTTAAATTCCTTAAGGAAAATATAGACTGTCCATATCATTCTTAAAAATGATCACGTCCACATGATTTGGCCACACAATTCAACAAGCCTAGCCTACTCCTAGCGGAACTAGGCGATCATCATGATGACCACCTGTGGGCCCACTAACATCCCGACCAATCGGATTCCATCTAGTACACCCGCAACGCCTTTGAACGCTAACCCTAACATGGGTGATTGCGCTGTTGAAAGATGAACTCAAACGAGCTAACACCGGAAAAAACAGTCTCAAAAACATCACGACCGCCCAACTTAGCTAGCCTAGTTGGACGGATTAGATATTCTTTTGAATGATCAAGGAGGTGCTGATGCGTTCACCAGCGACCTAGCCCCATACCTGGTTGATCGAACTACACATAGCAATCCAAAAGCGCGTCAAACCCTTTGCCCGAAGTAGGGCGATCGCGCACTCTTTAAACCCTAAATTAAGTCAGCGGCGTTATGCAACTTCTGTAAATTGATCGTGTCCGTCCATCTTCGCTAGCTTGGTCGAACAGCTTAGATCGGATTCTAGATGGACAACAGCGTGGCACTGTAATCACCGGCCACCCCTCTTCCATGAGGAGCGATCGGCCAAGCCATGGCTTGCTCATGTGGCCTCCGAACGCTCACCCAAAAGAGGATGGCCGCGTTGTTTGAATAATCCAACGGCAGTACACAACTGCCGCAAATCATCTCGTCCATCCAACTTCGCTAGCCTAGTCGGATGGTTTAGATTTATTTTCAGGAGGTCAACAGGGTAACGCTATGATCATCGGCCACCCCTCCTACACAGGGAGCGATCGACCAAATGGTAGCTCACCCATAGGGTTCTCAAACGATCGCCCAAAGGTGGCCTGTCACGCTACTTTTTTAAGACGTTCAACTCGCAAATAATTTGAACGAGCTTTAAAACAACGATGTTTCCTGCACATCGATTATTTTCAGCTGCTTGTTTAAAAGCGACGCTTTATATACATCGATCATAAGCGATGTTTTATAAATATTGATTTCACAAATAATTTTATTATTTGACCTAAAAGCACCACGTGCTGCTTTTAGCGACGAGTCTCACGACTCGAGACATCAAACATGTCACAAACTGGGGGATGCTCAATGGGGTATTGGTATGGCGGTTTACAGCGTGCGGCGTGCAACGCGCCAATTACGAGAAAGTGTCAGGAAAGGACGGACGGTTAACAACAATGGGAATAGTGGGTGAAAGTGTGACTAGTTTTCCCTCGTAATGGAAACGTGGTGATCACCACTTTTTACACAACCCCACTTCTCCACTACTTAACTGCCTCCACTTCCTACGAGATCAGGTTTGCGCTCAATGACTTGTATAAATAGGATTTCAACCTATTTCAACACAAGAACACAAGTGTTATCAATACAAGTATCAAGAAAACACCAAGAACTGATAGCTTACATTCTGCAAGCCAGTTTCACATTCTGATACAAGTCATAAAACATCCACACCTTCATAATTCAACATTCTGATCTCAGCACCTTCTTCGCTTCCCTCCCTAAGATCAACCTTTCTCCTTCAATTTGTGACCGGATTGAATCTGGAACGGCCATTTCTTGGTTTAGGCCAGAGTCTTACAGATTGATCTCTCGAAGTTAAAAGTACTCCAGTGCAGTACATTTGTTTAGAGTTTGAATTCGTTTCTCATCAACACACCCAAATTTACGAAAAACAGCAGAATCAGTTTTTACCCCAAAACAACAGCATATAATAGATACTCAACAAGCTCTGGCATTAGTGAATAATGCAGCTAGGAGCTTATTATATAGCAGGCCCCGGCATTAGTGAATAATGCAGCTAGGAGCTTAAATACTCGTTAGGCTCTATAATAGTGAACAATTTATCTAGAAGATTGAGTTTCAATACAATATGAAGAGAGGCATAGGCACTCATCAGATTTTGATATATTCTTCAAATTCCTTGCGGAATATGGACATATCAAGGTCTACTACTTCTGATGGCGAGTCAGGTAGATAGACTTTTACAGTTTTCGCCCTAAACTAAAAACCACCATCAACATTAAGTCCCCTGCTTAGCACGTAACAGTGACATTGTTGCGGGTAAGCACTAGATGGTGACAGACGAAAAATAAAATTAATAAGATGAAGTAGATAGATGTTACCAGAGAGATATCAGTTGGTTTGAACTTCCTTGACAATCGTACTGGTGAAGCATCTATCAATCAAGGGCTACTAATAATTACCGCTCTTTCTCATCGAACATCAATGGTAGGAAAGAAAGCGAGCATGTCCGGTCAAGGCCTTGGAGCTCAACCGGGTTCTCCTAATCTCGTACGTGGGAGCGAGAGGAAAGATCCCTTTCCGTATTTAGAAATTCGTCGGGTATAAAGGGAGCTTCTTCTTTTTCCTGTTTTGCATGAACAGCAGGACCAACCCCATCTTCATGTACACCAACCAGCAGCAAGGTAAATTCATCTCATCTTCGTATTGTAGCTGTGAGTGTAGTATCCACGAGTAGTTGATCAAACTTGAACATTTAGCTCGGTGTGAATAACTTTCTTTGTTAGCAGCGGTGGAGAAAGCATCAACAGCGACAAAGCAATCTCCAATAGTTATGATCAGCAGCAATGCGAGCAAGGAGAACTCAAGGTAGGTGCTCTTTTCTCTTTTGCACATGTAGCCACCCAATAGTAACTAGGAGCGTAAATAATTTTATTTATTTTTTGGATAAGATGTCACCCGGAGATATTTCCGTTGCTAAGCCAGGAGGCATTAATGATTCCAAAGACATGACAAATATAGATGATGACTTCTTAGAAGTGTCCTATATGACTGTTGGGACTTATCTCAATCACGTGACGATTCTTCTTCCTGGACTAGAGGGTGTAGAAGATGTATCATCGATCTTCTCCGGAATGTGTAATAAGGTTCTGTCTCCAGAAGAATGAGTATCCAACCTCTCGAGTGGATTTCAAAATTTAGGCCAAACTCCATTGCGCTCCTAGGATGGATGGATGAGATATATGTTCGGTAATGATCATGTCAGAGCTAATCTTGGAGAGTGTAGCTGCGTTGTTGATCCTTACGATTGCAAGAGGCCTTGACTTTAAGTTGTTTGGTGGGCGTCTGAGTGGTATCCTCTAAACAAGGTGGAGGCCGTCCTCAGGAGAAAAAGGTTCAGTCAGAGAGGATTGCAGGTGGCACTCAAGCAGCTAAAGTGATCTTCAATTTTCAGATGTACGGGTATGTACATGTTTTGCTCCGTTTGACTGGCTGAATTATCTGGGTAACTTTGAACTAATCTTGCTCAACTTCTTACGTAGTTTTAGTGATTTGGGAAGATGAATGCCTTTGTTAGACTTGCGCTAGCTGCAGATAACCGGGATGAAGATGCGTTCAAGACACCTCCAAAAGAAAAGGAGAAATCTGGGGATACTAGTCCCAGGGAGAATTCGCAAAAACACCGTTTCTATAGAGAATTGAATGAAGTTCTCTTTGATTTTGACCGAGTCGCTTCCATATGACGACGATGAAAACCGAACAGATTCGGGTTTAATGTTTCCTGGTTATGTGAAGGGATTTCTAAAATCCAAAATTCACGAACTAAAATGGATAGGATTCCTTCCATGAATCTCATTAATCATAAAGAATCAGAAATTGATAAGCCATCCCAGGAGTTGAAGTTGAAGCAGGATGCTCTTCGGGGTATGAAAGGTGTTTTCTCTAGGAAAGATGAGACATTCCTTTGTGGTTTAATTTGGTTTTGAACAGGTAGGCGATTGCTTTTGAAAGAGGTTTTTGTTTTGTGAAAGAAATGATGCTTCACTTGGTTAATAGGCTGAAATCTTAACTATGAATGCAAATCGGTGCAAACATTCTGGAGGAATTGTAAACATTATATGAAAACAAGGGATATACTAGAGAAATGATAATATAACGTTTTAGGCACTGACAGGAGCCATCTAGCGTGTATTGCTACTCCTTCCAGCTTGTCAGTACCAAGGAGCTTGCAATAGTCACCTTGTATGATTTCGGCAACTAGGTGAGGCTCCTGCTACTTGACCTCCAGACTTATTATCCTCGAACGAGACTTCATCTAAATATTTGATAAAATATTGAAAGGGACCAGCTTCCCCTTCACATCTCCTAGTCGCAGTTGGGTTGATGATTGGATCAAGTCCCCAGTTCTTGATGAGATGAGGAATAGCCGGCTGTAAAAGAGGTTATTCAATAAGATTTACTTGTGCATGGAGCCTATGGATGTACGATCTTGCATTTTCTCTTGGAAGCTGCTTTACTGTTAATTGACGATATTCAGGAAACATGTAGTCTTCAGGATCTGAAGGCTTGTTGGAGATTCTCGGAGATGTAAACATTGATAAAGGAAACACGCGTAGTCTAGCCTTGTTGTTCTGAATCCAAGCGCGTCCCGGAATCATGTCATAATTTGGATATTCTTTGATAATATAGAACTTGACATGCGTCTGGATATCTTCTATCTTCATTTCAAGAGTGATGCAGCCGTAGGCACTTCTTGATTTCCCTTCGTAGTCCCTGACTATAGTTGGACAGTGAGTAGCTTCTCTCTTTGGAATCCCTGCATCCTTCAGAGTCTGGATAATAACAACGTTGATATCAGTGCCTGCATCAATTAGCGCCTTTCCAAAGTCGACATCTCCAAGATAAGAAGTGATTAAGAGTCCCCAGTCATATATGCCAATCATTTCTTCTAGAAGAGACTTAGGCTTGGGAGCAGCTTCATCAATCGAAGGTAGTCGCTTTCCCGATACAACACAATTTAGAGCGGCAAAGATATCTTAACGTTGTGCCTTGGAAAAATAGAGAATTTCACATACATGCTCTATGGTTGACTGCACAGTTTTGTAGACAGAGTCCCCAGAAAACATGCAACGGCTTCTAACAGGAAGATGGTCATTGTATGTTCCTCCAGTGCCTAATTAAAGTTCCCCTGATTCGATCTTCTCCTGGAAGATGCACTTCAATGTGTTGCATTCACTTGTAGGATGGTTGACGAACCTATGGAGGCGACAATACTTGGGATCTTTCATTTCTTGTTTGGTTGGAGGACGTCTGAGAGAAGGTAGCTTGATGACGCCATCTTGTATCCAGACCTTCAAGAGTTCAATCACCTCTTCCATTGGAAAGGGAAAATCCGGGAATGATTGGGTCTCATTTGATCCGTATGAAATGGAAGTCGGACTCTTAGACTTTTGATAGTCGTTTCCCAGATGCTTATCTTTCCACCCTCACTAGTGATTGATTAGAGGTTGGATATTTTATTGGAAGGACGCCTTCTTTCCTAAACATCTTTACGAGCTTCTTCATCCTGGGACGGTTCGAATCGACTTTCCGTTAAGCGTGAGTATAGACTTTATCTTCCTTGCCAGGAATATGAATCTTGGGAGATGGACTACTACCATCAGTATTGATCTAAAATGAATTGTTGATAGCATTTCCCTTAGAATAAACACGTGTTGGTTCCTTCGATAGTTGATCCGTGAGGAATTTCAAAAGTGTGAATACTTCGTCATGCGTCTTGACAATAATGGCTTGATTCCTAAAAATATCATTCAGGGTTTTCATCAAATTGTGAATAGTTGTTAAATATTGAGAATCCATAGCCTCAACAAGGGTTTTAAATGAAAGAATGGATTCATGAATAATATGTGAGGTATTGTCGGTGTTGAGAGGAGTAAAATTGGGATTGAGGGTTTCTGAACCATTCCTAAGATCAACCATCTTGATAAATTGAGAAAATCAAAAATGAAATTGGTAAAATGATTTTTTGCAACCGAGAGATTAATCTCCCACTATGGTCGCCAATTTGTAGTAGGGTAAAAACTGATTCTGCTGAAAATGGTAAATTGGGTGTGTCGATGAGAAACGATTCTAAACCCTAAACAAAATGTACTGCACAAGAGTACTTTAGATTCGATAGATCAATCTGTAAGACTCTGGCCTAAACCAAGAAATGGTCGTTCCAGATTCAATTCAGTCACAAAGGAAGGAGAAGGGTTGATCTTAGGGAGGGAAGCAGAGAAGGTGTTGAGATCAGAGTGATAGTCTATGTAAGGTGTAGTTGTTTATGACTTGTATCAGAATGTAGAACCTGCTTGCAGAATGTAAGCTGTAAGTTACGGATGATTTATTAGTACTTGTGTTATTAACCAAAAGGTTGTTGTTGGTTGAAATAGATTGAAAATCTATTTATACAAGTCATAGTCGAACACGCTGATCTCGTAGGAAGTGGGAGTAGTTGAATGATGGAGAAGTGGGATCGTGTAAAAATGGTGAGAACCATGTCCCTATCGTGAAGGGAAGACTGGTTGGTTTTACACCCACTACTCCTTACTGCCATCAATTGTCCGTCTTTCATGACACTTTCTCATAATGGGCGTGTCGCACGCCGCACGCTGTAAACCGCCAGACCAATACCCTGATTAGTATCCCCCAGTTTGTGACATGTTTGATGTCTCAAGTATTTTCGTGGAAAATATGGATCAAGTTACATGAAGAATGAAACAAGTTCTTCATAGTAGTTGCTGAATGGGTCTTGCTTGCAAGACCTGATAATTTTGACCAATCACACGCAAGCTAGCGCGGTAGGTGGTCATGTGTGATAAGTCAAGTCGTGTAAATGAGACTTGGTGTAAGTTAACACTCAAAAATAGCATACGGTGCTTTTAGGTTGAATAAATAATTAAATAATTAAATTATTTATATAATCGATATTTATGAAATATCGTTTATAATCGATGCACGTAAAGCATCGCTTTTAAGTAAGCAACTCAAATTAAATCGATACATAAGAAGTGTTGTTGTTAGGAACGCAACCAGCCTTCTTTGGTTGAGCGGTTGGCAGCCAAGTAAATCAACTGAAGATAGCATGACCGACCCATGAAGAATGGGAGCAGCTGACAGCAATCATGGCATCCCATTAGTCGCCTAAGATTTGATCTAAGCTGGTCAAGTCGTCTAACAAAGTTTGATGGTTGAGATGATTTTGCGGAAGTTGTTGATTACCGTTAATTTATTTAAGACTCTTATGAGTAGAGTGGCCAACCAACTTTGGGTAGCCGCCGGGAGTCGTATAAGTAGGCCGAGGACAAGCCGAACGGTCCTCATGAAAGAGGGGCTGCCGGCGATCATGACGACATCTCACTGGCTCCTTGAAATCAGATCTAGGCCGATTGATTTGGATGGCCAAGTCGGATGGCCGAGATCGCTTTGTGGCAGTTACGTACTGCCGTTGGTCGAATTCGAGGCTTTTAAAGCCGTGTGACCGGCATACTTTGGATAATCAGTTTACAACATTGCTGACAGGTTTGAAGCAATGCGATTTGTCGGAGCTGTAGCTGAGCCTCTGGTGAACATGTCAGTGCCTTGCTGGTCGCTTTAAATTGTATCCAAGCCGGTCGATTCGGCTAGCGAAGTTGGACGGCCACGATCGATTTAAGACTGCCATGTGCGGTTTTAATTTGATTAAAACCCTTTTTATCCTATTTTTGCTAGCGGTTATGGTTGCTGCTGGCGGGTGTTTTTGGGTAAAAACTGATTCTGCTGGTTTTTGTAAATTTTGGTGTGCCGCCGAGAAACGAATCTAAACCCTAAAAAAATGCACTGCACGGGAGTACTTTAGATTCGAGAGATCAATCTGTACAATCCTGGCCTAAACCAAGAAATGGTCATTCCAGTCTTGCTTCGGTCACAAAATAAAGGAGAAAAGTTGATCTTAGGGATGGAAGCGAAGAAGGTGTTCAGATCAGAATGGATAACTCTGAAGGTTTGGTTGCTTTATGACTTGTATCAGAATGTGGAACTTGCTTGCGGAATGTAAGCTATGAGTTCTTTGGTGTTTTTCTTGATACTTGTGTTGATAACCCCTGTAGGTTGAAATAGGTTTAAAACCTATTTATATCGTCATAGTTGCAAGCACCCTGATCTTATAGGAAATGGGAGTTGTTAAGTGATAGAGAAGTGGGATCGTGTGAAAATGTTGAAAACCACGTCTTTCAACGAGGGAAGACAGGTCGGTACACACCCACTACTTCTCTGCTGCCACTAACTGTCCGCTTTTCCTGAAACTTTCTCATAATGGGCTTGTTGCACACCGCACGCTGTAAACCGCCAGACCAATACCCTGATGAACATCCCCCAGTTTGTGACATGTTTGATGTCTCGAGTATTTTATAGAAAATATGTAGCAAGTTGCTGAGTTGGTTTTGCCTAATTATTCTGACCAATCACGCGCAAGCTAGGCGGGGGTAGCATTATGTGACGAGCCAAGTTATGAGACTTGTCGCAAAGAATAGCACATAACGCCATTAGGTTAAATAACTAAGTTATTTGTGAAGTCGATACTCATAAAATATTGCATGTATTCGATGCATGTAAAGCATCGCTTTTAAGCAAGCAGCTCAAAATAATCGATGCATGTGAAGCATCGTTGTATTGAGCTTGTCCTGGTTGGTCGCGGAACCTAGTGTCTTAAAAGGAGCATGACCGGTCACTTTCAGGAAGCTGCTGGGAGCTATTTATGTATGCCAAAGGTCGTCCGGTCGGTCCCTATAGGAGAGTGATGGTTGGTAGCCATTTTGACATCCTGTTGGTCGGCCCAAGTTAAATCTAGACCGGTTAAATTGGCTAGCCAAATTGGATGGCTGAGAAGATTTGCGGCAGTTATTGGTATCCGCTAATTTATTTAAGACTCCTATAAGAAGCGCGGCCAGCCATCTTTGGGCGATCGTTTAGGAGCCATATGGGCAGGACGCGACGTGACCGATTGTTCCTTATGGAAGGTGGGTGGCCTGTGATCATGGCCACATCTTGTTGGCTGCCTAAAATGGTAGTTAGGCCGGCCGATTCTACTGGTGAAGTTGGGCGGCCGAGATGATTTGCGGCAGTTAATGGTCTCCATTGATTTAATTTAGGTTTTAAAAGCCGTGTGGCCAACCCATTTTGGGCCAACGGTTTTTGGTGTTGGCGGCATGCTATAGACTATTCGACCGGCCAGTGCTATAGTCGGGCCGCTGGTGAGTGTATCCGCACCTTGCCCGTTGATTAAGATTGAATCTAGGCCGGTCAATTCGGCTGGCGAAGTTTGACGGCCGAGATTGTTTTGCAGCAGTGATGTGCTGCCGTTAACATAAATTAGGGTTTTGTAACCTATGCAGCCAACTCACTTTGGGTAATCATTTAGTGGCTCCGCTTGCAAGTTGGAAGGATTCCGATTGGCTAGGGCATTAGTGGGCCCCCCGGTGTGTATGGCGGTGCTTGTCCGGTCGCGTCAAGAAGCGGCCAAGCTTGATAAATCTGTAAGCCAAAACGTGCGGCTGTGATCGTTTTTGAGACTGACATGGGCAGCCTATATTCGGTTCCTTAAGGAATTAGGCGTGTCGACCAACCAATTTCCAACTTTAATTAAAAGTGTGTGTGGCGCTTTTGAAGCAATCTGATTGGTCGATGGGAAAGGGGGCCGACAAGAAGCAACATGGAGTGTGGCCAGCCGGCCACAGGTGGCGCCTACTGAAGTAAATCGGTCGGCTAAGTGGCGCGGCCACGCCTCCTTTTGCCGCTGCTCTTACTTGTTGCAGTTCCTCTTTTTTTTGGTAGGATCTTGCTCCTACTAGCTCCATGATGGATCAATTTCCTAGTTTTCCTAGGTTTAGTTTCGACCAATAGGGTTCGAAATATCGCGCAGGGCGCAAAAACCTAATTTTGTAAATTAATAAAATTAGGTTAGAAAGATTGAATTTTGTGAGCTGACACAAAATCAGTCAATTTCTGGTGAATTTTGTTTGTTCGTACAAAATCACTAATTATGTTTCAGAGGGCAGCATAACTTTGCGTGCCTCTAATTCAGTATTTCCATGCATATCTTAATCCTGACACTTCGGGAAATTCATGCTACTCAGTTGCGAGCGAACATTAATTGTCATGTCATGTCAACATCAAGAGTTCGGCTGGGGAACATAACATAGAATGAATACTCGGCAGCCTCCGGCATTAGTGAGTAATGCAACTAGGAGCTTAAATACTCATTAGGCTCTATACTAGTGAACAATTCATCTAGGAGCTTGAGTTTCAGTATAATATGAAGAGAGACATAGGCACTCATCAGATTCTAATATATTTTCAAATTCCTTGCGGAATATAGACATATCAAGGTCTACTACTTCTGATGCCGGGTCAGGTAGACAGACTTTTATAGTTTTCGCCCTATACTAAACACCACCATCAACATTAAGTCCCCTGCTTAGCACGTAACGGTGACATTGTTGCGGGGTAAGCATTAGATGGTGACATACGAAATTAAAATTGAAAAGATAAAGTAGGTAGATATTACCAGGAAAATTCTAATCGTCCTTCAGCAACGGGACCGCGCGGCCAGTGGTCTTCGTAGTAGCGTGTTGCTAGCTCGGCTATGGGGCGTGAGTGCTATGGGACCAGCCATCTATTCCCGTTTGTGGAGCAAAAATGAATCTTTCTTATGGAAACTCTGTTCGTATAAAAAGGGGTATCAACCCTCTTCCGTTTTTTGTTGCTCGTCTGGCTTCGTGCTTTCGTCTGCAGCAGCCGGCTCCTCTTCGTCACTATCAGCAGTTCCATCACGAGTGTGCCAATCGTCGGCAGCAAGGTAAGTACATCTTGTTCTTTTTTCTTTTTGCAAGTATGAACTTTAGTTGTACGTATAACTTCCACGGTTTTGAAATTCATCAAATCTTGAGTTTCAGTATAATATGAAGAGAGACATAGGCACTCATCAGATTCTGATATATTCTTCAAATTCCTTGCGGAATATAGACATATCAAGATCTACTACTTCTGATGTCGGGTCAGGTAGACAAACTTTTATAGTTTTCGCCATATACTAAACACCACCATCAACAGCGGGCTAGGAGAATTCCGATTAGTTGGAATATAAGTAGGACCGCCGGTGGTTACCATGGGACTTGTTCGGTCATATTTGCAAGACCTAGGGTTAGCTAATGGAGCTTACCAAGTCGTGTGGTCACGATCAATTTGCGACCATTTTGGACGGCCAAGATATAATTTCTTAAGGATTATAAGCACGTTGACCAACCTACTTCCACTTTTAATTAAAAACGCTGGTTACAGCTTTGGAGCGATCTGATTGGTCGATGGAAAAGAAGGACCAGGGTTCAGCAGCATGGGGCGTGGCCGGTAGGCAAGGAGGGGCGCTAGCTAGGGAAAACCGACCGGCCAAGTTGCCCGGTCGTTCCTCCTTCCGCTACTTTCCAATTAGTTGCATATTCCTTTTTCTTCTTTTATTTGTAGGATTCGACTCCTACTAGCTACATGGTAACTTGGTTTCCTAGCTTGCCTAGGTTTGGTCTCGACCAATAGGGATCGAGATATCGCGCAAGCTGCAAAAACCTAATTTTTGTAAATTGATAAAATTAGGGTAGAAAAATTGAATTTTGTGAGATGACACAAAATTAATCAATTTTTGTGAATTTTTCACGTTGGTACAAAATCACTAATTTCATCTTGGAGAGCAGTGCACCTCGTGCGCCTCTGGTTGAGTACTTTCATGCATATCTCGATTTAGACACTTCGGGAAATTAATGTCACTCAGCTAAGAATGAACATTAATCGTCATATCATGTCAAAATTGAGAGTTCAGCTTAGAACACGGCATATAATAGATACTCAGCAGGCTCCGACATTGGTGACTAATGCAGCTAGGAGCTTATTGTATAGCAGGCCCTGGCATCAGTGAATAATGCAGCTAGGAGCTTAAATACTCATTAGGCTCTATACTAGTGAACAATTCATCTAGGAGCTTGAGTTTCAATACAATATGAAGAGAGGCATAAGCACTCATCAGATTTTGATATATTCTTCAAATTCCTTGCGGAATATAGACATATCAAGGTCTACTACTTCTGATGTCGGGTCAGGTAGACATGCTTTTACAGTTTTCGCCCTAAACTAAAAACCACCATCAACACACCCTCAATATAAAGTCTTCTATTCTCAGCTTATCTTGTTCTTCTTGTGCGTTCAAACTATTAATCTTTTCAGCTAGCTCTTTCTACCTTGGGTCAGATTGCCCATAATGTTCTCTGCACCACTTTTACCGTAAAGAACTCCATGCGTTGTAAAAAAAATTCCCATATGAACCTTGGTGAACCAACAAACACCATTCTGAGGAGATATAATTATTCAATCTAACCTGCAGAGGATTGGGTATTTTTACATATTGGACCAAGTGTAGTGCCCTCCTCCAACTGGTAGATCTATGAGTTCATAATTCCCCATAAAAGCATTTAACAAGTTCTTGACAATTCTTAAATCTCCATCCTTATTTATTTTCCACCTTCTTCTAGTTGCATTGAAGTCACCAGTAATACACCAATATGGATCTGCATAACCTGTTAAGTCATCCGACTCAGTCCAAAACTCTATTCTTTCATCATCATTGCATATGCTATATAAATTTCTAAGAGCCCATGTAAATACGCCTGTAATTTTTATGAAGCTCTGATTTATTATGTTTGAAGAGATAATTTCCTCAGTGCTCTTCAATATGTCAGAATTTCATATAGTGAGCGTTCCTCTTCCCCTTCCTAGATCTTATGATGGTATTGGAGTCCAATTGTTATTATCACCACAACCTCCCACATCTTGGTTTCT
The DNA here is from genome assembly GCA_023531105.1 of Papaver atlanticum. Taxonomy (NCBI): domain Eukaryota; kingdom Viridiplantae; phylum Streptophyta; class Magnoliopsida; order Ranunculales; family Papaveraceae; genus Papaver; species Papaver atlanticum. The sequence goes on along the minus strand of JAJJMB010006998.1, from coordinate 4,645,668 downwards.
CGTATAACTACAACACTTGGTTTATGTGTTTATTAATTCACTCAGTTTCTTAAGATTGTCTATCTTGTCTATGCCATTGAGGCTCCTTGCATTCCAAGAGAGAATTTTAATATGCATTGGAGATGCTCAATTCCTCTTTTTCATTGCTCTATTACTAACTAGTGCATCTTCTCTTTGAGTAACAACACCTTTTTCACATCTTTCCACAACGCCAGCAAAGATGCGCTGAATGTTCTTGCCATTGTCTTTGTTACCCAAGTTACGGCTGAATTCCATGAGCAACTCCATTCCCATGTATGAATTCAGTTGCTCAATGACAATGATAATTCTCCCTTCCCTAATTTTCAGGTGAATCTTTTCAAATCTTACAAGAATAGCATCATATTGGACCAATGCTTGAATTGGTTTTTCTGGAACAATTTATGGTTCTACCGTGTATAATTATTCTTACTCTAATGAAGCAAATTTCTTTGTTACATCTAGAGCCTTTTCCTGATCCCCGTTACATACAGAAATTGTCAAACATATCATGAATGTGTTTTGTTTGTTATTGGACCTTCCTGGGCTTGGTAACCTGAGCTTCTTTGTGTTTGGAAAACCCCAATATCTTAATTTATAACCTTCTGATGAATCCACCCCATCCAGGATTGTACCCCCTCGCACATATGTGAAATGTTGCTGTTACACTAATTCTTCCCATGACGCGACTCTACTAGATTTGGATTCAAACTTTTGAATTTCAAAATTATTTTTTTCCTTTGCAGTGGTGGGGTCAAAAGATAGATTCTTCATCAGAATAGAATATTCTTTGTCGATACCGGTTTTTCTGGTCGGAAAAAGAAATCCTAATCCGTAGCAAGAGTGAATTTTTCCCTTGTATTTCGATCTCCATGGCTATTGGGATTTTGAAAACCTCACAAATTACTTCAATTCTGCATATGAGAGGATTTCTCAATGTTGTATCCTTAGAGATCTCTGCAAGACCACCAAGTTTTTCTCTTGGAAGTTCAACCTTGTCCAGTGTATCAAAGGAAGAACCTTGATTTTAATCCATTTATTGTTTTCTCTAACTAGTGGCTATATGCATCCATTTCTAACTGCTCATCTTCTTATTTTTATTCTTGTTCCTTCCGGTGTCCAAATTGTTGGCTCCCACGTCCCTATCCATTTCGTATCATTGTTTCGGTGAACGAGGCTTGATGCTTGCTAGCAATATTAAGCTTTATATTCCATCCAAGTCTTTGTAATACTCCCTCCGTCCAAGTTATATAGGTGGGGAAGAGAATTATGTTTGTCCAACTAGATACGGGGAGTTCTTATTTCTAGGTTGTTTTTGACGTATATGCCCTTATTAATGATGCATGGATATCACCACTATCAAATTGATCTTTCTAATATTGGGAATAATCTAATATTGGGAATAGAACACGGGGTAAAACGAGAAACGAGGTGAACTTCTATACAATCTAGATATTTTCTTAATTTAAGATATTTAGGTTTTCTGCCTTGGAGGGAGGGAGGATGAATTTAACTACTTTATTCCAAGATAGATTGATGGTGACAACTGCCACCCTGACATTTTATCCGTTCAGAGTTCTTCAATGAGGAGTTTAATTCCCATGGAGGTGGAAAATCACTGCTAGCAGGGATGGATTGTGATTGTACTTGTTTACCCAGTAAAAGCTCCAGACATTCTTCAAAACTCCACCAACCCACTTCCCTTTCTCCTTTCGGAATACAATTTTTTTTTTTTTTTTTTGTCTTCTGACATACCTAGAGAGTTGAAGATATTCTCCCTTCTTATCTCTTTAATTTCAACATGAAATGCAAAGTCTCCGTCTCTATTGCTCAATTTTTCTTCTTCAGATCTGCATCTGTTTGATAATATCCTAACAACTATGCTTTTGATCCATGTTCCCATTAAGTATAACATAATTACACAAATAACCAAACCCCCTACTTTTCTTGGACTCCATCTAATTTTCCCAGTCAAAAGATTTCCAGTCCGTTTAGAAGGTTTCTAGATAATTGGAGATTGATCCATATGGTGAGTGACTTAGAATAATAATTGAATCAGTTCATATAGATCCAACGACATTTTCCATGAGGGAGATTTAAGTCACTTATATTCTTTTTTTTTGAAGGAAAGAGAAATGAAAAGATTTTATTAGGCCCTTTTTAACGTAGTTTAATTTAAAGATGGGAACGGGGCGCATCCGTTTGAGTATGCAACCCCTCCTATCTAGCCGACACCTCATTTCTATCCACTACCTTTAACTAACAAATAACTACAAAAAATTAATCACGATACTTAATTGTTTTGTTACAGATTTGCCCATAA
>JAJJMB010006998.1:4612709-4643317 GCA_023531105.1 Papaver atlanticum | reverse complement strand
TATATTCGTTAGTTATATAAACTATCTTGACTACCGATTATGGTAGGATTTTGGCAAAGAGGTCTACTGTATAATCGGAACTCAGGATAACTTTATTTATTACCTATTATAGGCTCAACCAAATTCATATAAATGGAGGATTTTGGCAAAATCTCATTTTGGGGCTACTCTATATTCGGTAGTTATATAAACTATCTTGACTACCGATTATGGTAGGATTTTGGCAAAGAGGTCTACTATATAATCGGAACTCAAGATAACTTCATTTACTACCGATTATAGGCTCAACCAAAATTCAAAAGATAGAGGATTTTATTTTGGGGATACTTTATGTTTGGAAGTTATATAAACTAAATTGACTTCCGATTGTAAAGTTATCTACCGATTGTGAAGGGTAGTTTGGCCATTAAAAAAACGGGAGATAAGGGATGGCTACATTTTACGTTCGGGTGACCCTTTTTTGTCTTATGTGTCGCCCCTAATTCTTTTGGGGCCGCCCCAAAAAACGGAACGTGCAATTGGGGGATATCAAAACTAATTGGGGGCTAGAGGAAAAAGACAAAAACTGGATCCAAATATCATATAAGGGTCACCCCTTATCTAAGTATTTTATAAAATTCCTAATCTACCCTCACTAATCAGGTTTAGTGGTTCATTATAATTAGTAAAAATCTTAAGTATTTGTTAAATGATTAGTGTGTATTTTTATTTGTATTTGGGGTGAGTGAGGTGAGAGTAGAAGGAGGGAAAAAAATTGAGAGGGAACTTTTTTTGGTAAAAATGGAGGATGATTGTACAAGCACTCCTAATACTCAGGTAAAGGTGTTAATGTGTTGAAAATTTGATTTTTTTTCTTTTAATCCACCATTGTTGCAGCTGAAATAGCTCGGTGCCGGCATGGACGTAGTATGAATACAATGCCGGAAATGCTGCTGCCGGCCAACAATATCCCCCATTTTAAAAGGCAAGCCAGCATTGTATTCAACCGAAAAAACCATTCCGGCATTTGTTGGAAATTTTCATAAATGTTTGCCACTATCCGGGGGGTCCGGGGGGGGTAGCCCCTCCCGGAGTGTGAGACAGCGTCTCGTAGAATTTTTTTATGGTTTTGAAAATTCCACTGCTGGCACAGTCAGTTAAATCTCGAGCATGCCGGTACTACTAACGGCATAGTATGTTGCTTAAATTTCTTTGCCGGCACATGATGTAAAGTATCCAGAAAATTGAATTTTTTCTCACTTGACTACCGGCATTGATAGATTTATATCGAGCATGCCGGCATTTAGTGACGGCATAGTCTTCATCAATTCCGGCATAGTCTTCATCACTTCCGGCGATGTAAAAAATAATAATTTCAGAGATGGTCTTCATCACTACCGGCATGGTCTTTATCCATACCTGCATGGTCTTCATCACTTCCAGCATGGTCTTCATCACTTTCGGCATGTCTTCATCACTTCCGGCATGGTCTTCATCACTTCCGAATGTAAAAAAAAAAAATCGTTTTCAAAGTGAGGAGCCGGCAGAGAAGGAGAAGAGAATTTGAAAGGGAGTGGGGAATATTTAGGTTTTAAAGCCCTAACCCTAAAAGAGATTAATAAGAAATGAAGATGGAAATAGGGGATATGATTTTGTTTTTTAATTTTAAGTTTTGTGATTTTTATTTTGAGGGAAGGGTATTTTTGTATTTTTGTCCCCAAAAACACCCCTTAACAGACACTATTGGTTGTGGGAAATAATTTAAATCCCCCAATTAGTTTTGATATCCCCGATCGCGCGTTCTAAAAATGCTAGGTTTTTTTTCCTCAAGCACTTTTTTGATTTTTATGGCGGAGGATTAAAGACTCTTTATTGGTAATTGGTACCAGGAAAAATTAAGGACATAGTCAAACTTGGTTACTACGCACTTTCAATTTCTAAAAGATAATGTATTAATCAATTATTTCAGCTTTGCAAGATTTCAGCTTATAGGAACAAATCAATTATTTGCATTTCAGCTTATATGGACAAATCAATTATTTACCATGAAAAATTAAGGACATAGTCAAACTTAATTACTACGCACTTTCAATTTATAAAAAAATAATGTATTAATGTCACAGATCTTAAAGAGCAAAGCTCAAGGAAACTTGGTATTCCTTGGAAAGGTACGCTCACAGTCAAACTCGCTCACAGTCAAACTCTGCAACAAGGTAACAATCATGTGCGACTCAACTTGACTCAGTGAGTTTCCCAAACAGGTTTTTCCCAAATATACCCCCTGGTCAGGTTAGTGTAACTACTCTGGATTAGTTTAGGTTAAATAGGTTGAGAGGATGGGAACTCCAACTATAGTTATAGTAATTGCCATCCATGATCCTCTCCTTCCCACAACAACAAAAGATAGTGAGATAAATGCACCACAGGTACTTACACAAGCTGCGCACTTTAGTTTGTTAACAAATGAAACAACTTGTTTTTGAGCCCTAGTATCCCATGCGACCAAAGTGATTTGGACCACCACAACTTCCAGAGAGTGAAGTAGCATTCAAAAGATAGAATAACCTGAACCCCAAATTATCTGCAATGTTGGCTTCTGGCGTCTGGCCCAACCTGAAGCAAAGAAAACAACAACATTTCTTGCATGCTTGGCACTAACTTCTGTTAGAGCTTCCTTGATTTAAAATGCAGATTCTCCATGTTGAAGTTTTTCTGCTAAATCCATTGTAGTTTCCTTTTGATTATTGATGGCATTGACATCAACAGATAATAACCAAGTAGAAGGCACACTATCTGAAATCACATAAAGAAAAAAGGCTTTAAGTCAATTTATCTAGAACCCTTACAAGAGTGCACTACGTGAGAAACAACAAACTTTATAAACTACCAACCCTGAGAACGGAAAATCCCTGATAATGAGCAGTTACAGAAATGAAAGCAAGACTAGGAGATCGGAGAAACAAAATACTAAGAGCCAATGGAAAAATAAAATAAAATGAGAAAACTGAACGGAGAATAAAAAACTTCTGCAGAGAACAGGGCATGTTACCACCAACTCAATATAGATAGAGCAGTGACAAAAACTACCTGTGGTCGACATTTCCTAATAGCCATATGAACAACAGTATTTCCCTTATCGCGTGCATTCAATATAAAGAGATCGGCAATCAATAACTCCTCTACTACAGACGGATCCTGACCTTTTACAGCCATAAGAAGTGCAGTGCCCTTCTTGTCTTTGATTGAAACGACTTCTGGATCTCTGTCTAGAACTTTATGTATTATAGTTTATACTCATCCATCAATAGTGTTGCACAAATATACATGAAGCACAAACCAATTCCGCTGGAACTTAAAACAATGTACCCAAAAAAAATTATTCTTCAGACTGGTATGGGTACCTAGTTCAAATTTATACTACCATCAAACCGAGTTACCCGTCATAATTTATAGTACCTTCAAAAAATAACGTACTCATTTAAATTTATAAGACCGTGTTATCCAGTTACCCAATTTATTTTATAGTACCTGTCATTATTTATAGTACCTAGGTATAGCTCATTTCCCTGTTTTACCTTTAGTTACAAGAAAATCTCTTTGAAATGTGGAATTAAAACACACCCATAACCAGGAATGGCTCATCTAGTTTTCACCCTGATCAGTTCACTCTATAATTGTTGACCACTGGCAGTTTAAGATGCACTTCACCATGGCAACTTCTGCAAAGATTACAAAGAATATGCAAACCGCGAAGATCCAACGAACCATTTAAGAGATTTTTAGAACAATCTTTATATGGAGATTTGTATTAACGTATTAACAGATGAATCCCATGCATTAAGATGGATAACATGAGAAACTAAAAATACTTCCATTACTCTGCGGTGTTCCCTTGGCTAAAAAGCGTAAAGAGATTAAAACTACAACGTTTTACAACACAAGCAAAAAAAAAAAGAAAGCATAATAAGGCCAGGGGCGGAGCTAGGATTTTGAAAGAGGGGGTGCAAGGAAAATTACACGGCAAAATAAAAAGCCTAGCCAAAAAAAAATTTGACCACACATCAAAAATTGTGTTAGAAGTGCAACTTCAACTAGCAAGAGGCCTTGGATGGGGATATGCTTCTTTTTGGTCTACATATACAAATGTCAAAGACTTTGTATGAGTGTAACTAGTGTCAGTCGGTAACTAACTACTATAGAGAATATTCAAAAATTTCAAACTCAATTTGCAATATGTTTACTGTAACATACTTCAAAGCTGTTTTCAAAGTGGCTAATTTAAATTAATCTAGTGTGTTCTATATTTTAACATTCATTCGTATCGACACTAAACACTTACCTTAATTCAAGTCATGAAGTTGATAATGAATGGTGGATCAGCCTTAGATCAAACAAGCTCAACTACACTCTGCAACTCTGGCATAAACAAAATGGTCATTGGTTAATATTGATCCACACATGACTAGAACAACAAAAAATAAACATACTGTAGGTTCTTACCAAAGACAAAAGATTCTCAATATTGACGGTTTAAAACATAAAAATCTAGAAGAATAAAGAACTAGAGGAAGATGAAGAGAGTTTTTTTAATGGAAATTATCAAAGTCAATGGAGGAAATGCGACCAAACCTTCCTATATTTAATTGCCAAATAATTAAATGTGTACTACATTATTTCAGTTAGGCATTTCTTCAAACACCTTGTTTTCACATTTTTGAATTTCAACAAATATTAGCAAATAACAATCAAACGTAAGTGATTTTCATAAACACCTAGTTTACGATTGAATTATGAAATCCCTACTTACATTACTAAATTCCTCAATCTTTATTTTTTTAACGAATCAGAAGAGTAGATTTACAAAGACTAAGTAAAAAACTCTGTTAGAGTTTGGATGTTGTAGACATCAACTAGTCAATCAAAAAATCATCATACTGATGCAACGATGAAGAATGGCAATACTTCGTATGTAATAGAAGAAGGGCCCATAGAAGAAATAACAGACTCGTAGAGATGGAACTGAGAAAGAAGACGAACAGTGAAGCTAGACCTAAACTAACCCAGAGTAGTTACACTAACCTGACCAGGGGTATATTTGGAAAAAACCGGTTTGAGAAACTCACTGAGTCAAGCTGAGTCGAACTCGCACATGGTTGTTATCTTGTTGCAGAGTTCGACTGTGAGCGTACCTTTCCCAGGAATACCAAGTTTCCTTGAGCTTTGCTCGATCTTATATATGTGTATTGATTTATGGCTATGCAATCACTGTTTGAACCATATTTGCATTGCACGAAACCGACATACTAAACTCCTGATGGGAGTATTATAGGTGTTCTTCCCCAAAACAAAGATCAAATCTTATTTTACTGATGAGCAAATCTAATGTCATTTCTTCATGATGAATTTTCATTTTGTAGGTATATTGTTATAAATTGCTACTACACGATTGGTTTAGTACAACAAAGCACACTTTATTCTTCAGCCTAACACTATATTTCATGGCAAGAACGGACCCATGATCACATGATGGATAACGCTAGTTATTATCGGTCGAAGGTCGATGTTTTTTTTTTTTTTTTTTTTTTTTGGGTTTCAGAGTGATAAAGTTGAATTATTGACGGGGACTTGAAGACTAAATGTAAGAGATTTGAGTAGAGAAATAAGCAGAAACTAGTCTCGTAAATTCATGGAATATTTATAGTTACATAATTACTTACCGATAGGCGTCATGATATTAGTGGGCTAAAACCTAAATATAATGAAATTGCGTATAGATAATTCACTTTTCTTAAATAATCCCAAACTATAGCTTCGTTCATCCCCCTGTGAGGTCCGTTTATGTTACATTGCATGCTAGGCACTTTCAAGTCTCAAATGTGTATTAACGTGCAGTGCTGAAACACTTTTCAGTGCACCTTCATCGATTTTGGATATCCAAAATTTTCATCCAAAAAGTATAACCTATAAAGAGTTTTTTTTTTTTTTTTTTAGAGCATAGCTCAGTGGTATTTCATCAATTTCAGTTAGGAGAAAATCAGGAGCTCAATCCCCACCGTAATGATTTGTATTTAAAATTAGTTATATAGAGGGGTTTGGCGAGGTTGGGTCTGGCAGTAGGGCCAGTCCAACTGGATGGATTTGGATAGGGACCTGAGTCCTGCTTTAGCGTAACAAAAAAACAAAAAAAAATTCACTATCCATATTTTTCTTTTCTTTTAGGCAAGATTACAAGCGCAAAGATCCATTTTTTATGGGACGAAAATAGTATACCTTATGATCATGATATAAAGTGTTTATATTAAAATTAACATATTATGTTACTAATTAATATATTGACTAGATTCAATTTTCCTTCATTCAATAATTTAATGTTAACTCTCTCCACCTTCTCCTTATTACAAACAATAAAGTATTTGATATTTTCTTGTGGAAAATAAAAAATTATACAATTAAGATCGGGTATCGTCCGATAATATAACTCATATATGATTTCTTAATGGAAAAAACAATATTCATTATATATCAAATCAAATTCACTTGTATGGATAATTAATTTTTGTACAATCTTCAATATTTTGTGAATTTTAATTACCAATGTTTCTACTTGCATTTCCTTGACGACCGTAGCATCGGTTATTTTGGTACATACACACCGAGTTTGGGCTCGTTTTTCATATAACATTCATACCAACTGTTTTATTGACTAGGTGGAGACATAATACGAAAATCTAAGTAGACCTATTAATTTTTATCTCTACAAAAATGTATATTATACCGGTCCCCATTCAAAGTCATCTTCGGTCCTTCAATAATACAGATTTTAATTTTCTATGGAATTTGGTAAATCTGTGGCAGTCACTGTGTCGGATAGATTGTTGGAATCTTTTCCAATCACACCCAATCTCTCCTGAAATGAAAGCAGTCTCAGGCTTAAGATAATTTAACACTTTTTGATTAGTAAATCAGGTCAATGACCACTAATTCCATTTATGTAAAAGACTAACTTAATAAGGTAATTAATAGACATATTAAATTTAATTAAATAAAGGTAACAAAATCAAATTAATTATACATGCATCATTATGTCAGATTTTCTTATTGGGTAGAAGAAACTGATATTCAAAGATAATAACAATAAAGTCATGTGTGTGACCAAATACACATTCAAAACATCTTTTGATGTTTTCAGTTCCAACGTAAGATTTTCAATTAATTATCTTCCCAGTAAGAAACAAAATTTGGGTTATAATTAATAAATATTACTTAGGTTAGATATCATTAATTATCATGTCCAAAAATCTTAAAAAATATATATAAACCCATTTTAAGATTCTCATATGGCATGATCAGTTTCTTTACAAATATTGCCTTGAGTATTTTGGGAGTTTTCTTCCCTAGATAGAGCAAAAGTCAATCATGGGAGGAGATGGAGAAGAAGAAGAATTATGCGATATAGGGTTAAGTCTTCGGCTCGGTTCCGGTGAGTTCACTTCAAGGTCCACCGATGAAATCAAACATAAGGCATCCAGAGTTCAACTGAGTTTATTGTTTCCATTGAATCCAAAGGAAGAAATTGTCGATGATCTTCATGGGAAAAACGATGGGGATCGATGGAGTTCGAAGATGGTAAATCAAAGTAATCAAGAAGAACATGCAAGGATAGTTAAGAGAGATAATACCACTGTTGATAGTAATATTGACAAATATGATCATACTAGCACAAGAAAGAAACTTAGACTCACCAAAGAACAAGCAAATTTGCTTGAAACTAGCTTCAAACAACACAATACCCTTAATATGGTAATATATTTCTCTCTTTTGGTTTTCATTGCTTAGTTTCATGTTCATCATTCGTTTAGAGAGAAAAAAATTATACATGGAAAATCTCATTTGATTTATAACTTTGCATGTAATTTATTTTTCAAAATGATTACTTGCATGTAATTTATTTTTGAATTATGATACATTTTTTTTGCTGGAAATTTAATAAAGTTTTTACCGTTTTTATACTACACTTGAATTCATTTTTCAATAATCTTTTTGATCGAATCGAACAGATGCAGAAGCAAGAACTAGCAGAAAGGTTGGATTTACGACCTCGACAAGTCGAAGTTTGGTTCCAAAATCGGAGAGCAAGGTATATGACACTTTTAAAAAAAATAAAATAAAATAAAGGCATACCGGTTATTTAAGTTGTATTAAGCAGGAAGATAAATATTGTTAATGTTTGGGTTTCGTAGGACAAAATTGAAGAAAACAGAAGTTGATTGTGAAGTGTTGAAGAAATGTGTTGAGAGATTGAATGAAGAAAACAGAAGGCTGAAAAAAGAGTTGCATGAATTAAGATCAGCTAAACTTGGACCGCCATCATCATCACCTTTCTATCCTCATCATATGACAAAGAATGCTGCTGCCTTAACTATGTGCCGAAACTGTAACAAGGTTTCCAACAAGAGTAGCAGTGAAGACAAACATAGTACTCTTACTCTTTTCAATGATATAGGTAATGCTAATGATAAAATCTGATGTGTATGTATAAGTTTTAGTACCATATAATTATAGGGCTAAGAAAAATGAAATGACAAACAGACCAGAGGCAAGGAAAGAATGTTGTTTCATTTGAGGTAGGCGTGTCAAGATTGATGGCCACTTCCACGCCATTTATATCTTGCATTAACTGTTAGTGTTGAAATTTTAAGTGTTTTTGTTGAAGACTTGATGACTAAATAAAAAATAATATTTTGACTACAGGTCAAGGATTTGACGGTTAGGAAATTGTGATTTTTGATTGATTTAAATGGATTACTATAGTAACTGTGATCTTGTTTCTAGAAATCATTTTCTAATTTTATTCCTAACTTATTTTTATTTTTTCTGTTTCTAGAAGTTCTAAAAGTTACTTCTAAAAATGTATCCGAACGGCTTTCCTTTTGGACCTAGATCCTCGTAAGAGACCATTTCAGATCATGTCCAGGCCATTGTAGAGTATATCGAGTGACTGCTAATTTCAGATCCCCTAATAAGTTAGTAATCAAGTTTAAGTACAAATACCAAGGTTATTAAAATCACATATTGTACATACATAGAGTCTGTGAAGTTGTATGGTTTGTCAACAAATAGAATGAAACTGATTTTCCATGGTTTTACTCTTCACATTGACTATGCAATTTCCAAGTATTTCTAAATATGAAATAGTAGGTAAAGGGGGAGGAATGTGCATGGTAGATGCACAAAACTATATTACACCAAAAGAAAGAAGGGGAGGAAGGTAGCTAGGTGTGCAGAAAATTACACTACAATTTCTAAAAAACCAACAAGTGAGTTGTTTTTCTTCATTTCTTTATACTATCCTTTTTGTTGTGCTGTTGGGTATAATTAGATATGTTAGCAGAGAGTGGTTAAAGGGGTTCTATTAGAGAGAGCTGGAGTGTTTCCCCAAGATTAGTTCACGGCAGTTGATTCATTCTGTTCTAATAATGGACTGGAAATCGTTGGGTTCGGGGTATGCATCATTAATGTTAATAAGAGGTGCAGCTAGAGAAATGACGCCTCCTGAATTGTATGATGCAGCCAGAAATACATTCTTTCATTTCTTTTCTAATCTTCAGGCAGAAACTATTACACTCCAAATCCAAGAATATGAAAAAGAGTCGTATAACCATATCTTTGATTCAGTTCAGTGTTATCCAAGTTCCAAATGCTTTACTTCTTCGTCCATGTGTTTAAACCTATCGAAAATCAGAAACTCGAAGAATCATACTTATACCATGGTCCCCGAACAAACTATCGAAGATATCTTCAATGGTATCAAATTCACATGGTCATTTCATAGTGGCCTAGCCGAAATTGGGTCTAGTAGTTCTAGTAGTAAAAATGGCAAGAATTGTTGTTTCAAGCTTAGTTTTGAAAACACATGCAAGGAGTTTGTGAACTCATCTTATATACCTCACATTATTAAAGAAGCCGAGATATATGAATTCAAGAATAGAGGGAAGAAACTTTTTACGAACAGTCGTTCTGGAGATTACTGGTCACAAGTATGTTTATTCTCTCATCCATCAACATTTGATACGATCGCCATTGACCCAGTTCTGAAACAAGAGATTCAAGAAGATCTGAAGAAATTTGTGAATAGAAGCGACTTTTATAATAGAGTTGGCAAAGCCTGGAAGAGAGGTTACCTTCTGTATGGTCCTCCAGGAACAGGCAAAACAAGTTTGATTGTTGCCATTGCTAACTATTTGGAATACGATGTCTATGACATGGAATTAACATCTGTGAAGAGCAATTCACAGCTAAAAACGCTTTTGATTTCAACTCCAAGCAAGTCAGTAATAGTTATTGAAGACATCGATTGTTCCATAGACCTTTCGAATCGAGTAAAGAAATACAACCAGGAAGCTAATGAGGATAGAGATGGAAGTACAAAAAATGGAAGTAGCGGTGTCAGTTTGTCAGGTGTTTTGAATTTTGTTGATGGACTTTGGTCACCTTGTGCTGGAGAGAGACTGATTATATTTACTACAAATCACAAAGAGAAACTCGATCCGGCTTTACTAAGGTCCGGCCGAATGGATAAACATATATGTCTCTCTTACTGCAACATGGAATCATTCAAGATTTTGGCGAGAAGTTATTTGAAGATTGAAGAGCATGAGTTGATGGATGAAGTTAAGGAACTGTTATGCTCCCTGGAAATCACACCAGCTGATGTTGCAGAGTGTTTCATGAAATATGACGAAGATCCAGACATGGGTATGAAAATTGTTGTTGAAGAAATGAAGAAGAGATTGAAAATGAACAACCAAGAAGATAAGACAGATCAAGCACAGACAGATAAGAGATTTTCATCCTGTAATAAAATTTTATCAAAAATGTAAATTTTGCACCAGGGCCCTTCTAGATTCAGGATCGGCTCTGCACTTTACCTATGTGACTAAGCAGGCACTTACTGTTAAGCTTTTTGATTAAAATATATGGATAAAGTTTCAGTCCACTAATCAAAAGAGAGGAATGTGATCCAACTGCTGTTCCACACTGGAACTTCCTTGCATTTTCTTAGCAGAATTGTCTGTCTGGCGGATTTGAAGGTTTCTAATCACACTGTGGTTTGAGTTTGAGAGAGACATGGAGGCTCTAATGGATTGGAAATCGATTGGTTCCCTGTACGCATCCTTGATGTTTGTAAGAGGTGCAGTTAGAGAAGTAATACCTCCAGAAGTTTATAAAGCTGCAAAAACTACATTCTTTTACTTCTTTACAAATCTGCAAACAAAACTTGTTACAATTCATATCCACGAAGTCGAAAATGACAGCGATAACGATATCTTTAATTCAGTTCGACGTTATCTGAGTTCTAAATGCTTTGCTTCTTCTAAGTCTCTACGGTTGTCAAAAATTAAGAACTCAAAGAACCATACTTACACCATGGTTCCTGATCAAAGTATGGTAGATGTATTTGATGGTGTCAGGCTCACTTGGACTCTTCATTCTGACCAGGTTGAGAAGGTATCTAAGAGTGAGAGCTCAAGAAGTTTTTTCAAGCTATGTTTCGAAGAAAAACACAAGGAGTTTGTGGATTCATCTTATATTCCTCATATAATGAAAGAAGCTGAAATTTCTAAATTCAAGAACAGAAGGAAAAAGCTTTTTACCAATCGTTCCGGAGATTGTTGGTCACAAGTATGCCAATTTTCTCACCCTTCAACGTTTGATACAATCGCGATGGACACAGTTCTTAAACAAGAGATAAAAGCAGACTTGAAGAAATTTGTGAACAAGAGTGAGTTCTATACCAGTGTTGGAAAAGCATGGAAGAGAGGTTACCTTCTTTATGGCCCTCCTGGAACAGGTAATGTACTTCAAAAATCTATTACTCCCTCAATTTCTGGAAAAGAGTTACTATCACTTTTTCAATTTAACTCTTTTCGAAGTAGTATCTGGCAACTCTCTGCAAATTGTGTACTTCAAAATGACTTATTGATTTGTGATTAAATATGGCAGGCAAAACAAGTTTGATTGCTGCCATTGCTAATTACTTGGATTTTGATATCTACGACATGGAGTTAACGTCCGTTAAGAACAATTCACAATTAAAAAGGCTTCTGATTTCCACTTCAAGCAAATCAGTAATTGTCCTCGAAGACATTGATTGTTCTTTAGATCTTTCGAACAGAAAAGAGAATAACAGTGAAGGATGTTACGAGGAAAAACAGAAAACCAATGGAACGAGTAGTGTGAGTTTATCTGGTATTTTGAATTTTGTTGATGGACTTTGGTCACCTTGTGCTGGAGAGAGATTGATCATCTTTACAACGAATCACAAAGAGAAACTCGATCCAGCTTTACTAAGGTCGGGTCGGATGGATAAACATATTAGTCTGTCTTTCTGTAATATGAAATCATTCAGAATGTTGGCGAAAAATTATCTGAAAGTGGAAGAACATGAGTTGATGAAAGAAGTTGAAGAACTGATAAGTTCTATACAGATGACGCCAGCTGATGTTGCAGAGTGTTTCATGAGCTATGATGAAGATCCTGACATGGGCATGAGAAATGTGGTTGAAGAAATGAAGCGAAGAAAGGAAACAGACAAGAAGGATGAAGAAAAAACAGATCAAACAAAGAAAAGATTGCGATCAGGTGATGAAGAAAACAAAGAATTGAAGCGATTGAGATCAACTGGTGTTGATCGAAATCAAGATCTGGAGAAAACAATTCCGCCGACTGAACAAGAAGAAAAAAGAAAGGAAGTGTATGAAAATGGAGAGGAAGAAAACGACTATGCATATTAATTTTATTTTGCAATGGTAGGTGATTATAGCAGAGTGGAAACACTGGCCACCGGACACAGTGAGTGAGCAGTTCCACTATGATCTGATCTGTGAGGAAATCGCCCAGATTACATAACAAATTCTGTGTGTTTTGTAATCTATAGCTTGTATTACATAACAAATTCTGTGTGTCAAATGTGCTATGGATGCCTTCTCACAAGATCAATAATCTGTGCATAGGCCAGATCAGTTTACCAACCTTACAACAATAAGATTCTTAGATAACCAGATTCACTTTCTAAACATAATTGATATATATTGTTTACAACTTACAAGAATAGGATAGTTGTCTTTTGTTAGAGTTGGATGACAACACATTACTCATGTTTTCGACCTCGATCATTTTCTAAGGCATTTTGAATGTCCCCTTAATAACTCGTGGGAAATCTATCTATATACCAAGGGGATGAAAATACATAAAAAATCTTACCGCAAAACTGATAGAGTACTTTGTTGTAAGACAAGACTCGCGTATATCAACTCATTCCATGCATCGGGGACACCAGGAAGGCACCAATGACTGCAATCTTGTCGCCTGGTGGAAATCTTGATTTCTAATGTTCGGTTCTTTCCATAAACTGAAGGGTGCCCATCTTTACGAAAGTTGGTTAACTTTGTAACATTTAGAAGTGTCACGGGTACCTTCATTTCACGGAGAACCTCCTCCACAATCGTCATCTTTAAAGGATAAGAATCTAGGAAAGCCCCACTTAAAATGGGTTCCTTCTCCCCATTACATGTTCCACCAGAGTCCCAATCTCCACCTCTGAAACAAAACAAGCAAAAAAGAAAATATGGATGATTTTCTGATACACTAGTTGTTGTGAATATGAGAGTGGATTATGTCAATTATAAGAAGGTGGCATCTTGATGTTAGACATCTGGTCATATTCATTTGATCAGAGCAAGGAGGCTTATTCAATGGTTCAAAATACAAGGGTTGACAAATGCTAACCTGAAATGGGCGGAAGAGTATCCACGATAGAACACTAACTTCTTGGTTGGATCTATGTTTTGATCAATCCATTTTCCCCATGTTCTCATGGATCTTCTATAAGCTTCCACCGCATCGAACTGAGGATAGATGACGTCACCTTCTTTATAGTAATTCTTCCTGTTGGATAGATGACATTTCACATATTCATTTTCTTGATTCCAGACTAGATATTTATGCTTTATGCAAAGAGCTCATATTCTCATGTTAGGGTTATCTACCACAAGGAAAAGAATACTAGTAATACCAAGATATGAAATCAAACAAGTAATGGGGAGACCATACACACCCTCTAGCAGTCTTTCCATGAGTCCACCAATGGCCAGTATTAAACACAAGGATGTCAGCCCTCTTCCACCGGTTAGCAGATTTGTCAATGCGATCAATTGATAGAGTTGGATTTGATTTTCCCTGAGCATTTAGACGGATCCCTTCCCTGACAAGGAAATGAGAGCGTACAAAATCGACAGTGCAGTTGAAGTCCTGCAGATGCAGTCACATTTGAAAGTTGTTTAGGTGCCTATGTTTTTTGAAAAGTAGATATAAAATATCTTGGTGAAAAATGTTATGACATGTTCAGAACTGAGATTCAAATAGAATTCATAAACAGCGCCAAACTGAAAATGAGAAATAGTTGATCTCAGTGTTTTCATCAACTTATATTTTTCCAAAGTTCTTAAATTCGTAAATAGTTTCTGACTATAAATTGAACTAAACAGAGTCTGGTGGTTACCTCAAATTTAAAGATGTAATATCCCCGTCCTTTAGTAATTTTGTACCCATGGACCTCATACATTCTGCTCTTGTCCAACAGGCCTTCCCGAAGTAGGCATAAGATTGATTCAAACTGGTTCCGATTCATTGAATCTCCAACCAGCATCAACTTTTTATCTCTTAGTCTCTCCAAGAAGTCTGTTGCATTAAACCTAAGAATCAAGAATGAGGGAAGAAAATATGCACTCTAGACAAGTAGCAAAAAAGAAACTTAGTCTATCGATTTTTTTTTATCATCCCTCCGAAGTACAGACTAGTGGTGCAAGTATGAATTGCAAATGCATTTAAACAACTGATTAGACATACATGGTGAAAACTTGCAATCTATGCAAAGACAGAACAATCTAGACTGCAGCACATAAAGAAATGAATTTACATTGAAGATTCATGGCGCCATCAATTCTGCACACTGGTCATTGTAACCATGACAAGTAAATATATACTAAAATGATTGACTGATCTCAGTTTCTAATCAGAACATTTTTGTGGTATGCAAACAAGCATATTTCCAAAAAAATGCACTTTATTGCAAAAGAGAAACCCAATATGGACCCAAGTCTTAATGTTCGGCATCAGCAAATCTTCAACACCTCATTCAAGTATTTGGAATTAAAACATGGGTCACGTTTTGCAACTTAATGCTAACTAAAGCTATATCTCCACATTGTATTTAGTTTTTCAGCCTCACTGACAGTGACAGATAAGAAATACTATCACATACTGAAATACAGGACAGACTGAGTTGGACAAAATGATCTGAACATCAAACATGGTACCACCTAAATTCTCTTTTCCTAGTGCTCACTAAAGTTATGCCCAATAGTTTGAGATGGTTTGCATCTAAACTCTACTTCATTACAATTTTCCAGGTACACAACAGCAAAAAGATCTTATAAACATGTTCGTGAAATAGCTATCAAAAACACCAACAAAAGCAACCCCCTAATAAGGTCATCCAAAGAGATACATTTCTAGTTTCTACCTACCAAAGCCCGTATACCAAGTAATTTCACACTCTAGGTTTCTTATCAACCTCATTTTGAATAACTAATACTCTTTCCTTTAGTCGATTATACAACACTAGGAAGATCACAAATATGTTCTTTTTAGATTTAAAACCACAGAAGCAAACCCAATTTGCAGTCCATCAGAAAAAACTAAAATAATATCCCCCACAGACTAAGGTAAACAGAGTTCAGTTTCAGATTCACTAAACAACAAGCTGAATACGCAAATATACAAAGTAACAAAGAACCCCGGAAACGAAGAATATATCCAGTACCACAGTTTTTACCTTGGAAGGTCACAGCCATCAGGTTTCCATCTCCATTTAGTATAATCTGAATCACGTCTACCATTTCCTTGGCAATCATAAGCTTCATCAACGTAAGGACAAGAACCAGGTTGATAAATTGGATACTCATCTTCTTCATCTTTTACCCACTTCCCTCTATACAAATCACACGTGTCCGCCATTTTCTCAGAAGAACCAAAACCAGAACCCTTTGTTACATTACTGTCAGTAATTAAATCAAATGGTTGTGTCTCAACATCAGAAACATCATCTCCGGAGACTGAATCAACGATTGCTGTTTCATTTCCAGATATTGGATCAATGGGTTTTGCTTTATAATCAGTAGAATCACTTCCAGCAGAGATTGGATCAATGGGTTTGATTGAAACATCAGAATCAATGGGTTTTGCTTTATAATCAGTAGAAACAGTTTCAGAGATTGAATCCACAATGGGCTTTGCTACAACATCAGTAGAACCAGCTCCAGCAGCAGAGGTTGAATTAATGGTAACATCATCAATAAAGCCATTATCAGAAATTGGATCAAGATTAATGGGTTGTTTTGTTTCTTGAATATGATCAGAAGAAGAAGAAGAAACAAGATTATCTCTGTAAAGAGCAAGAGTAGGTTCAAGGGTTTTTTTGCTAAAGAAAACGATGCTGAAAAGTAATAAGAGGAGAAACAATGATATATACAGAGTAATTGAGAATGAAAAGGAATGGTTTTTCTTTGGTGTTGTAGTTGCCATTCCTGTGTCTGTTTTAGTGTTTAAGGAGTCTCATGTTGCTTTCAGTTTAGGGAAAAAAAGACACTCATTTAGGGATAACAAAATGGAGATGAGATTTAGATTTCTGTGATTCTGTTTTCTAACAGTTGATTACCAATAATGGAGTTGGTTTTAGATCCTTAAAAGTGTGTTTGTGATTGGTCCACCACCATGCTTCTTTTATTGTGTTCATGGGGCAACTATGGGAAACACTTAAATTGCAAGTATCAACCGACAAAACAGTAAACTATTTTATGTTCTGCCCGATTGACTACTGCGGTGTGGAAGTTCAAAAATCTTGTACCTGTCACATATTAATGGTGGGTTTGTTCTTTGTCAGTAGAATTCACTACTCGGATGAATTCCCATAGATTACATATTTGAGGATTCATATAAATCACTCGTGTTTGGTAACGCAGTTAAAATTTCGGATTCATATAATTTGGTCACGCAGTTAAAATTTCGGATTCATATAATTTTCTTGTTTTAAAGTGTTTGGCAGGCATATCTCAAAAAAAAAAAAAAAATTCTTTTTTGTAAGTAATTTTCTTAAAATTGTTTATTACATGGGATTTAAAGTTAAAAAAAATTGTTTTAAAGTAGGTCAATAAATCCCTTGATAAGTTTCCCAGCAAATCTTGGGGGAGGGGTCGAATTCGTTAGGGAGCTTTTGCCGGAAAAGTGATTCCCGTAGGAAACAGTGATTTCAGGGATTTGGACAACCAAACTTACCAAGAGAAATATATATCCACCAAATCCCTCAAACCCATAAATCCCACCTTTAAAATTTTGCATCCAAACCCACCTTAAGAGAAATGAGAATATGAGTTTATTACTCTTCTTTTTTCCCCAAAAATTACGAAACATATTAATAGCTTCAATTCGAGATTGGGATCGTGACAAGGCGATTCGGTTACTTAGTTAACAAAATTTAAAACAGGTACGTCAACTTTACCATTTCTCCTGGAAATCAGATTTAAAGATTCAATCATTTTTATCTAGACTTAGCTTTCTAATAAACCAAGAACATGGTAACTAAGGACAAGGTAGCATATCAGGAACAAGTTTAAATGGCCCTCGTTTTTTGGCAAAACAAAACAAAATTACACCTTTACGAAATGAAGATGTGCTAGAATCAGGGGAGGAAGCAAGGGAGTGCAGTTGCACACCCAGCAGAACTGACTCACAAGCCTGGCATATTAGAGAAATTGGACTTGCAAGCCCATTTAAGTATACTTGCTACCCCTAACAATACTTTGCTCCCCATAATTAGACTTCTAACTCTGCCCTTGGCTAGGATCATCAAATGATTCCACCATTTCTCAAGATTTTCAATAACATAAAATCTACTAACTAAACTAATGTAGCATCTGATTTCTGGATTAGTAGCAACCGGTCTTCGGTGGTCTGAATTGGTTTGAATCTTAATTGCAATCTTTGTGTCTGATATTGTAGTAGTGTCTTAGATTGTTGTTGCTAAGTAAAGCCATAAACAGTAACCCAAAATGAAATAGATCAAGAAAATCTAGAAAAAAGATAAGGAAAAAAACCATTCACAAGGGAAAATACTTTTTGAGCAAAGGAAAAGTGATTAAGCAGAAGAGTTTAGAATGAGGAGATTTAGAAAGGTTTGTTCTGAATAAATGAGTTTTTCCACGGCATTAGGGTTTTAATTGCCAGAGAGGAGGAAAGAGAACCGACATTTCTCCGTAACATACAATTCTTAATGAGAATGCCATTTAAAATGTCAGAGATGATCAAGTCGTTATAATATTATTACTAGCAGTATATGAAGGTAAAGACTGACAGGTGTCCTAATGTTATAAGGTCACAAGTCAACAAAATAAGACTTGACTTTATACTTAAGACACCCCGTCAAGCTCATATAGGCTAGCAAAGAACAATTTGTCATCTTGAAACAAAGAATACGGGAAAAACAAACAAACGACAATCTCATTCTCTCAAACATAAAAGAACAAAAAAGCATAAAAGAATAACAAATAAGAGAAAAGGCTCTCATCAACCAGCAGAAGTGAATACAACAGACCCCTCAGCAGCAAAAGAAGATCCAAGAAGTTGATGAAAAAGAGTAGAGAACGCAGAATAACAAAGACTTTTGGTGAAAAGATCAGTCAACTATGAATCAGAAGAAACATGTGACACCTTCAAAAAACCACCAACCACCATCTCCTTGGTAACATGAAAGTCCACCTCTACATGCTTGGTACTAGCATGGAAAACATTGTTAGATGCCAAAAAAATGGCACTAGTATTGTTATAGAAAAACTCAATTAAAAATTTGACAGAAACATGTAGATTAGCAAAGAGATAACACTACCACTGCAATTTGGAAGAAGCAACAAACAATCATTTGTACTCGGCTTCAGATGAGGATCTAGAAACTGTTGGATTTTTTTTTGGAAGACCAAGAAATTAAAGAGCATCTCATAATAAACAACATAACCAAAATTATACCTCATAGTGGCATCTAGACCGATCTAAATCTGTATATGTTAGAGCACTGCTTGGTCGAACTCGCAAGCGTTGCTATCTCAAGCTTGTTTGTCAAGTTTGGTTGATCAAAACTATAATTCTTGATTTCTAGTCTACTTATAGCTATGTCTCGGATTAGCATAGAATGTGTAGTTAAACATTAGACTTCACGGCGTTAATCGATTGAATATGAAGATCTACTGAGGAAAGCTTGGAGGTACTTCATCAACAAAAGGTATGTAGAGACTAAAACTTATCTATCACTTAGAAGTCTATTCTATTTTATCTCCTATTGAGACTAAGTCATATAGATGTATAAACTTTTACATTATACACATTTGATATTTTGAGCGGAGTTTAACTCACTTATATCTTTCTCGAAATATGTGTTGGAAGCTTTTTGCTTTAGCTACGTTCATCATTATTCTTGACGAGTTTAGTCGGAAACAATTTATTTGTTGGAAACTAAATAATAAGTCAAAAGATGATCATGTGAAAATTGCCTTGAAACATTTTACATGATTTGTGTGAGACAGTCATTTGATGTAGACTCGGAATGTTTCGTATTGATCACTTGAAAATTACTTATAAGCTAATAGTTTGTGTGAGACAGCTATTGTCGTCTTCTAAGGATGTTTCAATGATTGAAATGGGAGTTTAGAACAATTAACCATTTTCTGGATATAGCACAGTATGCATACCAGTGTGCAAACTGTTATAGTATGATTCAGGTCCGGAAACCAAGTTTGCATACTAGTATGTGAACGGTTTTAACTGTTAAAGTCCGGGACCCAAGTACGCATACCAATATGTGAACGGTTCTACCTAAGTTAGGTCCGGGACGATAGTATGCATACCGGTTTGCGAACTGTCGGACAAGACCAAAGTCCGGAACTTAAGTTTGCGTACCCGTTTGCAAACTGAGTTGGTTTAAGTTCTAAAATCGGTTTAGTATGATTTCATACTGATGAACAAATACATTAATAAATTAAGGAATGCAATATTTGCAAACCGTGGATTAATGTTCATGAATTGATTCTTGAATAAGTACTTTGTACAATCATGAATCAAATCCGATTTTGCTTCAATTGTGTCTTGTATACTTCTATGAGAATATAAACAATTGAACAACTCTATGAGTAACACAATTAGATTCATTTGATTATCATTTGATCAAGAAGTGTTAGATGAATGTGGTTAATACAAAAGTGTTCATATGGCTAACTTCGGTTAACTGTTATTGAGCCAACTCAATATACACGTTTAGGTACGGTTACCCATATCTAAATGAAGGTATATTTCATTTGTGTGTAACAAGCTAAGACCATCTAACGGTGGAGAGATATTTCTTTGGTTTTATGCAAACTTAGCTTGAATCTTAAATCAGGATTTCATCTAACGGTGAATATTGATTGCTTTGTTTTAAAGCTATCAAACCCTGATTTGAATTCTATATAAGGGAGAACTCTAGCAACTGGAAAATATAATCCCCACACCTTCTGTGTGATACTATTTGCGTACTAGAGTCGATTTTCCTTTAACCTAGGTTTTTCCTAAAACCATTATAGGTTAACGACTTAAAGACTTCATTGGTATTCTGAAGCCAAACCCAACTATTTTCTCTGTAGTTGCGTGTTTTGATCTTACTTGTTCTATCTTATTGAGTAATATCTTCTCTAATATTGGCTCGAGATTTATCTCCGATAGGTAATATATACAAAGTAATCACAAAGATCTACGTCTCATTCTTTGTGATTCCACAATAACTTCTTCTACTACTGTAATGACCCGTCCCTCCACCGATACTGTCCCCACTTAGCCACTGCGGTCATCCGGCAGTGTGGGGTTTTCAACGGGCATCGCTGCGGTAATCCAACAGCAACTTCCTGGGAGGTCACCCATCCTTGGATTGCTCCCGCCCGAGCACGCTTAACTGTAGAGTTTTCTGCTAACTCTTGAGCCAATTATGCTGAAAAGGCCTCGGTGTTAGGAAAGGACAAATCATTACTTATATTCCACTCGGCCAACCACTGCCGAATATCGGGGTATTACAACTACCATATAGTTAAGTTATTGTTAGGTGATTGATATTTCTAGGCTGTTCTTCGGGAATATAAGACCGGATTATCAATTGGTTCCTATTCACCTTGATTTATCAAAAGACGGAACAAAACTTCATAGGTATATCCGTGGAGACAGATTTATCTATCAGAATAGACTTATCTGTGGGAGACATATTTGTTTATAAAGTCTTCGACTTTGGGTCGTAGCAACTCTTAGTTATGGGTGAGATCATCTAAGGGAATCAAGTGCTTATAGTCCTGCTGGGATTCAGAGGCGTAAGGAACGCGACTGTACCTTAATCGGTGTGAGACTTGGTTAGGGCCCAACTACATTCCAGTCCAAAGTCAACTTGTAGTATGCAAGTGTCTGTAGCGGATTAATACAGTATGATGTTCAAATCTAGACTAGGTCCCTGGGTTTTTCTGCATTTGCGGTTTCCTCGTTAACAAAATTTCTGGTGTATGTGTTATTTCTTTTCCGCATTATATTTGTTTATATAATTGAAATATCACAGGTTGTGTGTAGTTCAATCAATTGGTAAATCCAACCTTTAGTTGTTGATTGACACTTGAACATTGGTCTTTGGTACCGTTCAAGTTGTTTCTCATAATAATCAGGCTCACGGATTCCTATTTGTTTGATTTGCTGATTACATTGAGAAATAGAGATATAACTCTTGGATATATTTCCTTGATTGAGTTTGACTGTCTAGTTGATTCTCTTGGAATTATATTGGAGTTAGTCCATACAGATTGCCGAACAAAATATTGGGTGTGGTTGTTTAGACCCCCACTTTTTTAATTGGTATCAGAGCTGGCAAACACGCTAAGACCTCATAAGTCTGTGTTTGTAGCAATCTGACTCTATGGACAGAAGTGTTATCTTTATAAACGTACCACCAGTCTTCAATGGATCGAATTACTTATGATGGAAAATTGTTATGCGTGCCTTTTTTCAAGCGCGTGATTTTCAATCATGGGTTCGTGTTGTTAATAGCTATGATCCTCAAATGGTTACAGTAGACGGTGTAACTGTTGGAAAGGATATTGGTAGGTATGAGCCTGACGAGATTCTCGCTGCAAAGCAAAATTCTAAAAGCTTAAATGCTATCATACATGACATTACCCCAGATCTTCAGCACCATGTGACTATGTGCACTCGGTCTAAAGATATTTGGGATATCTTAGAAACCGTATTTGAAGGGAATACCTCTGAAAAAGAAGCTAGGCTTCAAAACCTAAATTCTGATTGGAAAAACTTTCGTATGGCTGATGAAGATTCATTTGATGAGTTTAATCACAAAGTGTCTGAAATTGTTAATGCATCTTTTGCATTAGGTAAGACTATTCCTGAAAAGGACATTGTGATAAAAATTCTCAGATCGTTGCCAGCTAGATACGATTCTAATAAACATGCCATTGTTAAAGAAAATAACCTTTAAACTCTTTCCAGAAATACTCTTGTTGGAAAACTAAAGATTTTTGATCTTGAACTGAGTAAAAGATAAAAACTTCACATGTCTTGCAATTCTGGTTCTACATCTGATGTCATATATCTATGTTCTGAATTGATTGATATAAAGGATGAGAATTTCTTTAATTCAACTCTTTCACTGTTTGTACAACAGTTAAAGAAAACTATTAGACAGAGGAAAAGAAAGTCTCAAAGAAATTCGTCTTCAATCAATAAGAAAGATGGAAAAGTTCACAAAGACTATGAGAATGGAACTTGTTCCAAGCGTTATAAAAGTATTCATAATATCTCTGGTTATCCTAATAAGGAGGTTAGTGAGTTAACCAAAGCATGGATGGCGACTCTTGACTACTGTCCTGAGGAAGAAGTCTGTGAAAGTTCTCTCACCTACTTTGCTGATAATCACACTTATCTTTCTAACAGCTCTGATTGTTCTACGATAAACGATCTAACTTCCTCCGAAAATAAAATTGATCTTTTGACCAAAGATTTGTACTCAATGAAGAGTATGTTTCAAATGAAGAAGGAAGCATAGATTAAAAGGATTGATGATCTGGAATGTCAACTGAAAAAATTAAGACAAGAAAATGCGACATCTCGCAACCGTGATTTTAAGAAGAATAATCGATTATCTTCGACAAACTCTTTTAAACCCAATCAACATATTACTCCTGCAATTATGTCTTTTCAAACCTCGCTTGTAACAAGAAAGACATGATAATATACAATGACATGACGAATCGTTTGTCACCCTTGTATATAATCCAGGATCACCCAGAGATGGTTTGCACAAAGGTTCTTGAAAAATCTTCTTCTATTAATTTATGTTATCAGAAGGAGAAAAGAAAATCTCGTAAGAAATCTATATCACTTTCGAAAGAGATATTCAGAACCATTGATAGTTTGCGAAAATCGATGAATAGGGTTTTCGGAACATTGCAGGAAAGGAATACATCTACTCTTGATCTTTCCTCCATAAAGAGGAATCAGAAACAAGGAATAACGAAATCACCCTCTTCTCATAAAAATCCACCCCGATTCTTTATTGGATGGGCGAAATTACAATTTGTAATAGGATTTAAGAGTGTTCTTGTTTTTTCCCTTTGACAAGAACCATAATCTTCAAGAGGGCTGTGAAAAGATTTTTGTTACTTCTGCTGACTTGTTTCTGCATTTCCTTCTTGTGCTCTAATTTCTGTTATTGAGCTAAGAATCGTTCTTATGTATAAACGTTTTTCCGAATAATGTCCTTGTTGGGATATCCAAAATTCTGTTAGGGTTTTGGTCAAAGGTAATTTTAGAAATTTATCCCTTATCATCCTCCTTTAAGTTGGAAGATTTATTTCCTCAAAGCAAGCATTTCATTTATCTTCTTCTATCATGTCCTCATCAAGTCTTTCCAGTAAAGAAATGATGTCTGGACTGTTCTCTTTCCCTCTAAGAAAGTTCGTTTTGATTCTTCTGATAATGAGATGTGTCATGACAAACGTGATTCCCTCTCTGATGTGAATCCTACTGTCTTTCATTTTGATAAGCTCTTATTAACCATGAATCTTGTCTTAGAACAAGTACGTTCTTTGAAGAGTGAACTCGAATCTTCAACCAAAAGACTTGAAGAGAAGATGGATAATCTCGAATCCAGAATCGATCTAATGGAAGATGAGCTTGATGATTATAGGGAATATGAGAAGAATATTCAAAGAGAGTGAAATGACTTTTTGTTTCTTGCATAAATAATGTCTAGGAAACTTCTTATGAGAATTTATTCTTGTATTTTAAGAAGGATAACCAGGGTTTGGAATAGCCAATACTGTGATTACACATAGCTATTGCCAACGATTTTCATCTTGCAATGTTTTAGATTTATTTATTTAAATTCTAAGTTATTTGGAAGATGATTTTGCAGTATTAATCTTTATGGTTTTATATATTGCAAAAATATTATGGTATATGTGTGTTTACGTCCGTGAACTATGATTATCTCATATATGTCAAAAGTTAAGTCTATTATGTCTTTATGCAAATATTGATAAAAGATAGGATGGACTTTTGAATATTCTGCAGTATTGATCTTTCCCTGATCCACTTCTATGTGAAAGTAATGTATGGCTCCGTAAGTTTTCTTATGTTGAGTATTTCCGACTAAGTTAATTATTAAGGTCTTCTTGTGGTTAATTTATTCAAGTTTTCTGGATGCAAATTCATGCTTCATGTGATTTTTTAATGTCCAAAGAAATCCTTCTTTTCTCGTAAAAGTAAGTTCGCTCTTGTTATTCTTTCGGGAATGACATTTTATGGGGGAGTGATGATATTTTTATAGTGGTAAATAGGATGTCGTTCACTCAGACTTGTTGAGGTTTGATTTAAGACTTAAAAATAAAATAAAGAAAATATATTCACAACGTTGTCACAAATATCGAGAGATTGCTGAGACTCGGGATTTCACTGTTTTCCATATTCAAGTGGTTCAGAAATTAATCCTAAGCAATTATAGCTCAAAACAAAATAAATATTAACTCTATTCTTTGCCAAAGTAGATTCCATAAAATATTATGTGTAGATTATAAGCATGGCGCATCAAGAATCCCTAGGACTAAGCATGCTCCATCAAACAAAGTCACAAGTAATTAATCGAAATCTTAATTCAATTAAAATCGATGCAAAAAGTAAATAAAGAATTAACTAAATTACCACATGGATGAAATACAGCTTCCTCCATCGCCCCAATGTTGGGGTTTAGCTCATGATGTCAAATACTCGCTCAAAATAATAATACATGGCTCAAAATGTGTTATTATTGAAGAAATATATGAAAAAGAAGAAAGCAGCTCAATTGCAACGCTGTATCTTCGTTACAGAAAGGTTGTTACAAGAAGTGCAGATTCAAATTATTTGTTGCAAAGCGGGTGTTACAAGACTGTTGAAAAACGACTATTTCTGGCAGTCTGTTCTTCGAGTTCTTGAAGTTCTTCCTGCACTAGCAGAAAAGTTTTCTGCAACTCCTTCCGTTCTTCACTGCAGCCTCCTTCTCTGACCTCTTCCAACTTCTTTTATACAGAACAGGGGCCAAAATACTCGAGATATCCTTCCTTTCTTTTCTCCCAAATCTCGGCTTATTGTTCTTCTTTCCTTTTTCACGCGTTGAAACAAGACCTGAGTTGTTTAAAACTCTTTCCAATCGAACATACCAGAATATACTTCCCTTAACAGCACATAACTTCCCAGAATAGCTCGGAAAATACCCCGAGAATCACCCATTGCTCTATTTATAGAAGGAGAGAAAATCTTCCTTTTTTTAACGAATACAAGGTAGTTATCTTCCCTATTGTGTTGCACCGAACTATACTGATCCAAATCTCACAGAATATCCTTCCCATAACTTCACATATCTTCCAAAATCCGAAGTATTCTTACTTTCATTGTCGTCGATATATATGGAAATCTCCCTCTTTTGTCGAACCCAATGCACATATTATTCCTGTTTTGATAAACCAAGCCCACTCCAATTCAAATCCACAAGAAAACCCGATTAAATCTCCATCCCACAAATTTCAGAAACTTCCGCAGTTGAAAGTCCATCTTCCCGCCAAAACTCAAATTCAAAAGGTGGAAGAAGGTGCCCCTTATCCAGACCTGGGGTGCGAATAGCATGTGACCCCCCCTTAGCAGTGGGTGCCCCTTAATATTTTTCTCCCACGAGCGCAAAAACTACTTTTCGAGCCAATTTCGCCGCAAAAGCTTATTTCTCCAAAAACACTTACAAAACCATAAAAAATCAAATAAATACAAAATCGAGCACTAACAATTATACATAATTGAGATCAAAATAGACACAAACTAGTTTGAGTGAATCTTATATCAGAAGAGAAGATTCTCAAACATAAACAAACTAGGTGCAATCAAAGTTCAACAACCGTTAGTCAATCAAATCAATCGAAAACTAATAATAAACTGCAATTATCTAGTTTCCCACCGACGGTACTCGTAGAGCTTCCCAATCCCAAAGAAGTCTTTAAAACGAGCGGTCGTAAGAGATTTCGCCTAATTAGGGTACTTTCCTCTCCGAATAGACGGCTCCACCAGTAACAACACAACTAGGTAGTTTTGCTGGCTTTGAGGATTAGTTTGCTTGAAATGAAAACTTCAATATTTATAGACCAAGGAAGTTTGGACACCAAGGAATTTCCAAAACCGAAAATATTCCCAAGATATGCAATATATTTCCAAATTCGGTTTTCATAATTCCTGGAAATGCTCTGTCCAAATATTGACCGAAATATTAGTAGAAAATCTCCAATTAGTAAATGCACATTACCAATTTTTATTTTCTAAAGATATGCATTTTAATTGCTGGAAATTAAAATCATATAATACTAAAAACCTTAATTAAAAGATTCTCAATTTATTTCGATCCGGGATTCTCCTTTAGTTATTAAGGAATATCTTTGAACAATAAAAGGTAAGAATTACTGCACGTGTTCAAAGTATGTCGACATCTTTACTTTGTAAATCCTTTTTCATATTTACAATCTTGGAACCGATTCACCACACTTCCAAATGAGTTTAGAATTGGTTCATATGACTTCTAAGAACTATGTGATTGATTATCCTATTAAATAACCATTAATGGGTTTCACGGTTCTACCAAAACACAAGGCTTCGGTTCTACCTCCATGTGGGTACTAGGATCGGTCACACTAGCTTTCCAAAAATTGGTTGACTAGGTACTAGGATCGGTTACCACATAATTATGGTATTTTCTTGTAATCGGTTGCACAGGTCATAGGATCGGTCACCAATTACTAAGACTTGTTGTATCTCTTACAAGGATCGATTCCACATACTTGTGATCGGTTGCACCTCTTACTAGGATCGGTTACCCAATGTCTAGAGTTGGTCATACCAATTACAAAATATCAATCATACAATCTCAGGTGATTACTTAAGATCGGTTTCACTAATAAAAGTCATACCAATACAAAAGTCAGGCATTGTGAATAGTTTTACCAAGATACATAAACAAGTTATGAACGGTTATAAGCCTAGCGATTTCCCTTTCGATTCATAAAACAAGTTTATGAATTGTACTTCCTTTAAACGAATGTAAAACATTGTTTCCTATGACGAAATCTTCACCCATACCCATACTGAAAAGACGAGGGTACCCAAATATACCTCAATCTAAAACTTTTCCACCTATAAGTCTTTTTTCGAAAGTGATTGTCTATGGACTAAGTCGAGACAATACAACTAATCGATTCACACTTCGTGTGATCGTCTATGGATACGAGGTCGATAAATACAACAACGAAGTATGCTTACTTGATAATAGGTTCGGACTTAACCAAACTCTAGGGTTGCCTATCAAGTAAAATAGAAATTAACGTTTGTGCGATTTACTTTAAATTATAATAAACACAATTATAATTGCGGAAAATAAAAGTAAATGACACAACAAGATTTTGTTAACGAGGAAAAATATTATGCAGAAAAACCCCGGGACCTAGTCCATAATTGAATACTCTCAGAATTAAGCCGCAATACAAAATCAAACCAACTTCGTTAGTTGAGACCAGGCAACTAAACCTACAGTTCACCTAGTTTCCTCAGTATCCCTGCGCCTCCAACTTGCAGTAAGTCACGCACTTGGAACAATTCCTTTGGTTCGTATTCCAAACAGTAAAAGAACAACAAATATGTTCGGTAACAACTCTTTTCAAACAAAGTGATATGAGTTTGACAAAGGCTCTTCCGTTTAACCATTAAACTCCTTTGTCGGGTCCTTAGATCAATCTCTAAACAACTACCGAAGTTATTGTTAGCTTATGCAATCAATACTATTAATCACAAAGAAGTGTATTGATCCCAATCTACTCAACTAATCAATCTAATCTATCACAGGGATAAACTGATTATAGTTGGATCCCTTTCCAGCCGAAACAAGTATTGTGCACACCAAAGATTATGAACCCAAAGTCTTCTTGTCTTCAAATATTCATTAATCTTCAATCAGCACCTGCACACAATCAACTTGAATATCTTGTGATCAATCACACACAGAACGGAGTCTGTTAATGTTGGATTATCACAAGACGTCTTTAGATCTACAAACAATCTAAAGATCCCCATCGAAACTTCGATCTAGTTTGAGTGAATCTTATATCAGAAGAGAAGATTCTCAAGCATAAACAAACTAGGTGCAATCAAAGTTCAACCACCGTTAGTCAATCGAATCAATTGAAAACTAAAATAAACTGCAATTATCTAGTTTCCCACCAACGGTACTAATAGAGCTTCTCAATCCCAAATAAATCTTTAAACTGAGCGGCCGTAAGAGATTTCTCCTAATTAGGTTACTTTCCTCTCCGAATAGGCGGCTCCACCAGTAACAACACAACTGAGGTAGTTTTGCTGGCTCTGAGGATTAGTTTGCTAGGAATGCACACTTTAGTATTTATAGACAAGGAAGTTTGGACACCAAGGAATTTCCAAAACCGAATATTCTCAAAGATATGCAATAAACACAAAATCGGTTTTCATAACTCCTGGAAATGCACTGTCCAAATATTGACCGAAATCCCAATAGAAAAATCTATAATCAGTAAATGCACATTACTAATTATTATTTTCTAAAGATATGCATTTAATTGCTGGAAATTAAATAGCATATAAAAACTAAGAAACCTTAATTAAAAGATTCTCAATTTATTTCGATCCTGGGATTCTCCTTTAGTTATTAAGGAATATATTTGAACAATTAATGATAAGAGTTACTGCACATGTTAAAAGTATGTCGACATCTTTACTTTGCAAGTCCTTTTTCATACTTACAATCTTGGAAACGATTTGCCACACTTCCAAACAAGTTTAGAATTGGTTCATCTGATTTCCAAGAACTATGCGATTGATTATCCTATCAAACCACCAATCATGGGTTTCACGGTTCTACCAAAACAAGTTCGGTTCTACCTCCATGTGAGTACTATGCATAGTCACACTAGTTACCAAAATTCGGTTGACTAGGTACGAGGATCGGTTCCCCACAACTTATGGTAACTACCTTTATTCGGTTGCACATGTCCATAGGATCGGTTCCCCCAAAACTACAAACTTGTTGCAATGTTCATAAGATCGGTTCCCCCATCTACTAGAAACATGTTGCACCTCTTACAAGGATCGATTCCCCTTTTGTAAATTTGTTGCACCTCTTACTAGGATCGGTTCCCCAATTGCTAGATAAAAGTTGTTATTTACAAGGCATCGATCATACCATCTTGAGTGATTACTTAAGATCGGTTTCACTAATAAAAGTCATACCAATACATAAGTCAGGCCTTGTGAATATTTTTACCAAGATACATAAACAAGTTTATGAGCAGTTATACTAAACACACATATTGGTAATTCAAAATAGATTTGCAATGAATAACAATACCAATAAGCCTAGCAATTTCCCTTTCGATTCACAAAATGAGTTTATGAACTTACTTCCTTTAAACGAATGTAAAACATTGTTTCCTAGGATGAAATCTTCACTCATACCCATACATAATCACAATAGCATTCATTCGATTATGTCGATGTCTTATATACAAAGTTTAATGGTTAAGCAATAAACCTCGTATTGTATTCCTTAATACTATGTCTTACTAGAGTATCATACACAGCTTCGCAGTTATGTTTTCAATATGCACGACTTGAAAGATACGTTAGGGAATGAAACAGTTCAAGTCAAATATTACTAACCTCAAGAGGAAGGATGATGTTGTCGTTGTAGCTCCATACTTCTTCACATTCTTCAAGTCTTCATGTAATATTTGTAAGTCTCATATCCTAATACTTTCAAGCTAACCTATACGAAGTTGACTCTAGTATATAATCAAGCGACTATTTAAATGAGTTTTGATTCACTAAAATATGACAACCAAACTTGACAT
>JAJJMB010006998.1:4573234-4612699 GCA_023531105.1 Papaver atlanticum | reverse complement strand
ATGAGTTTTGATTCACTAAAATATGACAACCAAACTTGACATACCAACGCTTGGTGGGTTCAACCGAGCTATGCTCTAACACATACATAATCACAATAGCATTCATACGATGTCTTATATACGAAGTTCAAAAGATAGACGTTATACTTCGTATTATAATTACTTAATACTATGTCTAACTAGAGTATAATAATTAACAGCTTCGCAGTTATGATTTCAATATGCACGACTTGAAAGATACGTTAGGAATGAAACAGTTCAAGTCAAATATTACTAACCTCAAGAGGAAGGATGATGTCGTCGTTGTAGCTCTTTACTTCTTCATATTCTTCAAGTTTTCACGTAATACTTGTAAGTCGCATACCCTCATAACTTTCTAGCTAACCTATACGAAGTTGACTCTAGTAAATAATCAAGCGACTCTTTAAATGAGTTTTGATTCACTAAAATATGACAACCAAACTTGACATACCAATGCTTGGTGGGTTCAACCGAGCTATGCTCTAACAACTTTTACATTATACACATTTGATATTTCGAGTTGAGTTTAACTCGCTTATATCTTTCTCGAAATATGTGTTGGAAGCTTTTTGCTTTAGCTACGTTCATCATTATTCTTGACGAGTTTAGTTGGAAACTATTTATTTGTTGAAAACTAAATAATAAGTCAAAATTGCCTTAAAACATCTTACATGATTTGTATGAGACACTCATTTGATGTAGACTCGAAATGTTTCGTATTGATCATTCGATCACTTGAAAATTACTTATAAGATTATAGTTTTTGTGAGCCATCTATTGTCGTCTTCTAAGGATGTTTCAATGATTGAAATGAGAGTTTAGAAAAATAACCATTGTCTTGATATAGCACAATATGGATACAAGTATGCAAACTGTTGTAGTATGATTCAGGCCCGGAAACCAACTTTGCATACCAGTATGCGAACAGTTTTAACTGTTAAAGTCCGAGAACCAAGTACGCATACCAGTATGTGAACGGTTCTACCTGAGTTAGGTCCGGGACGATAGTATACATACCGATTTGCGAACTATCGGACAAGACCAAAGTCCGGAACTTAAGTTTGTGTACCTGTTTTCAAACTGAATTGGTTTAATTAAGTTCTTAAATTGGTTTAGTATGATTTCATACTTATGAACAAATATATTAATTAATTAAGGAATGCAATCTTTGCAAACCGTGGATTAATGTTCATGAATTGATTCCTGAATAAGTACTTTTTACAATCATGAATCAAATCCGATTTTGCTTCAATTGTGTCTTCTATACTTCTATGAGAATATAAGCAATTGAACAACTCTATGAGTAACACAATTAGATACATTTGATTATCATTTGATCTAGAAGTGTTAGATGAAAGTGGTTAATACAAAAGTGTTCATATGGCTAACTTCGGTTAACTGTTATTGAGCCAACTAAATATACACGTTTAGGTACGGTTACCCATTTCTAAATAAAGGTATATTTCATTTGTGTGTAACATGCTAAGACCATCTAACGGTGGAGAGATATTGCTTTGGTTTTAAGAAAACTTAGCTTGAATCTTAAATCAGGATTTCATCTAATGTACAGTGAATATTGATTGCTTTGTTTTAAAGCTATCAAACCCTGATTTGAAGACTATATAATGGAGAACTCTAGAATCTGGAAAACCTAATCCCCACACCTTCTGTGTGATACTAGTTGCGTACTAGAGTCGATTCTCCTTTAATCTAGGTTTTTCCTAAAACCATTATAGGTTAACGACTTAAAGACTTCATTGGCATTTTGAAGCCAGACCCAACTATTTTCTCTGTAGTTGGGTGTTCTGATCTTACTTGTTCTATCGTATTGAGTACTATCTTCTCTAATATTGGCTCGAGATTTATCTCTGATAGGTAAGATATATAAAGTAATCACAAAGCTCTTCATCTCATTCTTTGTGATTCCATAATAACTTGTTCTACTACCATATAGTTAAGTTATTGTGAGGTGATTGATATTTCTAGGCTGTTCTTTGGGAATATAAGACCAGATTATCAATTGGTTCC
This sequence comes from Papaver atlanticum, assembly GCA_023531105.1. Lineage (NCBI taxonomy): Eukaryota > Viridiplantae > Streptophyta > Magnoliopsida > Ranunculales > Papaveraceae > Papaver > Papaver atlanticum. Next base: position 4,610,650 of record JAJJMB010006998.1, on the reverse strand, counting down.
TGTTCACCTTGATTTATCAAAAGATGGAACAAAACTTCATAGGTATATCTGTGGGAGACAAATTAATCTATCAGAATAGACTTATCTGTGGGAGATAGATTTGTTTATAAAGTCTTCGACTTTGATTCGTAAATTAAGGGAATCAAGTACGTAGAGTCCTGCTGGGATTCAGAGGCGTAAGGAACGCGACGGTACCTTAATCGGTGTGAAACTTGGTTAGGGCGCAACTACATTCCAGTCCGAAGTTAACCTTTAGTAGGCTAGTGTCTGTAGCGGCTTAATACAGTGTGGTTTTCAAATCTGGATTAGGTTCCGGGGTTTTTCTGCATTTGCGGTTTCCTCGTTAACAAAATTTCTGGTGTCCGTGTTATTTATTTTCCACATTATATTTGTTTATATGATTGAAATATCATAGGTTGTGCATATTTCAATCAATTGGTAAATCCAACCTTTGGTTATTGATTGAAATTGATTGACACTTGAACATTGGTCTTTGGTACCGTTCAAGTTATTTCTCATAATAATCAGGCTCACGAATTCATATCTGTTTGATTTGCTGATTACATTGAGAAACAGAGATATAATTCTTGGATATATTTCCTTGATTGAGTCTGACTGTCTAGTTGTTTCTCTTGGAATTATATTGAAGTTAGTCCATACGGATTGCCGAATGAAATATTGGGTGTGGTTGTTAGACCCCCGCTTTTTCAGTATATATCTAACTAAAATGAATATCACCTATTTTAGAAGTAATGTGAGCTCCGATGTAGCCTTTCAAATATCTTAGAATTCTCATAACTAGTAGAAAGTGAACCTCAGTTGGAGCATGCATATATTGAGAGACATGATTGACTCCAAAATATATGTCAGGTCTCTTGACTGTTAAATACCGTGGTTTTGTAAAGATCGGGGTTCTCAAGTAAAATTTCATCTGATCGAAGCTTTAACAACCTTGATCAATGGTGTATCAAAAGGCTTACATTCAAGCATGAAAGCCTTACCAAGTAGATCTAAAGTATATTTCTTCTGTGATAGATTAAAAAAATCTATATGCCTAAGAAACAGTGAATATCACCAAGTAATTTTATAGCAAATCAAACATTCAAACCTTGAACCAATGAGCTAATTGTCATATCACTGGGTTGCCTAGAATGATATATATTACGAGTGTATTTATCCATTTTAGAGTTGTAATGATTAATAAGAGTATTAATTATCTGAAATAATGATTAGTAGTATTAATTACTAAGAGATTGGCCGTTAATTAAGTATTAGGGTTGCCTTTTGTATCTAACGGCTACTTGTATAGGCTATTGTCATCTGACGGCCCATATCTCATAGGGTTTATTTATTTCATTATAAGTACTCGCTTGTAAGGTTTTATGGGTTAAGAAATGAGAAGATAGAAAAGAGGGTTGTTCTTTGTGTTCGGAGGCAGATAATCATCATTGTCTTTTAGGGTTTTTAATATCTCTTATTCGTTAACAAGACAATTGGTATCAAGAGCAGGTTAGTTCCAAGAACAGGTTAGTTCTATCATGACTGGTCCATCAATCAAAGAGTTAGATAAACACTTTGAAAATCACACTAAGGAGATGAAATCTATGTTTTCAAAACTATCAGAAGATTTAACAAAGATAACAGAAAGTGAAGCTGCTCACAGAAAGGACTCTTCTGATAAAACAGAGAATTTATTATCATCAATAGAGAGGTTACTTTTTCAGTCATATGACTCACAGAAGAGTACTGAAGCAACCATAAATGAGTATACGTCAAGAAACAAGAATAAAGAGATAAATGACGAATCAGGAGCAAATGAGTACTCTGAAACACCACCAGAGGGAGGTACACATGCTTTTATCAACACCAATTTTCTCTCTTATTGGCTACTTAAGCTGGATTTCCTTAGGTTTGATGGAGACAACCCAAGAGGGTGGATCCGTAAATGAGAAAGATTCTTCTCTATCAAAAAAAATATTAAAGAAATTAAAGGATTATGTGGGTACAAATTCTTTATACTGGAGGGTAAAGCAGATGCTTGGTTCTTTGACTACCAGATTGGTAAGGGCTTTATATCTTGGAATCATTTTACACTTGAAGTCTATACTCGTTTTGAGGATATAGCCAATGATATTTATGTTGGTATGTTTAATTAACTTATACAAATATCTACTGTGGAAGAGTATTTTGAGAGGTTTGAGACACTCAAAGCTATCATGTTGAGAAAAAAGTACCCCCATATGACTGAAGCCTATTTTGTGTTGAGCTTCATGACTAGTTTAAAAGAAGAGATAAGAAAACACCATATAGATGTTCAAACCCACCACCTTATCTGAAGCATTTCAATTGGCTAGATTACAAGAGCTTTTTGTGGATGGTCAACAAAATAAATTCAAATCATCATTTAGGCCTCAACCCACAACCACCCATTTCCCCTCATCTTCTAATACTACTTCCAAACTCACCCCAACCACTACTTCATCCAAAAAACCTATCACTAACAATCCAGGATCGAATAAAAATTTCAACAATAAGCCAAACTTCAGATACTCACCTATCAAGAGACTTTCTTATGAGGAAATGAATGAGAGGAAGGCTAAGGGACTCTGTTTCAATTGTGATTCCCCATTCAAAGCTGGTCACATGTGTAAACAACAACATATTTACATCAAAATAAATAAACTTTGCAACTTCTCATCCAAATGCTTGATTTCCTTAGTTTTTCAACATTCTTTGAATTCTTCGTCACTCCAAGTACTCCGGTGATTCTGAACGTGTTCAACTCAGCATCATAGTTGTTAAAGATCCGTAGCCATAACAATAATCTTACAAGATTTTTTTCTTATTGTTATATAATGTCATAGTATTATTACATAACATCAAAGTTCAATTGTATCATAACTTTGACAATAATACTACGGTGATATCTATCACTCCCTCTTTGTCAATACTTTATCTCACAATAAAAACCACTCCCCCTTACATAATGATCCGTAAACCATATGTATATGTAGTGTGAACTACAAAATAATTCTCCCCCCTTTTGTCAATATAAATTGGCAAAGGTACGAAAACTAGTAGGATCATAATGAAATTCTCAAAGAGATACTTCATGACTAAAAGAGAACAATCAAATTTATTTCGATGATTTCACATAGTCGAAACTTAGTGTATTCATCAAGGAGTTTATAAAGATACAAGATAACTCCTACAATATTCCACAGTCGCACTCCCCACAAAGATTTTGGCAATTAAGCACAAGTTCAAATAAGAACTCTCCCCCATAAAATGTCATTCCCCAGATAACAACAAGATCGACTTTACTTTTACGAGAAAAGAAGGATTTCTTTGGACATTAACAAATTACATGAAACATGAATTTGTATCCAGAAAACTCAATTAAATTACCCGCAAAGGAATCTCAATGATTAATTTAATCGGAAATGCTCAACATAGGAAAACTTACGGAGCCATACAGTACTTTCACATAGAAGTGGATCAGGGAAAGATCAATACTGCGGAATATACAAAAGTTCATTTTATCTTTTATCAATATTTGCATAATGACATGATTGACTTAACTTTTGACATATAAAACAAAAGTTCATTCTATTTTCCATTAATATTTGCACAATAACACAATAGACTTAACTTTTGAGCATATATGAGACAATCATAGTTCACGGACGTAAACACATATCCCATAACATTATTTGCAATATATGAAACCAATAAATATTAATACTGCTAAATCATCTTCCAAATAACTTAGAATTCAGATAAATAAATCTAAAACATTGCAAGATGAAAATCGTTGGCAATAGCTATGTGTAATCACAATATATGTTATTCCAAGCCTTAGTTATCCTTCTTAAAACATAAGAATAAATTCTCATAATAAGTTACCTAGATAAAATAAAGATGATAAGAGATAGAGAAGCTAAACATCATCTACATCATCGGAATCCATCCAAGAGGCTTGAACTTTTTCCATTTCTTCCTTGATTTCGGGAAACTTTGTAGCAATCACATGTGATTGTTCTTGCACACATTTTACCTTGTAATTGATCTTACGCCAACCTTTGTGAATTTGATGAAGAAGACCCAAGGTGGTAGGATCACAAGAACCGTCAAGGGAATCACATCTTTGTCTCTTGGAAGCATTCGTTTTCATACGTTTGAAGGTAATCGAAAGAATTTTTTTGGGAGTTCCAATAGAATTGCCAACATGAGCAATGGAATGTGCATGACATATTTTCTCAATTAAGCATGGAAATCCTAACTTCTTGTTGGATGACGTCATCGAGATCATTTGATGAATGATATAATCCACAAATATCAAGACCTTGAGCACCCAATTCAAGGAAATAGACTAACTCCGCAAAATCATGACTCCACCGAGAGTTCTCAATTGTGGAGGGACATAGATTAGAAATGCCAATCCGAAAATCATCAAAGCAAGACTAAGATCATTTGTAGGAAGTTTCCCTGCAAACCAATCAATATTCTTGCCAAAAAGACCATTAGATATGATTTCATAAGATGGTCTTTCTTCCTTGGTCTAGGAAGGTGAAAATTACCCAAAGGAATTTTAGTAATCCTTGAAATAAACTCTCTATTAACAAGAATCCTTTCTCTATTTATCATAGTCTTGAATTCTAAGTCATCAAGATTAACATCATGGATGTTAGCATACAAGATTCTTGTGAGAGTGTCAAAACCTTCACCACGACCATTAAAGATGTTACCAAGATTATATTTATCAAAACAAATCAAATCTTCCTTATGACCACCTTCCAATTTCTTCTCTAGAATGAAATCACTAGAAAAAATCTTTTCAAAGATCTTACTACCACAATCATTGATGAATCTAATTCTAATAGAATCTTGGTCACTTGGTATGATCATACTCCTAAAGGAGGAAGAACCATGATTTTTTGACATTTTTTTAGAATCCTTATCATCATTATTGATTTTCCCCATGAACCCTAAAATTGAGAGTAATAAGAAAGAGAAAATCTTACTTGATATGCTCCTTGAGAATGATGACAAGCCTTTGTCCCTTATTGACCTCAAAAAGAGATTAAATGGAGTAAACTCGTGAACCCTAGAAACGCCCTTGTTCACGAACCCGGACAAGGAGATGAAGATGAAGGGTATGCGTACGAGAACCCTTAAAAGAACCTGGTAGTGGGCTTGGACCCGTACTGGTTCGGTAACCCATAAAGGGAAACACGATTCTTTTTCTAAACCTGAACCAAGAAGTTCGCACACCGAGAAGAGTTAAACCAGTGTGATGAATAACGTAGTGCAAGACTGCAAAACATCATTTAACCTCAGGTGGATAGGACAGAATCCATTGAGAGAGTTTTTTCCTAAAAAAAAAATCAATTTCAAAAACATAACAAACCCATAATACACAGAACAAATCATACCGTTACTTGCCCTACTTCAAGTTATATACAAATGGGGTGAAGCCAATCTTGTTACTAAGAGGCTAAATGAGCAGAGGAAACCTCATGCACCTTCTCCGGTCGATATTTGTGAAATTTACCAGAAGTATAATCATAGTAGTGATGAAACTCATGGTTATTTGAAATTTTTGACTCATTTTTCTTATGATTAAGAGAAAGATTTTTCCAACAACTGGAACTCGCAACACCACCACTACAAATATTTTTATCGATTTTGACCGAGATGTTTCCAAAACTCGAATGTAAGTCACGAATGACATAATCAGAATTTTTACCAGAACAATCCTTTTCCTTAATCAAGACTAGTCGTTCCAGAGATTAAAAAACGTTTTCAAGAGCCATAAATAGATCTTTGTCAATTGATCCATCACGATAGAATTCCTCAAAAAGATTAATAAGAAGTCTAGTGAGGTTCAATATCCTTGAGCTTTTATTCACACGTTTCCTGCAACAAACCTTTTTAAAGGAATCTTTATTTTTTCCTTTAGATTGTTTTCCATCATCTAGGATTCCTAACGTCTTAGATGATGTGAGATTATCTTGAGAGACCAACAGTCTTGAGAAGAGTCAACTCAGAACAATCTTTTAGGATTTCTGGTATGAGTCACAGATGCACAAAACAAGTTTCCTAAAGTGATTTCCCATAGGGAAAGTCTTTAGGATCAAACAAACACAAACTTATTAGCTTTATCGTGTTTGCCTGCTCTGATACCAATTGAAAAAGCGGGGGTCTAACAACCACACCCAATATTTCGTTTAGGCAATCTGTATGGACTAACTCCAATATAATTCCAAGAGAATCAACTAGACAGTCAGACTCAATCAAGGGAAATATATCCAAGAGTTATATCTTTGTTTCTCAATGTAATCATCAAATCAAACAGATGGAAATCCGCGAGCTTGATTATTATGAGAAACAACTTGAACGGTACCAAAGACCAATATTCAAGTTTCAATCAATTTCAATTAACAACCGAAGGTTGGATTTACTAATTGATTGAACTACGCACAACCTGTGATATTTCAATTATATAGAAAATATGATGCGGAAAAGAAATAACATATACACCAGAAGTTTTGTTAACGAGGAAACCGCAAATGCAGAAAACCCCCGGGACCTAGTCCAGATTTGAACACCACACTGTATTAAGCCGCTACAGACTCTATCCTACTACAAGTTAACTTCAGACTGAAATGTAGTTGAGCACTAACCAATCTCACACTGATTAAGGTACAGTCGCGTTCCTTACGCCTCTGAATCCAAGCAGGACTCTACGTACTTGATTCCCTTAGATGATCTCACCCACAACTAAGAGTTGCTACGACCCAAAGTCGAAGACTTGATAAACAAATCAGTCTCACACAGAAAAGTCTATTTTAATAGATAAATCTGTCTCCCACAGAAATACCTACGAAGTTTGTTCTGTCTTTTGATAAATCAAGGTGAACAGGAACCAATTGATAGTCCGGTCTTATATTCCCGAAGAACAGCCTAGAAATATCAATTACCTCACAATAACTTAATTATATGGTAGTAGAACAAGTTATTGTGGAATCACAAAGAATGAGACGAAAAGCTTTGTGATTACTTTTTATATCTTACCTATCCGAGATAAATCTCGAGAAAATCTTAGAAAAGATAGTACTCAATACAATAGAACAAAGTAAGATCAGAACACGCAACTACAGAGAAAATAGTTGGGTCTGGCTTCAGAATCCCAATGAAGTCTTTAAGTCGTTAACCTATAATGGTTTTAGGAAAAACCTAGGTTAAAGGAGAATAGACTCTAGTCGTAACTAGTATCACACATGAGGTGTGGGGATTAGGTTTCCCAGTTGCTAGAGTTTTCCCTTATATAGTCTTCAAATCAGGGTTTGATAACTTTGTAACAAAGCAATCAATATTCACCGTTGGATGAAACCTGATTCAAGATTCAAGCTAATATCTTTCCACCGTTAGATGGTCTTAGCTTGTTACACACAAATGAAATATACCTTCATTTAGATATGGGTAAGCGTACATAAACGTGTATATTGAGTTGGTTCAATAACAGTTAACCGAAGTTAGCATATGAACACTTTTGTCTTAACCATGTTCATCTTAACACTTCTAGATCAATTGATAATCAAATGAATCTAATTGTGTTACTCATAGAGTTGTTCAATTTTTTATATTCTGATAGAAGTATCACTAGTGGAAAATGGGTTTTTTAAGTCTGTTTGGGCTTTATAAAAACGACTTCCAAGGGATTTCTTAACAAGTTGGGCTTTCCGGGGAAGACGTTTTTATAAAAAAAATACGTGAAAGTGAATCGAGTATCTACGGAAGTCGTAATACTAAGGGGTAGTTTTCGTAAATAAAGAAAGCTTCTAGAAGGAATATAATTACAGCGTCTGTATATTGTTTCCGTGGTCCTAAAAGATAATACCTAGATATTTCCATTATTTCTTTCTCAATATCTCCGCCACTACTAGACACATCTCTCTCTCTCTCTCTCTCTCTCTCTCTCTCAATCTCTCAGATTTCATTCTTACAGTCGATTCAGGTTATGAAACCATGAATCGAATATCTATTCACAGCAAGATTTATCGAAGTTATCTTTTCCAAACCCAAATCTCATAAACCAAATTTATCTTCAGAAACTAAACCCAATCTTTCAATAATCCAAATTTCTTAATGAACCCTAGAAGTTTGATTTCTTCCGGCATAACCCCTAGCAAACTAATCTCTTTATTCTCTGCACGACCTATTGTTGACTAGATGAGTTTATGAATTCCTAGTTTCTTTGTTTATGCTGATGCTATGAGTCTGATTTCTCATATATAGTAATTTTTTTCGAGAATTTGCAATTTTTGTGCCTTTCAGTTGTAATTTCAGTTTTATGATCCGAGTTTGAGTTAGGTTATATTGATTTTCGAGGGTTTATCTTTATTTTGATTTTCTTTTGGTTTGTCGTAGTAGTATTCCATCATTTAGATCTGACATTTTTTGGATTTATAATGAGTTCGGTTAATATTTTCTTTCGGACATTGAGAAAAAGTAGTCCAAAGCAGAGAACAGGAAGAACTTAAATTTGGGAGTTCTCAAGCACAACAGCTTCGCGGTAAGCTCGATTTGAACTCAATTTTTATACCTAATGCAGAGTCGTTGTATTTACTAATCCATTGCTTTCTTTTGAATGTAGGATTAACCAAATCCATACTACTCATTCCTAGGAATTCCTATTCCACAGTATGACCAACTGACAGAAATTGAATCCAAAGATGATGTGATCATTGGCATCCTAGATTCTGGTAAATATGCAGCTTATTGGATTGTAGCATATACTTCCCGAACTGAGTCATATTAATAATGTATGGCTGTTAATTTACTTATTAGATCCTGTGTAGATTGTCTTGCATACTGTTACTTGTCATTTTGAGATCATGTGTAGGTTATAATCATGTCCTGAATGAAGTTGTTGGAAAATAATTCGGTTAAGTTCATCTAGTGGCCTCATAGTAGTGATGGTTTGTGTGTTTTCTTAGAATTGATTAGGTTAATTGTTTCAGTGGTTTCAAGTTTCGTTAAACAATGTTTCAGCTGATTCACACAGGACTTGTCTGTGCTTCATAGTATGTCTGTTTATCATCACTTGTTTGGCTGTAATTTCCAAAACCTTGAGTTTCCATCAAGGGAATCCAGTCTTACAAGTGTCAAGTGTATTTCGGTCTTATCAGTAAAATAAGTGTTGGTCTCTGCCTTTAAATCCAATTAGACTGGAGAAAGTCAAACAATTGAGAGGGACATGCGTCTAAAGGTTGCTCTGTCCATTGCAGAGGCCTTAGAGTATTGTAGTACCAAAGGGACTGTATTGTTTCATGACCTGACTGCTTTTCGGGTTCTCTTTGACGAGGTTTTGTTGCTACCTTACTGGTTCTGTTAGATGTTTCTTGTGTGTTTTTTTCTCTTGAGCTTGCTCTTATAATGTTTTTAGTGGGTCTGTCATGCTATGCGACTTGTACCTACATTAGTGGGTTTGTGGTGCAGGACCAATGAGATCTTCATACATGAGCATGAGTTTGAGCCATTCTCTGCTAGTGGGTATGTTGTGCGGCTTATGCCTACTCTTGGTTGCATACTGGCGGTAAAAATTAACGACAACATGGATTATGCTTTTGTATGCCTTTGCGTAGATGATTGTTGTGTTTGATTATAGAATTTATTGCTTTGCTTTGCATCATTTGTATGAGTCTCTGGCTGAGGCAGATTCTGAAGTTGTCAATCGAAGGTAATGATCTGGGTGTTTTGTGTCTATGGATGGGATAGACTGTAGAGTTGAGGTTTTCATAAGTCATATTTGTTGGCCATTGATGCAGTTTACTGTTAGAGTTTAAGTGAAAGAAGATACTTCATGTATAAAAATTCTGAGTTTCTATTGATGCCGTTTTACAGGAACCATCCTGGTTTGAGGCTTTACTGGGGTCACAGAGTCCGTAGACAGCTTACCAAGACTGCTGAATTTTCCAGGTTATTGGTTCTAAATGTTGGCTCTTGATTTCAAGGTACAGGGGATGTTGGCCCTTAATTTAAGGTAGAAGGCCAGTGATAGTGAAGAAACTTATGTTTGCATTGCATATTTGCATGGCTCAACAGCAACAAATAAGCACTTTCATGTGGGTGCTTTACTGATCTCTTTGGTCTGAGTTCAGGAAATTTAGTGAATTGAAGTACTAAGGCTTCTACTTCTGACTATGTCCAGGTTTTCTATGAATACATGGCGGAGCAACAGAATGAACTGTGCGAGCTGGTAAGAAATGTCGGCGGTGGTAGTTCTGTTGGTGATGGTGGTGGTGATTTGTAGTAGCAGTAGTATTGGTGACGGTGTTGATGGCGATTCGTAGTAGTAGTACTGGTGAAGGTGTTGGTGGTGACTTGGTACCCGAGACGGCTAAGTTGTTGCTTTATAATAGTACGGAAGGTGCAGTAGATGATGGTGTTGTGAGTTGTAGTAGTATATATAGAGCTGGTACTGAAGATGGTGGAGGCTGAGATTCGTTGTACTATGCATGGGTGGATATGTACTGGAATTAACACAGAGATTATGTTCTATATACAGCTAGTGCATTTGCAGGTAAAACCCGTTGTTAGACCCTTTACATTGTTCCCTGTATTCACAGTATTGTCTTAATTTTTCTTACTTGATTGGTGCATATCATTTTTATGTATCTTGAGTTAACAATACATATGAAGCATGTCATCTATCAATTTTGTTACCCAGAAGGCCAGCCGCGTAGTTCTTTTTTTTATATTAAACTTGACTAAGATTTTGTGTTAAACTTCTAATTTGTGGTTGCTAAATGATGGTCTCACATACAATTTCAGTTGATATCTTTTCTAACGCCCAAACTGATTTTTCTCACCGGTAACAATGGTAGTAGGATCATGTCCATTGCCAGCATTAACAGTTGCCTCAATAAATGATTTTACATCTAACTTGGCAAATGAGGTGCTTGTTCTACATGTAATGAGGTAGAATCGTTCCTGATCGTTTTGCTTGAAATGGCATAGTTAGAGGTTCATTATGCTGCTGCTTTCAGACACGATTAATTGTTTTTGTTTGCGCATTTGTAGATTCCTTCCACATTGGCTTCTGTCGATGTCCTTGAAAGGTACACCAAGCTTTCCAGCGATCCCCTTCGCAAAACTTGCAAACCTGGCATTTTGTTCGTTAATATACATCCATTTAAGGTACAACTGTATGCTGATATTACGATTGTAGTTGCAACTCTATTATGGACCTTAACTAATGTCTTTTTCGCATGTCTGTAATTTGAACCACATTATGTGATAACATTATTACTCTGTTCCATCTCTGTAGGGGTTACGTTTCATTTTAATAATTTTATTCATTAAGTTAAGCTAACCAATGTAAGATAACTCTTTAGGCAGCCAACTGCCTTTTTTCTCAGCTTGTGCTCTTACTTATCTGCCATAGGTCGTTCTACACATTTTTTCTCTCCTGGTATTTGACTTTCATAGATTGTCTTCTTTTCTTCGCAGAAAGGCTCTCTTGCTCGTCGCACTCTCAATCATCACTGACTTCTGAAAGGTAATGGTGCTGTTAAATATATCAAGCTTCTTTTTAATATATTTTGGTCATCATTTCGAATTTCAATTTTGTTTGCTATTATGGCATGTGGTGCCTGCCCCAACTTGTTTGGGAATGAAGGCTTGGTTATTGGTATCTGGAAAGGGTTGATGCTTTTTGAGATAATGAACTATTTTGCAGTCACTACAATAGTTTATTTGCATTTAGTTGTTTCTTTGTTAGTCACTATAAGCCCTTGTTTAATCTTATATTAGTTTGCATGTAGTTGTCTCTTTGTTATTCTTCAATTGATAGTTATGACTTGTTTTGCGCTTTCAGGATATGAAAATGCAATAGAAACCTAATTGACCTATTAGTTTCTGACATGAAACCAAGTGCAGAAGCTTCCTATTTCAAGTGTTGTAGACTCCTCTTCTTCAAAGACACCGCCTGACAAGAACTGGAACTATGGAGAAGCATTATGGTTATGTGAAATTTCACTCATGTTTCCTTGGTAGTTTTTCTGTAGTGATTTTCTTTTTAGATTCCTATATGTTTCGTAATTTATTTTCAGATTTGGTACTGATTGTAATGTGTTGGTACAAAATGAAATCCATGTGTTCAGTGAATCTTTGACAGATTTAGAACTTGAGTGATATTGTTGGGGTTGTACAATGAATTTGGTGAATATAAGTTTAAATTCAATTTCAGTTTCTTATTTATTTCAATCATATTTTATTTCAGCTAAAGATCCAATTGAACCAAATCTTTTTTTTTTTTGCTGTTCAAGGAAGTTGTAATTTGAAAAAAATCAAAGAATCTCAAAAGCAGACGTTTTGAGAAATAAGACTACAATCTTAGGGCTTTTTAGAGGGTTTAAGTGTTTTTTTTGGCAGACTTGTTTTTTTTGCATTTTTCACTAGTGTATACAAGACACAATTGAAGCAAAATTGGATTGATTCAAAAGAATCATTTCATGAACATTTTAGCCACGATTTGTAAAGATTGCATACCTTAATATATAAATGTATTTGTTCATGAGTATGAAATCATTTAAAACTTGAACCACTTGAGTTTGCAAATGGGTACGCAAACTTAAGTTCCGGACATTGGTCACAAGCCGCTAGTTTGCAAACGGGTACGCAAACTTTAGCTCCGGACCGAACTCAGTTGAAATCGTTTGCGAACGGGTACGCAAACTTGGTTCCCGGACTTCAACAGTTAAATCAGTTTGCGAAGGGGTATGCAAACTTAAGTACCCTGACTTAAACAGTTGAATAAGTTTGCAAAAGGGTATGCAAACTTCCGGTCCTGAATTCCGTCAAAACAGTTCGTACACTTAGTACACAAACCGTAATGTATCCAGACATGGGTTTTAGCTCTTAACTCCCATTTCAATCATTGAAACATTCTTAGAAGAAGAAAATAGCTGTGTCACACAAACTATTAGCTTATAAGTAATTTTCAAGTAATCGAATGATCAATACGAAACATTTCGAGCCTACATCAAATGACTGTCTCACACAAATCATGTAAGATACTACCAGGTGATTTTCACATGATCATCTTTTGACTTTCGTCAAGAATAATGATGAACGTAGTTAAAACAAAAAGCTTTCCAACACATTTTGAGAAAGATATAAGCAAGTTAAACTCAGCTCGAAATATCAAATGTGTATAATGTAAAGTCTATATAGCTATACGACTTTGTCTCAATAGGAGATAGAAAAGAATAGACTTCTGAGTGATAGATGAGTTCAAGTCTCCACATACCTTTTGTTGATGAAGTTCCACAAGCTCCCCCTAGTAGTTCTTCGTCTACAATCGATGAACGTGAAGTCTAAAGCTCAACTACACATTCTATCCTAATCCGAGACATAGCTATAAGTAGACTAGAAATCAAGACTTATAGTTTTGACAACTAAACTTGACAAACAAGCTTGAGATAGCAAAGCTTGCAAGTTCGACCGAGCAGTGCTCTAACAATTAGAATTCCTGGCTTCATAAAAAAGAAATTTATCTATATATTGATTGATACTGGGAGTACACAAAGCTTCATTGATACTGACTTAGCTCCACAACTACAATGTGAAGTGGAACCAACAACTCATCTCCTAGTCACAGTTGCTAATGGAGATAAGACAGTAAGCTCTGGGATGTGCAAGAAATTACCATGGTCTATGCAAGGTAGCAAGTTCTCTGGTGATATGAGACTTTTACCTCCTGTGACATGGTTCTTGGAGATGATTGGTTAAGAACTTTAGGTGATGTGGTGTTTAATTTTGATAAGCTTTGTATCAACTTCTTACACCATGGGAAGAAGATTACTCTAACTGGTGCAAGGGATAATCCTATATTGAAGATGATGAGTGCTAGTTCACTCAAGAGATTCATCAACAAGAGCACACATGGCATAGTTGGACAGCTATTTTCAATCTCCACTACCTCAGTTCAACAACCCATTCCCTCACCCATCAAGGAGTTGATTCAAGAATTTTCTGATGTCTTTATGGAACCCAAAACTCTTCCACCCCAAAGAACCTTGGATCACTCCATTCCCCTCAAACTATACTCAACACCCCAAATCAAAGACCCTATAAATGTCCTTACATACAAAAATATGTAGTGGAATCATTGGTGAAGGAGATGTTACAATCTGGTATCATTCAAACAAGTCATAACCCTTTTGCATCACCAATTCTCTTAGTAAAATAGAAGGACAACTCTTGGACGTTTTGTTTGGATTGTAGGACGTTAAATGAGATTACCATCAAGGACAAATTTCCCATTCCAGTAATTGATAAGTTGTTAAATGAGTTACATGGCTCCATGGTGTTTACTAAACTAGATCTTAGGTCTGGGTATTATCAAATAAGGATGTTTGGGCCAGATATTCACAAGACAACCTTTAGAACTCATGAAGGCCATTGTGAGTTCAGGGTGATGCCATTTGGTTTAACCAATGCTCCAGCCACCTTTCAAGCACTCATGAATGAGGTGTTCAAGCCATATCTCAGAAAGTTTGTGCTAGTTTTTCTTTTTTATGACATCTTGATCTATAATCCTTCACATGAGGAGCATGAACAACATCTCAGGCACGTATTTGAGATATTGAGACAACATAAACTATTTTCTAAGGAGCCCAAGTGTTGTTTTGCTCAAGAGGAGTTGGAATACCTAGGGCACATCATAACAACTAAGGGAGTGGTTGCAAATCCTTCAAAGGTGTCTAGCATGGTATCTTGGCCAACTTCATCTTCACTAAAAGAGCTAAGGGGATTTTTGGGATTGACTGGCTATTATAGAAAGTTTGTTAAGGGGTATGGGAGTATTTGCAAACCCCTCATTGATCTCTTGAAGAAAAATTCCTTCTTGTGGAATCAAGAAGCTGAAGTTGCATTTCAAGAGATCAAACAAACAATGTGCAAGACTCCAGTGCTGGCACTTCCTGACTTCTCCAAACCATTTATTCTAGAAACTGATGCATAGGAGTTGGGTTGTTCTAATGCCAGAGGGAAGGCCTAATACATTCTTCAGCAAGCCATTAGGTCCTAAATCTCTTGGATTATCCATATATGAGAAGGAACTCTTGGCTATAGTTATGGCTGTAACCAAATAGAGGGGTTATTTGATGGGCAACCACTAAACTATTCACACAGACCAACAGAGCATAAAGTATTTTATGGAGCAAAAGATGGTTATTGTGCTTCAACAAAGATGGCTAATGAAACTCTTTGGGTTTGACTATGAAATCAAGTACAAGAAGGGAATGGTGAACAAGGCAGCTGATGCTTTATCAAGACTCCCTAATAATTCTTGCCACTCCTTACAGACAACTCAACCTACTTGGGCTACTTATATCATTAAAAACTATGAGGATGACAAAAACCAAAGATATCATACCTAAACTTCTGGTTTCTCCATCATCAATCACTCATTACACTTATAACAATGGCATACTAAGGTACAAAGACAAGCTCTATGTGGGTGTTGGAAATAGAGTAAGGAATGCAATCATCACCTCCCTTCACTCATCAACAGTTGGTGATCATTTTGGGATGCAAGGCACCTATATGAGGGCCAAATCTTACTTCCACTGGCCAGGTATGAGAGCTGAGATCATTGAGTTTGTTGCCTCTTGTGATACTTGCCAGAGAAATAGGAGAGATCACACCTACCCAACTGATCTCTTACAACCTTACCCATACCTGAGCATGCATGGCAGCATGTCTCCATGGATTTCATTGAAGGGCTACCAAAATCTGGAGGAAAAGATGTCATCCTGGTAATTGTTGACAGCTCACCAAATATGGACATTTTATTGCTCTCAACCACCGATATACAGCTTCAACTGTAGCTCAACATTTTCTCAATAATGTGTTTAAACTGCATGGGTTACCAACCTCCATCACGTCAGACAGGGATAAAGTTTTCATTAACAACTTTTGGCAAGATCTTTTTCAAGCTATTGGCACTGGCCTACATCTCAGCATAGCCTACCATCCTCAAACTGATGGTCAGACTGAGAGGGTCAATGGTTGTATTGAGAATTATTTAAGATGCATGACAGGTCATCAGCCCAAAGCTTAGAGTAGGTGGTTACCATTAGCATAATGGTGGCATATTTCTAACTATCACACAAGCTTACACATGACTCCCTTTAAGGCCCTGTATGGGTATCAACCTCTCCACCTAGCCTTTTCTATCACTGTTACTACTTCTTTTGCTGATGTGGAGAAATAAATTTAGGAGAGAGATTAAATGTTGAGTCTACTTAAGGAGTCGTTACATAAGTCCCGAAAGAGAATGAAGTTTTTCTCAGACTCTAAAAGAACTGACAGATCCTTTGAAGTGGGATATCTTGTCTACCTCAAACTGAAACCTTATAGGAAAACCATCATTGCATTGAGGAGGAACATAAAGCTATCTGCTAGGTTTTATGGTCCATTTTCAGTAGAGGGGAGAATTGGTTCGGTGCCTTACAGGTTACAGCTGCCTGCTGATTCCAAGATACACCCAGTTTTCCATGTCTCCCAACTAAAGAAGAAGGTTGGAGCTGCCATTGTTCCCATTCCTCAGTTACCCTTGGCAGATCAACAAGGTTTGATCAAGGTAGAGCCACTGGCCTCAATGGGAGAGAGATAGATCAGCCGAGATGGTCACAAAATTCACCAACTGCTTATCCATTGGCCCAACTCGACACCTGAAGATGCTACATGGGAAGATGATGTTAATATCCAGGCTCACTTCCCTAAATTCCATCCTTGAGGACAAGGATGTAGACCAGGAGATGGTATTTTCATATCATTGGGTTGCCTAGAATGGTATTATGAGTGTATTTATCCATTTTAGAGTTGTAATGATTAGTATGAGTATTAATTATCTGCAATAATGATTAGTAGTACTAATTACTAAGAGATTAGTCGTTAATCAAGTATTAGGGTTGCCTTTTGTATCTAACGGCTACTTGTAAGGGCTATTGTCATCTGACGGCCCATATCTCTTAGGGTTCATTTAGTTCACTATAAGTATTCGCTTGTAAGGTTTTCTAGGTTAAGAAATGAGAAGATAGAAAAGAGGGTTGTTCTCTGTATTTAGAGGTAGATAATCATCAGTGTCTTTTAGGGTTTTCAATATCTCTTGTTCGTTAATAGGACAATAATCAAAAAATCAGAATTACTAGTGAGTATTATATTATTTGTAAGAGCTATTAAAAATAAATAAATAAAAATAAAAATAAAAATAAGTAAGAGCACCAACATGTCAGAATCGGTTTATGGATACACATAAAATAGTCAGAAATATATTGATTGCACAAATCCATAAGAGAGCAAGAAATTTTTAAATGTATCAAACCAGGCCCTTGGTATCTGTTTTAATATATAAAGACTCTTTTTCAAACGACAAACATGTGAGTGAAAATCTGGATTGATAAATCCAGGTGGATGTGCCATATAAACATGTTCAAGAAGTATATTATGCAAGAAGGTTTTAGACACGTTTAACTGCTAAATAGACTAATTGTACCATTCTCATAGTTGTAGTCTTTACCAACGGACTAAAAGTTTCAGTAAAATCATCCTTTTGAACATAACCCTTTTAAAATCAACAATCTTGACTTGTATTATATCTCTCTCCAGAACCATCTGCTTTCTAACTTAATTTTGTATACCCATTTACAACCTAGCTTATTCATATATGTGGTTCAGGTTTGACATATTTCCAAGTACCATTGTCTATTAATGCCTCATATTCAAGCTTTATGGAAATATTCCCAAGTACCGTAACAGATAGTTGGTATAATCCAACTTGATAGAAACAAAATTTGAGATATTAGTAAAAGGTAGAGAAAAATTTGCATTGGCAGAAGCCGCAGCGGAAAAACTTGCGACATTATTGTTTGTAGAGCAAGGATTCAAAAAACTTTGTTGTTAATTATGAGACTGTTGATTTGCCATGCTTCCAGTAGCAGTCATTAAAATTTTCAAGGAAACCAGAGAGAAATGAGAACTTACCAACAATATTCTTCTCGAAAAAAAAAACTTACCAACAATGTATAAAGTTAAAGTTAAAGATTGATAGGTGAGTCCTGCTGTGACGAGGTCACCCTCGTGATACCTATTATAAGGGTGCGCATTCTAGCCATTGGATATTATATCTTAGATATATGCACAGATCTCTAGACAAATTATATATATATATATACTGATAAAAAATATTTGTTTTTTATTTTATTTTATATGCCTATATTTAATTTAATTTGTTAGTTAGTCCTTTCATCAATCAAACAATTTAGTTTTGGTCGGTGAGATAAAATTCCTAATCTTCCATTCTTCCTAAAAACCTAGGATAAGTTAACAAGAACAATCCTTATTTTAAGTACCGGGAGCTTTTGAAGATTGAATTAGAGAGAGAAGAAGAACAATAAATACTAACTACAACGCAAGGTTGTGTTGATTTTGTTGAAGCACTAGTTGCTTTTTCTAAAAGAGGCGAGATTGATTGCTGCATATATCAAGGGTCAAGACATTCAATATAACAATTGTATATGTGTGCTTACCGGTTTCCTCCATTTATATGATTGTCAATTGCAAATACAGGATATAAAAACCACCATCAACAATCTTGGTGTGTGCATTGTTGATACTGCAAATTGACAACAGTCCCGCCATAAGTAATACCATTGTCTGTCGGAACATTCTCCCAGTGGCGGAGCCAGGAATTCTAAATGGGGGGCTTAAAAAAAACGGCAAACAAAGAACAAACAACATAATATGATATTCATACCTGTGCGCGCTACCACATGTTGCCTATTTTCTGCTGATGCCTGACTAAACTACCACTAACGTCAGTTGTTGGTTGTGAAAATAACCAAGGATCACCCCTGGCCCTGCGAATCAATGAAAAACATATACAAAGATGGTAAATCAAAAGAATTTTAAGAATCATAACTTTGTAAATATAGGCAGAGAGTTAATTTTCAATTGTACCTTACATCCATGGTCAGCTAGGTTGAAACAATCCGACCAAAATAATCTGAAATGGTTAGTATTCAACTAATCTCTTAAAATCTACTACTTGTTAGTCACAAGAGAACACCATAAATACAAAAAATGATTCTTATATATATATATATATATGTATGTAATAGTCTAGGTTGATACAAATATACAAAAAAGTGTTTTACCAAAAAAAGATATCAACCATTATCCATTAGATCCTTATATATATCACTCCTTCAGTTTTACCTTGCGCTCCTTGAGAGCAACGAACTCATCTATTATCGAAACAAAAAACAGTAGAAACAATACGCGGCATCTTTAGATTTAGAATACTCAATCCAATGAAAGTCATCAAACCACTTAGCAGAAAAACGACGCAATTGTGTTCCAAATAGAGTACCTGGATACTTAACAAGTCTTGTTACATTGCGCCCCATTTGTAGATAAGATCTGCGAACTTCATCGCGTTTGTTAACCGGATACTGCATAATTGGAGTACGTAATCCAGGGTCCCGTTCTAATGAAGAAACATATGCATTTTCGACAACTTCAGGTACACATTGAGTACTCATAGCTTCAAATTCAGTTCTTTGGCCTCCAACTTCTTCATGTTCATAGTTTACAACCGGTACTTCATGAATCCAATCATTTGATGGAGATGTAAATGGAACATTACTTGTTGATCCTTCTTCTATTTGGTCAGGTTGTTGAGGTTGGAAATATGCTCTCAAAGTACCTCTCCCTCGTTTAGCCCATCGACGATGAGGAGTAGACATTGTAATCTGTTATGCAAAACTTGAACAATTTAGCAATTGTTGCAACAAATGTTACAAACCCCTTAAGTTTAAATTAAAACAGGTACAGGTTATAATTTAATCAAGAAATCACAGCAAAACTTTATACTTTCAATTTTTTTTATAAAACCCAAACCCTAGATACTAACTAGTTACAGACAATTTCAATAATCAATTCAATGGTTCAATATCATTGTATCAATATTAGGAAACCAATAACTCCTGTCTCTTGATCGAATTCGAAATAAAACCCAAAAA
This sequence comes from Papaver atlanticum, assembly GCA_023531105.1. Classification (NCBI taxonomy): domain Eukaryota; kingdom Viridiplantae; phylum Streptophyta; class Magnoliopsida; order Ranunculales; family Papaveraceae; genus Papaver; species Papaver atlanticum. Next base: position 4,590,551 of record JAJJMB010006998.1, on the reverse strand, counting down.
AACACCAAACCCTGGAAAATTAGAAGAACATCAATCAATTTTTCAAAATTTGAAGTAGCAGGAGGAAACAATTGGGTTTTTAGGTACTACTGAATGATAATAATAGATAGTATACATGAAAAATTCCTTCCCTGAAAAAATTGGTGATCAACACTTTCATTCGCCTGAATCACCTCTGTTTCTCTCGGCTTCTTCTTTTTTCGCTATTGAAGTATTCCCTGCGAAGTTGCAAACGAAAGAGAAAGAGGAAAGTGGAAGGCTTAACTTAACTGGTGGACTAAATTACTTTTAGTTAGTGGGCTAAATTAATGGACCAGGTGGGCTAATTTTTTTTTTTTTTTTTTTTTGTAAGGGGTAATTTACGACTCTGGTGTAAGAAGGGGGCTACAGCCAGGGTTAGCCCCCCTTTCCCTCCGCCACTGCATTCTCCTAAACGACTACTTATGTCGCTAATTAACCGAAAAATAATCGAAGCAATGATTAATTGATGAACAATCGAAGCAATGATGCAGCCATGAAAAAAATGAACTTCTAGCGAACCCTGTGTTAGGGAATACGTAAAAATTTCAGGACATACTGAATAAAGACAAAAACTAGTTGTAAATAGTAAAATCAATAACCCCTTAACCAAATATTTTTAGTAATGGCAAATCTGCCCTTTTAGTGTTAGTGTTAATACTAATGATTAGTTATTAATACTCCTGATTAGTGATTAATATTAATGATTAGTGATTAAGATAATTTAGTTATAAATTTGTGTAGATGAAAATTTTTGAGGAAGAAAAAAAGTTGGGTTTTTTTGGAGAAGGAGAAGGGAAAAGTGAGAAAAAAGCTTGTATTTTGATTCAATGGATTAGGAGGGTCAATCTTCATCTAAAAAACCTAGGAAAATACACATCAATTGCAACAATGATCCGAAAATGGCTGATTTGTTCGATTATGAGAATGATTTGTTCAAACTCAAACTCAAGATGATGATTTTTATGAGCCAAATCCAAATGATGAATACATACATGAGGAACCCAATGCTTCTAATACAGAGGTACACTTCTATCTTATGTTTAATCTCGCTTTTGTAGCTTGAAATCATCAAAAGTTTGTATTTTTTCACTATGGTTCGGCGAACCAGGAATATGTTCGGCTTAAATTTATCAGCCGAATCCACCTGGTTATTGACAAATGATGAACAGTTCGGCTAGCTGCAAGTGTTATGGTTAGCCGCCGAACCTTTATTTTGTTATAGGTTCGGCATATATTGTGAATATCGTAATAGCCGAACCTAACCATTAATTTTTCTTTGTGGTACAGAGAATAGTTCGGTTTATAATGGAAATATCATAACCAGCCGAACCTAGACTTTTCCATATACACTATAAACTAGACGCACATGGTTCGGCTCAAACTCAATACTATCGAATAAGCCGAACCCAACAACTGTCATTTGATTCTCCAACACAGTGAGGTGTTCGGCTTGTAATTCAAAATTATTTCAAGCCGAACCAACTGAGATCATCCAATAGATAAACACAGTGGGTTGTTCGGCTTAAAATAAGTATTATCGAATACGCCGAACCCCATCTTCGTCCCTATCTGTCACTAGGTTCGGCTTAAAACTCAGATGAAATTTCAAGCCGAACTGTTCATATGCAGTTTCAGGAAGTTGTTATGAAGAACAGTTCGGCTCAAAGTTCAACTCAATTTTGAGCCGAACCCAATACTGTAACCGTCAAAACCCCTAGTTTTATCAGAAATTAAACCTATTCAATCGATGAAAAACAACAAATAAAGAGATGGGTTTATAGAACTTACTTGTGTATCCTCATTTTCCGGAGTTGGTGTTTCAATTGGATGATTTTGTGGTTCAATTTCAGTTTCCACGCCTTCATCTTCATTTGGTTCTTCTTTTTCAATTGACGGATTAGAGATGGATTAGAAGACGATTTTGAATGCCTACTCATTTCTTTTTTCCTTTTTACGAACCATTATAGTTGAGTTTAATCGACGATTAAATTTTCGCCGCAATGATTTTTTTTTTCTTCTTTGGAAGAGTTCGGCTAGAGTAGGGGAGGGAGGAAGAAGAAGAGATTATGTGAGTGAAACTGATTTTATTTTTTTTAAAACTGATTTTAGGTTTTTATATTAAGGTAAAGGTAGATTAGTAATTAAAACTGTTAAAGGGTATATAGGTAATTGAACTACCCAATGGATACCCCTTATAAGGGCATCCTATATGGGATTATTGGTTTGTATGCCCTAAAACAGGGTTCCTTCTAGCTGCCATGATAACTAAAATTGATAGGTGAGCAGGATGTATGTTGCATCTTGAATCTCGATACTAGTTTGCTTCGTTTTATCGCTAAAGCAATACCACAACCATATTTATACAGTAAAAGTGATGATATGATATATTAATTGTGCTAGGGGAAGGCCACCAGGTCCATCACGATCACTATCAAATCTTTTCCTATAATAAAACCAATATAGATTTCTAGATTTTTGGTAAAACTAGGACTGAAAAGCAAATAAAATAAAATATAGACATATAAAAGAGAAAAATAAAAATAAAAATATTTTTAGTATCTATTTTTTGTTTAGAGATGCGCATTTATCTAAGATGTGATATCCAATGGCTAAAAGATGCACCCTTATAAGAGCTGGTAAAAGGGTGACTTCGTCACAGCACGACTCTTGATAGGTTTCTTATACTGCAAGAGTCAATACAAGTCAACATAAGAAGATTTGACTCTGTACTTAACAGTATATCAAGTCGGTCGTTGCAATCTGTTTTTTGAGATCTTTGTCTTCTGATAGATCAAAGTTCAATCCTCGTAGTCGTAGACAACAGTCACAACACACTTTTTAAACAGAAAATCCAATGGGACTGAAATTTCGTGGCCGTCTATATGCCTGCAAGACAGTACAGACATACGAAAGAATGATGGTTTTTGTCTCCTTCGATAAAATTTGATTGCTTGTCCATTCCCACGAAAAAACCTGGAATTCCAGCTAACGTGATCGATTATTACTAAGTCACACATTTCATTTTCTCTCTTCCTCGGCATTGATTTTAACATACCAGAGAAGAAGAAGAAAAATTAGTAAAAGTAAACAAGCTTCACTAGTGGTTGTGTAATGGTTACTAGTTTGAAGCAACAAAGATGGTCCGAATAATTACAGAAGAATGCAAGTTCAACTCTGAGCTGCCAACTTTTGTTTTTGGTGCAATAAATCTTGATTAAAATTTAATTTCCGATGTTAATGTTTGCAGTGTTTTCTCCGTCTGGCCAGTCACAAAGCTCAAAACCCATGGACCATCATAACACGTTGATTTACGTTCTTTCGGGAGGGTTAATACTACTATTCATTTGCTTAATCTTGTTAATATTGTTTCGGAAATTCGCCAAACCTTTGGAGTTGAAGGAAATAATTTTACGAAGTAAACGAAAGATGGGTAAGGACAATGTTTTCCGGATTGGAAGATATTTGCAGAGTAAAAAAAGTTTGTGTTTGATTTAAGAGTTCGTCATTGAATTTTCCGGATTGTAAGATATTTGCAAAGTAAATAAATTGTTTGTGTTTGATTTAAGAGTACATTATTGAATTTTGATTTGCAGCTGCACCTGACTACTTCAGCGGTAATCTTAGAACGATAAGTTATTTCGATTTTCGGAGTTTAAGAAAGGCTACAAAGAATTTCAATCCTGTAAACTTGCTTGGAAGTGGTGGATTTGGACCCGTCTATAAGGTACACTTTTGATAATAGTCTGCCCCAACAATGTACGATTTTGATAATAGCAGCGACAAATATTTGCGTACTAATAATATCTCAAATATTTGCACTACCGTATTCAGTGGAATCAAGAGTTGCATTTGTGTTTTAACAGGGAAAGTTAGGGGATGGGAGAGCAGTAGCTGTCAAAAAGTTGTCCCTGAAATCCGAACAAGGTGAACCGGAATTTCTCGGAGAAGTGCGGATGATTACGAGTATCCAACACAAAAACTTGGTTCGACTTCTGGGGTGTTGTTCAGACGGGTCTCAACGACTTCTTGTATATGAATACATGAAGAACGGAAGCTTAGACAGTGTATTATTCGGTATGCGCCTGTGTCGATTCTACTTATGCAAACGTTATCCGTTGTTAGCTGGGAACAGTGATTTAGTTTACATTGAAACATTCTAAACTTTTAGAACAACAGGAAAGGTTGAACATTTCCTCAACTGGAGCACACGGTACCAGATAATTCTTGGCATTGCTCGAGGGTTACAGTACTTACATGAAGATTCACATATACGGATTGTTCACCGCGATATTAAGGCAAGCAACATTCTCCTCGACGAGAGATTCCAGCCGAAAATTGGAGACTTTGGGCTAGCAAGGTTCTTTCCTGAAGACGAGGCATATTTAAGCACCAACTTTGCAGGAACCCTGTAAGCCTTGTTATCTCGTTACAACTATTACAGATAGATTTCACACAGTTTTTAGTTCGCTTGTTTGAGTGCATTGATTTTGTCTCCACATCTGGTGCTCCCAGGGGCTATACTGCTCCAGAATACGCCATTAGAGGGGAATTATCGGAGAAAGCAGATATTTACAGCTTTGGAGTTATAGTCCTTGAGATCATCAGCTGCAGGAGAAATACCGATCTTTCTTTATCTATGGAAATGCAGTATCTCCCGGAATATGTAAGCCAAAGTTCTAATCAGGTTCAGCCTTTGCAATTTTGGCTTCATTTTCTTATGATTGTCTACTTTACTGGAGCTGGCCAGATATTCGGCTAGTAATCACCTTAATTTCACCCATATATGGAACCTGAAATATCACCGTAGTGCATTAGATTGTTGCAGTTGAAATTCATTTTTTTTTTTTTTTTTTGTAGGCATGGAAGCTTTACGAGAGATCCAGAGTAACAGAAATAGTTGATCCGAAGCTACAAAAAGACGGGTTCGTCGAAAAAGACGTATTACAAGCAATTCATGTAGCTTTCTTATGTCTTCAACCTGATCCTAGTTTGAGACCCCCAATGTCAGACATTGTTGCAATGTTAACTTGCAAAGTAAATTTAGTTTCAACTCCTACTCCAGTGAAACCTGTGTTCTTGGGTCGCAAAACACCAAACAGCGACAACGACATCAAAACAAGTACTCTTCATCATACATCAAGAGAGACTGTATCTACTGAAATATCCTACCCTTCACCTCTGTTAACCGATTCCACTCTCTCCATTAATGTTAGACATTAACATGAAGCAAAGTTATATATACACTCTGTTGAGTATGTATTTGTTTGTAATCAAGCTATGGATTAATAATACTTTACACTGGTTCTAAACTTACGCAATGAAGAGGCTGGATGGGGATACAACGCATTTGTTAAAGGGTGTATGGACACCTAAAATACGCAAGCAGCAGAACACCATACAGGTAATTGGCTTGCTAATTGACATAGATCAAGCCAAAAAAATATAAAATATGAATGCATTTGTCTGAGACAAGTCCTCTCAGGCCTCAGCAACAATATCAATATAAATCCTGAAGCAGGATCCCATTTCTGATAGAAAAACAGCAGCTAAAACAGTTCCCTTTACCCAGTTAGTGTAATGCTTGGTGTCTTGGTTTTAGAACTCTCAAAATAAGGATAAGGTTAGATACAGTACTTCCAATAGATTGTCACAAGTTAAGCATTAAAAACATGTAGCAAGTTTAAGTGCCTGAAATCAAAATCTAAACTGCTCTTAATAATGTTTGCTATCAGATAAAGAACTCAACGTTTTCTTCGGAATCAAACTGATTTTGGTCATCATCTTCATCCTCGGTCTCGGTCTCATCTTCTTCTTCCATTTCATTTTCTTCTTTTTTTTATTAATGCAGATGCCGACTTAAACACTTCTTTTGCATCATCTTCAGTCAACTTCATTCTCTTTTTTTCTTTTTTATCTTCCTTATCATTGTCCAGGAGCAATCTCTTCTTAGTTTCTTGTATTTCTTTTTCGCGCTGAGTTTTCAATCTTTTGTTAATCACTTCAACCACATTTCTCATACCCATGTCAGGATCTTCATCATAGCTCATAAAACACTCTGCAACATCAACAGTTCCTCAACTTCTTTCATCAACTCATGTTCTACGATTTTCAGATAATCTTCGCCAAAACCTTGAACGATTCCATATTACAATATGAAAGCAAAATATGTTTATCCATTCGACCTGACCTTAGCAAAGCTGGATCGAGTTTCTCTTTATGATTCGTTGTAAATATAAACTCACACTACTGCTTCCAAAGCTTGTGTCATTTTTACTTTTAGTTTCTCCCGCATTCTTTTTCTTCTTTTTCCGACTCGAAAGATCTAACGAGCAATCAATATCTTCAACAACAATAACCGATTTGCTGGTTGTCGAAATCAAAAGCCTTCTCAACTGTGCATTGCTCCTTACAGCAGTTAACTCCATATCGTAGATATCGAAGTCCAAGTAATTAGCAATTGCCGCAATCAAACTTGTTTTCCCTGTAAAATAACAAACACCTTAAGTCAAAATATACAATTAGCAATTGCCGCAATCAAACTTATTGTGAGGATCTGCATGATGAGCTGAGGTTAACCTCATAATATTAATGGCATTCATTTTTTAAAACCTCAATTATAATATGCAATTCTTCTGGGTGCAAGTTCAAGCATTACTGAAGATTCATCACATGGTAGCATGGACACATGGGGTACCTCCTAACAAATACATTACAGAAAAACATACAAGTTCGAGCAATTAGAAGATTAGATATCCAAGATGCATTGCAGCAATCAAACTGGCTTTTATTGTAAAATCACAGGTAACATAAGACATAAGAAGTATAGGATTTCCATTAACTGGGGTGATCCCAGGAGCTAGTACTTTTGAGAGGATCTCCATGACGAATTGGGATTAACCTCTCAATAGCATTCATTAATTGTTCTAAACCTTACTATGATGTTAGATTGTTCCCTGTGCAAGTTCAATCAAAGAAGATTCACATAGTAGCATTGAGTCTCACTAGCGAATCAACACAAATTCACTTTACACTAAAATGCAAGTTTGAGCCTTTAGAGAAGACGGGTTAACTAAACTACATAACTAGCAATTATCAATCAACAATAATAATCAGATAGTAACAGATTTCTTTAATACCTGTTCCAGGAGGGCCATAGAGAAGGTAACCTCTCTTCCATGCTTTACCAACTCTAGTATAAAACTCCTTCTGCTCACAAATTTCTTCAAATCTTCTTGAATCTCTTGTTTAAGAACTGGATCCATTGCAATCGTATGATGTGAGAATTGACAAACTTGTGACCAACTTTCTCCAGATCTATTTGTAAAAAGCTTCTTTCCTCTGTTCTTGAATTTAACAATGTCAGCCTCTTTCGCTATATGTGACAAATAAGCTGAATCCACAAACTCTTTGTGTTTCTCTTCAAAACAAATCTTGAAATAACAACCAATTCTCGTCTTTTTCATTATTATCACCAGTACAATAAGTCCATATGAAATCAATACCATCATGGACATCAACAATACTTTGGTTAGGAACCATAGTATACCTATGAAACTTGAGTTCAGAAATTTTGACAACCTTAGACTCTTTGAAGATGATTTAAACAGTTTAGTACCCAAGTAACATTGAACTGATCTAAAGATATCATTATCAGCACCGTTTTCATAATCTTGAATATGGATTGTAATGAGTTTCTTTTAAAAATTTGAGAAGAAGTAATTGATTACAGTTTTTCCAACTTGTTTTACTTCATGAGGTATTAAATCTCTCACAGCAGTTCTCATAAACATTAAAGATGCATATGCAGAACCTATTGATTTCCAATCCAATAAAACATCCATAGTAATTCAAAGGGTACGTATATTCTGAGATGTGGGGGTTTTAAGGTGAGGGTTTATGAAGAACAAAAGTAAGTGTAAAAGATATGTAGGAAGAAAAGAATCTTACTATAAGATGAAACTTTGCTGTGGGGGTGAAAAGATGATGAATTTTGAGCAAACCCTTTGAAGATCGAACCCACAGGATGATTCTTGAAGATAAAATAGATAGTCTTGACTGGAGAGCTCTATTGTATCCCAGTAAAACCCTTTTTAGTGAAATGGGAAAAAGATGAATATGGAAAGTAAGAAAGATTCCTTCCCCAACAAGTATATAACAGTACTAAACCCATTGTGCATTGTCTGAAAATTATATGTGGAGACAGAGAAAGTTACCGTGGGGCCTCTCTTCTTTGTCTTGAATTGTCTTGAAGGGAAATGTAGATAACCCATGGATCAATCCTAACCCTAACCCGTGGATCCTAACTCATCTGAGTCGTTATGCGGTTCACCAGTAATCAGCACAAGAGCACATTCCCCCAACAATGTGATGAAAACGATTACTATCCCGTATAGAGATTTCTCTTCCACAAACTTTAGACACAATCTTAGCGAAATTGTGACAATCGACGCAAATCCGTAGGTTCTTCATGACCCGGACAGGAAAACCTTGAGAAGTACTAATGAGACCAAATACTATTGCCAGTTTCTCACTGTGGCCAAGCAGTATTTTCTCCTTCTGCTCATCATCGACATCGTGCAATACGCAGCTCAAATCCGGAGTATAACCAGCTCCTTTAATCTTTGCACACAATTCGAGGACTTTTTTCACCGCCTCTTCCTTTCTTGGGTGGGATTGCTCATCAGCATGAAAATTATGCAATGTCCGATTTGCTTTTATCCAACTTCGTCCTGGTTCCTTTGTCACGGCTTTTTTCTTCATTAGACCCCTCAAATTCGTCATATCTTCCCATCTACCAGCAGAAGCATACAAATTAGAAAGAATAACATAGTTCCTGGCATTTTGCGGCTCAATATCAAGGAGTCGGTGAGCCACAACTTCGCCGATAGCAACATTATTATGAACCCTACAAGCACTTAATAGTGAACCCCAAATAGCTGATGTGGGTTCAAAGGGCATTTGCTTAATTACGTCAAAAGCTTCTTGGACTTTCCCAGCACGTCCAAGGAGATCAACCATGCACCCGTAATGCTGATGTTCTGGTTTGACCCCTTCTTTCCCAGCAACCATCTCACTAAATATAGTTAAACCTTCATTTACCAAACCTCCATGGCTACAGCCTGATAAAACAGCCATAAAGGTAGTGTTATCTGGTTTCACTTCTTTTTCTTTTCTCATTAACAGAAAAAGTTCAATTACCTCTTGGCCCAAACCATGCTTACTGTACCCAACGAGCATTGCATTCCACGTGACTACAGTTTTCTCTAACATTCCATCAAAGACTCTTCTTGCATAAGTGGGATTCCCACATTTTGAGTACATGTCAATAAGAGAATTCTGAAGAACAATATATGAGGGAAACTGAGAACGGTAAACAACGGTGTGTACTTGTTTGCCATGATCAAGTGCTGCAAGTCCAGATAATGCAGTTAGAACACTCGTATAAGTAACATAATTTGATTCCATTCCTTCTCTCATCAATTGGCGAAACAAATCTACTGCTTCTCCATCGAGGCCTAATTGAGCATAACCTGTAATTATTGCAGTACAAGAAACAACATCCCTTCTCTGTAAGCTCTCAAAAACTCCTCGACTACCAGATTTAGCATACATATCAAGAAGTGAGCTACCAACAAATTCATGTGAATCAAAACTAGTTTTGACTATTAGAGAGTGTAGTTGCCTGCCGTGATCATATCCCCTAACACCAGTACAAGAAGGAAGAACCGACGCAAATGTGAATTCATTAGGAGATTCACCTGCCACATCAAAGTTTAAGTATAAGAGAACAATTTCAAATTCCAATGCAATCAAAATAACAAAAAATAAAAATAGATCAATCTACCTGATTTTATCATTTCAGTGAAAATATCCAATGCATCATAACTAGACCCTCTTTGTGTATACCCAGATATCATAGCCGTCCAAGAGACAACATTTCTTTTACGCATTGAATCGAACACTCGTCGCGCATCTTTCAGATGATCACATTTTATATACAAAACCATAAGTCTAGTTTGAAGAAACTGCGGAGGAATATAATGTGTTTTAATCATGTGCAAATGAACCCTTTGTCCTTCTATAATGGCTTTCTTGTTTACACATAGATTTAACAAAGAGTCATAGTCATTGAACTTCAGCTGATCCTTTTGAATGGACATTTCAAATAGGGCTTGACTTAATTTACCGTTACTGCATAGATCATTTATATATGAAATTGCCGGGGTGTTTGTTTGGCGGGAAACTAATTGAGTTGTGAAGTGACTGATAGCAGTGGATTTCAAATGTTTGGGATGGATATGGAAATGGTACGTCTTCTTGAGAAGGAGCATTGTGTAAAACCTAAGTGAAGGACGGTGATGATGACTAACGGTGGTAATTTTTACAGAACATTTAATAGTCTTACACCGATTTCTAGTTCAGGTTCAAGTTTGACCAATCTGAAATCGGATTCTTCCTCCGAGTTTGACTTATCTACGCAGTAATAATAATCTCATAAAAATAGTTGGCGGAAGTTTTTTTTTTTTTGTTGAAGCATGAAATTTATTAGATTAGACTGAAATTACACGGGGTACGTAATACCCATAGAGTCTACTATTACAGTAGAACTGATAGACTGCGGAATTGTATGTTCCCATATTGTTGTTGTGAGTCTCCCTATGGAGCAATCATCCGCTGCTCGATTTGCTAAACCGTCTGCCGCTTGATTTGCTTCTCTGAAGATGTGTGTAACGGTATACTGCTGGATTTGGGTGGGCCTTTGTTTGATCTCTGCAACCAGATCAGATATATACCATGGGGCGTCTGTATCTGAGGTTAAAAATCTCATTAATTTTTTTGAATCCCACTATAGACACAAACTCGATGAAAGTAGACTATTTTGGATTAGTTCATGTTTCTCGTTGAAAATGAACAATATATATAATCTTCGACATGGAATGCAACAGGACAATGTTGCTCCAACTCCCTATAGCCGTCAAAGATTGGTAATGGCTCCATAGCACTTTGAAACTGGTTTTTAAAGGCGGAAGACTTACGTAAGACTCTCGGACTATACTCCGATGGTTCGGCTTGAATATCATATCATCGTCATACTCATCACCATCATCGTTTCATATGGAAAATGTAATTCATTTGATTCAGCTGCTTCATTACCATATGAATCATCTGAGCCAGTTGACTCATCAGAGTTATCTGAGTCATCTGATTGATCAGACTCATCTGAATAATCCGATTCATCTGAGCTATTCAGTTTCTTCTCCTTATCTTTTTCTTTTCTTTCATTGTTCTTTGAATGCAATCTCTTCTTCAGCTGTTCCACCACATTTCGCATACCCATGTCTGGATCTTCATCATATATCATGAAACACTTCGCAACATCAGCTGGTGTAATCTCCACTAAACCTAACATTTCTTCAACTTGTTTCATCAACTCATGTTCTTCAATTTTCAAATAATTCTTTGTTAAGACCTTAAATGATTCCATGTTACAATGCATAGCTCTAGAGAATAAAAAATTGTAATGTCCATTTACTAATTGGAGATTTTCTATGAGAGATTTCCGAAATATTGGGCAACATTTATTGGAATTAGGAAAACGAATTTGGGCATTCATTGCATATCTTGAGTATATTTTCGGTTTGGGAAATTCCTTGGTGTCCAATCAACCTTAGACTATAAATACCTAAGTTTGCATTTCTAGCAAACTATCCTAAAAGCCAGTCAAACTTCATTTCTTCTTGTCCGTCTATTCGGAGAGGAAAGTACTCTAATTAGGCGTAATATCTTACGACCGCTCATTTAAAGACATCTGTGGGATCAAGAAGCTCTACGAGATATTGCATGATTGTATTAGTTTTCGATTATTGATTTGATTGACTAACGGTTATTGTAACTTTGATTGCACCTAGTTTGTTTATTCTTGAGAACCTTCTTCTGATATAAGGCACACTCAAACTAGATCAAAGTATCGACGGGATCTTTAGAACTGTTTATAGATCTAAAGACGTCTTGTGATAATCCATTGTTAACAGACTCTGTTCTGTGTGTGATTGATCACAAGAAGATTCAAGTGTTGTTGTGCAGGTTTTGAAGAGATTAGAAGATTTTAAGAAGAAAAAGATTTCTTATTAGTTTTCGTATCTTCTGGATATAGTGCACAAACCTTGATCGGCTGGGATCCAACTAGAATCTATTTATCTTTGATAGATTTGATTGTCTAGTTGCGTAAGATCAACTACTATCATTTGGTGGCATTCTTCAGTGTTCGAATCTGATTAGTTATAAATTTGAATCTAAGTTGCTGATTCGGATTGATCTAAACCCGACAAAGGAGTTTATTAGTTTAAACAGAAGATCCTTTGTTAAATTCAAATCACAAGATTTAATAGAGTTGATACCAAACAGATTTCTATCCTTTATTGTTTGGTAAACGATCCAAAGGAATATGGTTCACGTGCGTGACTCTAGAAGTCGAAGGCGCAGGGATACTGAGGGTTCTAGGTAGCTCCGGGAGTCTGCTTGGTCTCAACTATACGAAGTTGGTTTTATATTTTGTATAACGACTTGATTCTGAGAGTATTCAATGGACAAGGTCCCGGGGTTTTTCTGTATTTGCGGTTTCCTCGTTAACAAAATCTTGTTGTGCTATTTAATTTTTTACTCCGCAGTATAATTGTTTTATTATTATTAAAGTAAATTGCACTTGTACGTTAATCCGCGTTACTTGAATTTGATCCTAATAGTCTATAAGTTATTACCATAAATATTGTCAAGTAAATATCTTGTTGTCGTATTGTTTCGTCCTCGTCCATAAACAATCACACAAGGTATATGACTTAAGTTGTATTGTCTCGACTCTGTCCATAGACGATCAGTTAAGACAAAGGACTTATAAGTTGATAAATAAAAAATTGTAGTGTATTTGGGTATCCTCGTCTTTTCAAATTCTTTCAACTTAAGTGGTTGGTTATCGGTTGGCATTTTTTTCTCTCACATTGTTCCATATATGAAACGTACAAATAAAATTGGTTGCATCCAGAAATACCTTATTAATAGCATACATCAATGATGAATCTTGATCGGATACAAACACTTTAGGAAAAGCACCCTTTCGGAAGACTAACTATAATTTTTCTAACCCCCAAACATAACTCTTTTTCTTCTCATTTCTCAAGAAACAAAATGCCACGGTGAATGGCGCCTGTCGACGTGTACCCAACTATGTTCATCAACGACATTTCATACTTGTTAGTCTTTTACATGCAATCCAATATCATAACTTGTGGGAAGCATAGAGCCAATTGGACGCATTCTGGCTGGGCAAGAAAAAGGTGTGTGATATGGCCAAAGTCATCTAATTTATTTGGAAATCGTAGTTATTCTTCACCGATAACCACACCAATTGTTGCATCACAATCCTACCTTGCAAGTTATTTCTTCTCAAAGTACTTCTTGGGTTGTAGATAGTTTTCATAGTCGACTTGTTATTCTTGTCGTCCTCCTTCAATTTACTAAGAATCCTAGACGGTGCCATACGTGCTCATGTGATTTTATCTACTTCGAGAATCTCGTTGGGTTTGAGTCGTGCGACTTTTGCATGTACGTGAAGGTCAAGTGGATGTGGGTGGTTGTGACGACAATCTATGGTTTTATTCATAACCCAATATTCTTCATCTTTGTTGAATGACTTATTCTTGAGGTTGAAAACGATCTTGAAAGGTTCCCCGTCTTTGTCCTATTATTTCTCCTAGTCTTCCTAATATATACAAAACCCTTTCTAGCCTTACTATCGCCGATTCCACTTCGCTCACAAACCATTTTAAACTGATCCCCTCGGCTTTATTGTCCACAAACTAGTACGCAATTTATTTTCATTGCGTGTTCCTCAACCCAGGCTCTTGCTTTAGGTTTACTTTTCCATGTCTGCGTTCATTCAAAACAAATACTAAGTTAGTAAGAAAAACTTCGGAATATTCCGACAACATAAAGGTAAACATCAAATGCTTACATACCAAATCATTTTGGGAGTGATCCTTCGTATCTTCGTGAATTACGTTTACAAGATTAGGTTGATCGTCGTCCACCAAGCACAATCTACAAGAATATCACAAGGTTAAACATTACGAAGGAAAATTTATGATAAGCTTCAGCATATATACTAATTAACTAACAAGCCGAACCCTAAATTTTTGAAGGTTCGGATCTTACGACATTCACTACATAAGCTGAACTATTAACTAGTTTTGTCGAACAACTCTCAGTAATAGATTCGGCTTGTTATGAAAATTTAAAATAAGATGAACTAGTATCCAACAATTAGGAGGGAAGTTGTAAAATCTAGGTTCGGCCAGTAACTTTCACATTTTGAGTGAGCCGAACTGTTCATCTTATATAGTAAACCAGGTGGGTTTGGCTGATAATTACAAGACGAACCTATACCTGGTTCTCCGAACTCTGGTGAAAAAAAAACAATTTTCAGATGATTTCAACCTACAAAAATGAAATTAAACATAATATGGAAGCACACATGTGTATTACTAGCATCGGGTTCCTCATCGAAGTATTCATAATCTAGATTCGGCTCATAAAAATCATCATCATGCGTTTGAGTTTGAGTTTGAGCTTGAGCTTGAGTTTGTGTAAAATCATTCTCATAATCTAAGAAATTAGCCATTTCCGGATCATTGTTGTAGTTGATGTGTATTTTCCTAGGTTTTTTATATGAAAATTGTCCCTCCTCGTTCATTGAGATTACTTGGATCAAAATACAAATTTTCTCCTCACTTCCCCTTTTTCTTCTCCAAAAAAACCTAATTTTTTTTTTATTCCTCATAATTTATCATCAACACAAATTTTATAACTTAATTATCTTAATCACTAATCATTAATATTAATCACTAATCAATAACAACTAATCATTATTATTAACACTAATACTGGAAGGGTAGATTTTCCATTGGAAAACATATTTGGTTAAGAGGCTTTTGTATTTATTATCTACAACTTGTTTTTGGTAAGTCCAGCAACTTTATACCGTTCCTGATTTTTTATTATTTAATATGCACATAGGAAGTTTTGCGGATTAAAGAAAATAGTTAGATTAGACAAAGTCCAAGAGAAAGAAGGGAAAACCCTCAAGGTTATAAGTACACTTATATAATTGTGCCCAAATTTCCAGTGAACTTCATTAGTGAAATAATAAACACCAGTACAACTTGCTAGGTTATCATGCAATTTTCATACCGTAACCTAATGAATGAGGAAGTACTGAAAATTACACAAAAACAGCCCAATAACAACAACAGATTCATTGCCATAACTATTAAGGTTGTCATATCAATGATGGAACCAATAACCAGTTTAGAAACAAATAAGGAATAAGATTGTTAATTGGGGTACCAAATTTCTTGGGGGTGTACCAATCCCTTACCAATATATATTTTGTCCTATATGCATTTGGAACGCCCCAAAAATTTTTGGTACCCCTATTAGTATCCTTGGAAAAATATTATTGCCATATCAAGGCTAAGTATGTCAGAATATGAGCATCCAACTCAAAATCAATTGGCAATGAGGGGAGTGTCCCTAATGGATTATAAACCGCAGGATCTTAGATAACCCGGACAATATGGGACTAACAATCTCAACACACCAATAAATTGGGTGATGCGGAGTAAAGGTGCGGTCAAATGACTCGACACAAATAGTCTGCTCTGATACCATGTTAGAATATGAGAATCCAACTCAAAACCAATTGGCAATGAGTGGAGTAGCCCTAAGGTATTATAAACCGCAGGATCTTAGATAACCCAGACAATGTGGGACTAATAATCTAACAAAGTAAGCACTAAGATAAAAGGTAGAAGAAATCTACCAAGGCTAAGGTATGGTGTAGATTGATCTTGTAAATGGGAAATAAAAGTACGGTTGGAGATAGAAAACCAAATTTACTACAGTTATTTACTTTATCTTCCTCAGTCCACATCATCCATTTGCTATTTCCATAACTTGCGTTCGGAACTTCAAAATCCCATTCCCAAAAATCAAAAACCAGTGAAAACGACAACATCGACGAGATGTCTTCCAGTACTGGGATATCCACGCCTGATCCATCTACCACATTCATGTCACGAAGGTTAGCAAATCCCAGTAGTACAAATCTTATTATCTAAAAATGGAATAAGGATAAGAAAAGTGGATGTTCCGTTTTATGTTTTTATTTGAAAATAAAGCAATTATTCATCATGAACCACCCATCACGAGCTCTTCTTTATAACTCCGAGAAAGTTTCCTCATGAACTAACCATCACAAGCTCTTCTTTATAACTCAGAGAGAAATTTTCTAGAATTTATGTTGATCAATTTAATACTTGAAATATCAAGCTTCAGACTTCAAACTCTTGAATTGCTCATGCAAATGAGAAACAACAGTTTTTGAAAATACCTCTAATTAGTTTGGGTAATTTGAAATCCATAATCTCAGTTCATGTTCTTTCGGCTGTTGCTTAGCTCCACAAAATAATATCCGTTGTTCTTAACATGTTTGTGTACTGCTCTTTATGTTATGCAGCCTTACAGGAGCAAAGGAGGGCGAGGGGCTAGTTTTTGAGCTCATCTGGTAGAGGCAGTATCCATATTAATCAATGAAAACCTATTTTTTGTCACCATGCCTTTACATTCATCAACAACTACTGGTTCTCTACCATTCGTGGTCGAAAATCATCATCATCATCATCAAGGAGACCATCAAGATCACCGTTACTACCTAAACAACCATCAAAGAATCAGAAGTTTTAGTGCAAACACCTATTTAAAAGTAGCGTGCTTGATCCGAGGACAAGATACAGTAAAACATATCCGGGGGAATACTTTATATAGGAATAAACTCCATATAATAATAAAATTTTATGGTCCCGACTTGGGCCAGTTATATTTAAGAACAAACTCCATACTGGAATAAGTCATAATTTTTTCTGGTCCCGTCTTAAGGAACCTACCTCCATACAAGAATAATTAACATCATAATATAAATATATAACACTTGTCATACATTATAAAGTTTAAGATGAAGAGATTTTTGTAACCATATTACAAGTTCGTTTTGCTTCAAAATGGATTTTTTTTATTTTTTGTGCATGGCTTAATACAAATATGTTCATACTCATTTGATTTCATTTGTGAATTTTCGATGTGATAATTATGATATATGTGATTATTTTATTACTGATTTTGATTTTACATAACTATTAAAAAAAATCTTCATTTAAATAGTTTTTGTATATACTTAGACACATTT
>JAJJMB010006998.1:4528595-4573224 GCA_023531105.1 Papaver atlanticum | reverse complement strand
TGGTCCCTAGGATATTTTTATATAGAGGTTTTACTGTACATCAAAAACAGGAACCGATTAATTTTGGTTTTAAGGGCAATCGCGCTATTCATAGATCCGTTGTTTTTCTCCTCTCTCAACGTCGGTGTTGATGATACTGCATGTTTTTTCATAAAAAAGGATCTGATTATCATTGTTATAGTGCTACGATCTACTATCGACTTTATACATGTGTTTCGCACATGGATGCAGTTCCGGTTGGCATACGTTGTTCCAGAAGAACTAGGTGGTCGCTGATCTCTTCTTTATAACTCCGAGAAAGTTTCCTCATGAACTAACCATCACGATCTCTTCACTCGGAGAGAAATTTTCTAGAATTTATGTTGATCAATTTAATACCTGAAATATCAAGATTCAGACTTCAAGCTCTTGAACTGATCATGCAAATGAGAAACAACAGTTTTTGGAAATACCTCTAATTAGTTTGGGTAACTTCAAATCCATAATCTCAGTTCATGTTTTTTCGGCTGTTGCTTAGATCCACAAAATAATATATGTTGTTCTTAACATGTTTGTGTACTACTTCATGTTATGCAGCCTTACAGGAGCAAAGGAGGGCGGAGGGCTAGTTTTTGAGTTCATCTGGTAGAGGCAGTATCCATATTAATCAATGAAAACCTACTTGTTTTCATCATGCCTTTACATTCATCAACAACTACTTGTTCTCTATCCATCCGTGGTCGAAAATCATCATCATCATCAACAAGGAGACCATCAAGATCACCGTCACTACCTAAACAACCATCAAAGAATTAGAAGTTTTCGTACAAATACCTATTTAAAAGTAGCGTGCTTGATCCGAGGACAAGATACAGTAAACCTCTCAGGAGGAATACTTTATATAAGAATAAACTCCATATAAGAATCAAAATTTATGGTCCCGACTTGGACCAGTTATATTTAAGAATAAACTCCATACTGGAATAAGTCATAATTTTTTATGGTCCCGTCTTAAGGAACCTACCTCCATACAAGAATAATTAACATCATAATATAAATATATACCACTTGTCATACATTAAAGTTTAAGATAAAAGAGATTTTTGTAACCATATTACAAGTTCGTTTTGCTTCAAAATGGATTTTTTGATTTTTTGTGCATGGATTAATACAAATATGTTCATACTCATTTGATTTCATTTGTAAATTTTCGATGTGATAAATATGATATATGTGATTATTTTATTACTGATTTTGTATTTACATAACTATTAAAAAAATCTTCATTTAAATAGTTTTTGTATATACTTAGACACATTTTTGTGTTTCCTATGCATATGCATGAATATGCCCAAATACACATATGAAAATCTTTATTTTGGTCTATTCAAGTTAGACCTCCATATAAGAATATTTTTTTGTGGTCCCTAGGATATTTTTATATAGAGGTTTTACTGTACATCAAAAATTGGAACCGATTAATATTGGTTTTAAGGGCAGTCGCGCTATTCATAAATCCGCTGTTTTTCTCCTCTCTCAACTCGGTGATGACTAGACAAAAATAAATAAATCTACCTGATTTTATCATTTCAGTAAAAAGATCCAATGCATCATGACTAGACCCTCTTTGTGTATACCTAGATATCATAGTTGTCCAAGAGACAACATTTCTTTTACGCATCGTATCAAACACTCGTCGTGCATCTTTCAGATGATCACATTTTATATACAAAACCATAAGTCTAGTTTGAAGAAACTGGGGAGGAATATAATTGTAAAGATCCGCAAGTAGGTAAATGGCTGTTGACTAGCCAAATGACATTTACGCCTTGTAATCACTTAATTAATTAATTTTGAACATTAATTTATGTAAATTATTAAAATAATAATTTATACAAATAAATAGTATCATTGGATATATCTCGAAAAGTTATGCAAGATGGACCACTCGAACGCATCAATCGGACACCCGAGGAGGAAGATATCGCACTAGGAAAGTTAGAAGTTGATGTTTGACCAAAGTCAAACTGAGTTGACTCTCCGTTGACCGTTTTACCGTGCCGTTGATCGGTGCTTTGACTTGACCTAAGTGGACTTCAGTGTAGTAGTTGACCACCCCTTAGTAATATTTTGTAATGGTAATAGTAACCCTTATTATGGAATTAATTGTTTTGATTTGGATGGATATATATATGAAGAAGAAGTTTATCTTGTTGGAAGTTTTGTTTGTTTGAGTAGCTGCTGTTAGTTATAGGATTCTTTTGGATATGACTCATGGGAGTTAAGGTGGTGCTGTTAGTGTGATAGGTATAGATTTTATAGAACCTTGAGGTATAGAAACAAATAGGTTGTTATTGAATAAGATGTCTACGATTTGAGACTTGAGAGTTTCTTGAGTGGTAGAATAGCTAAACTTAAGGCTTCACTAAAGATCAAAAGAGATCAGAAGTTTGGAAAATGATAGAATTATAGGGTAAAAATGATTGTTTGTGGTGAGACTAGCTATATATAGAAAAGTAGTTCACATGATGAAACAATGGTGATGATGATGGTGATTATGGGAATGATGGTTCTTCATGTCTAAATAATTAAGGTAACTATTTTAAATGGTTCTAGTATGTCTTAAATGAATTGGGTATGTGCTAGATAATGAAAATGCCTAAAATCAATCAAGTTCTAATGCATGAAAATCATGAGTTTGTGTATGGTATTTTGTTTATTGGACAATATTTAGGGACGGGTTTAGGTCTCTTAGAGGAAGAACTAGATGTATATCTATAGATGAAAGTTATAGTACGCCGGCCTTAGATTCTATACATATAAAGTTTGTTCCAATCGGTTTAGTAACGAGTGAGATATAGATGCCGGAAAACTAGTCGATGAAGCAAAACCCAGGTGCATTCAGTCATGAGTGTGAATAAGTTTGGGTGATATTAGATAGATTAGAATGATATCTGGAAAATATTCAGTAGGAAAAGGTTGTACAGAGTTACCTCCTGATTCTAAAGAGCCTGAGATTGATCCTTTTGGATCTGTAGTGAATAATATATAGACCTTGGAAGTTGACCCCATAAGCTGATTTTAGTGTTCATTACTTAGAATTTTTCAGAGAAAGAGTGAAGAAGAAGAAGTGAGTTGGACTGAGTTCACTCAGTCAGTCAACCTAGTTAGACCAACTCAGCGAGTCAGATCCAGTTTGACCGAGTTATTTAGGGTTAGCGAGCTGTGTTAGCGGGACGACTAGGGTTGGTTTGCGGGTTAACGGTCCGGGTTGGGCCAAATTGCGGGCTAGGTTTAGGGCCATATTTAGTATTTTGATGTTTTGGACCCTTTATGGTCCGAATTAGATTTCGGTTCAAAGTGTAGCATTTTTCGAGAGCTTTCCGATAACACCCAATTTGACCTCATTTGGTTAAGTAGATATTAGTTTATGCCTAGAACACTAAATGAAAGGTTATAGAATCATTTATAGAAATAGAACCGTTAGTTATTTGACTTAGCTTATAACCGGAGACTTGTATGAAATTATGTTATGAATCATGTGTGAGCCTTTTGGCTAATTTCTTAGAGTGCTTGTGTGATTAACAGTTAGTCTTTATTAACAACGATCGATTCAAAGGATGAACCAGTAGAGTATGGATCTCGAGGTAGGCGAGGCGTGTCATCAAATCAAGTGGGAACTTGTAACCTTCTTGTAATCATTGAGTTTCTTTCATTTGCGAGCACGATGTGCTTTTACTATCTGTGTGAATGTATATTGTAATTGCATTGAATGATGTTGCTTTGAATGTACTTGTATGTGTGTAATATGCGTTGTATGATTTCCCCGCGAAGAGTGTCTGTGTTTCCCCACGGCTCCTAGCTAAGTTAAGTAGGGCGGTAAGTCATCAGTCGACAATAGTATTAGTAGGGCGGTAAGTCATCCGTTGGTAATATTATATATATTATTTTATTTGGGGGAAATCACTCGTGTGCATATTACTCTTGTTTGTCTAACTTTCTGATCTTGATGGTAATATTCTGAATCATGGTTTGTATGGACACTCTGTGTGGACGATGTTATTATTATTGTTTAGGGTTGTTCTCGCGTCGTCTTCTCCAATGAGTTTGGCGAGGTTAGGATAGCACTTGCTTCTTGTTGCATGAATTGTTGAATTCTTAGATTCATTACTCTTTCTTTCAATTACTGTTATTTTAGGACTGTGAAGCATATTAGTGATTACTTAAGAGTTATATGTTTCCACTGGGCACCCTTTCGGGATGATGTGCTCACCCATTCCCGCTTCAGTGTTTTTCAGTTACCAGAAGAGATGGCGCGTTTGAAGTTCATTTCCGTAGTTTAAAGCTTTAACAAATTAAAAACGTTACGTATCTTTTATATATATGTATGATCTTGTTTATCTGTAAAACAACACATTGATATATTCATATCACTTGAGAGATTCTCATTTATATAATATCAGAAAGTTTGGGTTTTGTTATTAGCACTTTCTATAATTATGATTCTTAAAATCGGTAATTTAGTTTTGATGCTTTAATTAGGTTGTAATACCATTAGCTAAGCAGGTTTAGTAATTGGGACGTCACAATAATGAGTTTTAATCATGTGCAAATGAACCCTTTGTCCTTCAGTAATGGCTTTCTTGTTTACACATAGATTTAACAAAGAATCATAGTCATTGAACTTTAGCTGGCCCTTTTGAATGGACATTTCAAATAGGGCTTGATTTAATTTGCCATTAATGCATAAATCTCTTATATTTGAATTTGCCGGGGTGTTTGTTTGGCGGGAAACTAAATGAGTTATGAAGTGGTTGATAGCACTGGATTTCAAATGTTTGAGATGGGTATGGAAATGGTATGTTTTCTTCAGACGGAGCATTGTGTAAAACCAGAGTAAAGGACGATGATGACCAGCAGCGGTAATTTACAAAACATTTAATGGTCTGAGACCGACTTCCTTCGAGTTTGACTTATCTCGCAGTAATCCCATAAAAATATGTCAAAGGTTGCACAACAGCCGGTTCGGGTCGGTGTTCAGCTCTTAGGTCCGTAAAACCGTACAGGTCGGTTAATAAGTCTCTCAATTAGGAGTAAAGTTTTAGTTTGGGTCTATTGTAAACCACCCGATCCATTCGGTTCCCGATTTACCGACCAGTACTATAATTAGGTAAGCCGGATCGAGTTAACCGATAAATCTGCCTAACCAGACACTAGTTTTCTTAATAAATATGTCCCAGTTTTTTTTCTTCATTAGGAACAAATTCTGCTGCAATAAAATGTAACCATCCTTGCCTACTAATATAATGAATATTAATAAACTCATTAACTAGCGTTTTTCTGCAAAATAATGAATAATGAACCAAAGAATAACGAATGACGAACTCTCTACGTCTCTCCAAGAGTTCACTTTATGTGTTAAGAATGTGGAAACTAGAACCAAAAGATGAATAAAAATCAAAACTAAAATGAAGTCAGCTGATCGCCTAATCTGCAAGACTTGCAAGCCTCCAACTTATTGAAAATAAGAAACTAAGGGAAAGTGTTCAACGGTTAGTTATTGGAGTAGGAAAAAGCCTTCATTGGTGGTATTGATAACACGCCCTTCGACTTTCAACGACCCTAGATACATTCTCCAATATGATATTCATTCTTCCCTATACATGGTCATAGGACCAAGGACATCCACATTAAAAAGTAAACCTTAATTAGATAAAAAATAAAAACAAGAAGTTAATAACTAACAATGACAATAAGAGTAGAATATATATCTGTCAATCTCTTCCACCCACTGCAAAGTTAGATACATCAATATCAATAAGAATTCCTAACCAGTTTTGTGTTAAAATCAGGGCCTCAACTATTCTAAGAGATAAAAAAAAACTCCAAAATTGATAAAGGACATGACACACTTCCCAATACTGAAAGATGATTTGAAAGCAAACGAAGAGACGGGAATAACAAGTATCTTCCTTGCAATGTATGACAGAACCGTATAGTTGGAAGAATTGTTCTTCCACTAACCCAACAAGTCAAATTCAGGGATATAATTTTTACATACGTTTGCCAAACACCTTTCAACTTCAGATCTTCCTTCAATACTAGCATTAGCTTGTTTATGTTTCTCTAATCTCCCTTTCAAAAGAGCCTTCATATTGTCCAAAGAATCTACACTTGCCTCAACCATTTTAGTGTATTTTACGATACTTGTTGACTCATTTCCCATTGAATAAAGTAGCTTGTACTCATCCAAAAGCTTATCTGAATCCTCTTTTATACAGTCCCTGGACTCTGCAGCCCTCTCCAAGTCATTCTTGCAGAAAATTTTAAGTATGATTTTGAATCCAACTTTATTTTTATGAAGATCAAGAAGTACAAAAATAAAAATAAAATGGTTCATATCTTCATAAGACCCCAATACTCAATATACTTGTCAGTCATTACATTAGCCATGTCAAATATGAAAGGGTCTTCACTTCTCCAAGTAGCTAGTTGTTGATGAACAACACAAAATTGCCACATGAAAGAATTTGAAGTAACAGATGTAGATGTTGAAAACTTGATAGTAGCATCAAAAAATCCCTTAAGAAACTTCATATAACTTCCATTGTTACTTCAATCAACTAAAAAGGGAGCATGACATAATGCTTGGACTACTTACCCGCCCTCTTTGCATTGGCTTTAGGAACACCAAGTTATGGATCAGATTGACTACAAGCATTTTCAACTAGAAGAAAAATTTATTAAAAAGCATAACAAGAAGTTGATAATGATTAACTTGAACAATACTTGATAAGTTTAAGCATCTAATTACCTATCTCAATTTCTAAAAAAACATACTCATCTCCAGCATTAGTAGCAGGCCAACATAAACATAAAAGTAGAAGATCACTTATACTAGAACAGTTTTCTCCCTGAACTTTTTGTCTTCATATTCGATCCTTCAAAAAGCTTTCTCATATTAAATGGAAAAACGAGATGAAATGGTTCTGACGCTAGTAGCAGCAAAGAAGTATGAAAAAACTTTTATAAGGATGGAATACGAAGATAAGAAGTTTATAGAGAAGATTTATTTTAGTATAAATGCGTCTTCTTCTTATAATGTTGCTGCTACTGATACTGAAGATGAGTATGTTTTTGTAGAACTTGAGACTAGTAATTAGTCGTTTAAACTTATCAAATATTAGGCAAGTTAATATTATAACTTTTTTGTTGTGCTTTTTAATAAAGTTAACTTTTGTTTGCAGATGCTTCTAGTTCATCTGATTGTGACTCTCATATAGCTGGTGTTCGTAAAGCCAATGCAAAGAGGGCGGGTAAGAAGACTAAGCATTCTGTACATGCTCTCTTTTCTGTTGTTTGAAGCAACACTAGAAGTCATGTGAACTTCCTTAAGGTAATTTTTGATGCTACTATTAAGTTTTCAGCATCTACATCTGTAACGTCAACTTATTTCTTGTGTTAACTTTGTGTTGTTCATCAACAACTCGAAACTTGGAGAAATAGTGAAGACCCTTTCGTATTTGACATGGAAAATGTAATGACTGACAAGTATACGAAGTATTAGGGGTCTTATGAAGCTATGAACATTTTAATTTTATTGTTTTTCTTCTTGATCCTCGCGAAAATAAAGTTCAATTGAAATTCATACTTGAATTTTTGTGCAAGAATGACTTGGAGAGGGCTGCAGAGTTAAGGGACTGTGTAAAAAAGGATTTAGAGAAGTTTTTCGATGAGTACAAAATATTTTATTCAGTGGGAAATAAGTCAACAAGTACTGTAAAAGAAACTGAAATGGTTGAGGCAAGTATGAATTCTTTGGACAGTATGAAGGCTCTTTTGAAAGGGATATTAGAGAAGCATAGACTGGAGAGTGTTAGTATTGAAGGTAGATCTTAAATTGAAAGGTATTTGGCATATAGACGCGAGAATTGTATCTCTCAATTTCACTTGTTGGATTAGTGGAAGAACAATTCTTGTAAGTATACGGTTCTATCATACATTGGAATTATACTTGTTATTCACTTCTTTTCGGTTGTTTCTATATCAACTTTCAGTACTGGGAAGTGTGTTCTTCATCCATTACGGATCTCTTGTTCACCTACGACAGTTAAGGCCCTGATTTTAACAAAAAACTGGTTACGCAAGCCTACTGATAGATATTGGTGTATCTAGCTTTGCAGTGGATAACACGGAAGAGATAGAGACAACTATATGTTATACTCTAGTTGTTTTTGTTAATTATTAATTTATTATTTTTTGTTTTTATCTAATTTAAATATCCTTGGTCATAGTCACCAGGATCCAACTTTCCCTTTTTATTACAAGTTCTCTCTCATTTTTCCAAATTCAAATCAGAGTCATATTTTCTCGTGTGTAAAAGAACAAGTCATTTTTCACTTTCATTTATATGTATATTTAGAGCCAAGTATATACCGTCATTTACTAAAACCTAAAAAAGAAAGAAAGAAAGGACAAAAATAGTCGTCTTCTACTTTATTTGACATTTATTTACAAAACCAAAAGAGAAATCTTCTTTAGTATTTTTACTTGGAGTACGTACTTGAAATCTTCCTAATAACAAACTAAAATCTATTTAGATGTTGGTTGGAATTTTCTATAAATATCGTGATGTGTAATTTGTATTTAAAAGTATAAAATAAAAACATAATCATCTTTGCGTTTTATGTTAATTTGTATATATATATCCTATCATCTGTACCGGAAATCGTTGATTTGCTAAAAGGAGAAGGACGAAAATGATGCAAGTATAAGTATTTCTAAAGAACATAGTTACAATACTCGAAGACCAACAGTAATTCCACATGTTCGATTTCTTGAGATAGATGACGTCAATATCGAAGCTAATATGACTTCTTGGAATCATTCGAACCTAATGGCAGTTATGTTCGTATCTAACAAGTCCATATGATGATGAGTGGCTAATGGAGCACTATAAGAGGTCATTTTACGTTGACCACTGCGACAATGAGTCAGAATTCCATTTTTAGTAAACGAGTTCAGAGAATGGATGTATCCCAACTGATTCTAGTTTCAAAGAGGATATCCCCCTCAGGCACATTGAAAGCGCGAAAGCTGAACTCTTCACAGAATTATGATGATTCGACTGTGTTTCCCTTAGGCCTTGTCAATTCCAAATGATGATGCTCTTTTAGAATGGGTTGCTAGGTAAAACACTATTTATTTGAAACCTCACTTCAGAACGAAGGCATCCATTATGATAGCAACATTACGGTTGATGTATTCGTTCTGAGATGAGATTTCGTATAGGTGGTTTGCAATCCATTCTACAAGAGCATCACCCTTTTCCGTTGGGATTGACAAGCATGAGGGAAACACAGTCAAATGACTGTAATCCTACGAAAAGTTCAGCTTCGTGGTTTCAGTTTGACAAGAGTGATATCCTCTTCGGAACTAACATTAGTTGTGATAAATTTATTTTCTGAACTTGTATACCCAAAAACGGAACTCTGACTCAGCGTTCCAGTAGTCAATATTAAATGACCTTTTATATTGCTCCACTATGCAGTCATCATTATTTGAACTGGTTAGATACAAACTGTAACTATCACTGGGTTCAAAAGATCCCTAGAAAGCTACATCACCTTAGACTTTTCAAGAACTAGAACATGTGGAATTATTGTTGGTCATGGGACATATTATAAACATCTTCTTTAAAAAGACTTGGACTTGCATTACTTTCAGCCTTCTACTTAGGCATAGGTAAATCAACGAGTTTTGACACGGATCATGGGTGGACTATTTTCTAAACAGTACAAATTAACATAAAATGTAGAGATAATGATGTATTTATTTTATTTTATTTTTTAAACAAAAAATTACACACTGATTATCATCGCATACCACGGTATTTATAAAAGGACCTGACCAACATTGTAATACAATACAATGACAAAATAGATTTTAGTTTATTATTAAGAGGAAATCCTTACCTCCTGTGTAAAGTTTAAGATTAGTTTAAATCCTAATGATTCAATCGCGTACTCCAAATCTCCAAGTAAAAACATTAAACAAGGTATTTCTTTTAATTTTATAAATAAATAAATGTCAGAGATAAAATGGAGAAAATAAAGAGAGATCGTGGTGTAAAAGATGGTTACTTTTATTTGTTTGATTTTCTTCTTAAGGTTTTAGGAGAACGACAATGTATATATATCTAATCCTAAATATACATGCAAATGAGAAAGGAAAATGGATTGATTTTTTTGCCCACATGTACATAAAAATTTGTATATATTTAAAAAAAATCCTTTATATTGAATATATTACAGAAATGATAACACTAATTAAGTTATTAGGCATATGGGTAACAAACTAAAGCCTGTCAAAGAGAACAAATTGAGAATTATTACTATCATTGACGGAAAATTATTATTATCATAGATTCATAGTCACTGATATCACGAGCCAACAACGAAATATATCGTTCACCCAAACAACTACTTTTATTGTTGTTGTTATTATTGTTATATAAATCCTTAATTAGTATATCATCATTATTATTAGATAATGTGTTTGTATTGTGAGTGTGTGAGAAGTCTGTATGTTTGTAATAACACTACAACATTGGTTGCCTTAAATAACCAATCATAACTCCTGTAAGAATTATCTTTAATCAATACAATTTTATCTGTTTCTCATGGTATCACTCGGATTGATCCAGAGGACCTAAAAATTTTCTTCCTGCTAAACAATCTTTCACACAATTTTTCCAGCAGATTTTTGAATCTTCAAACATCCTTTTCAATACAATTTTTTGGGATTCAATACTTTCTTTTCACATCAATTTTCAGATCAATTTAGGTCAAGAACTAAAAATTAATCAACAGCAAAATTTAGGGTTCTTGGCTTCTTTTCTTCAATCTTTTTGAAGACTTATTGATGTCCGTTATTGTCTATCGACGAAGAAGAAATGTGACTCCCGCTGCTACTACTGGTAATGATCTTAATTTTACTTTTCCCTTTTCAAATATTGGTAATTTTGTCTCAACGAAATTGGATTCTACAAATTTTCTTTTATGGCGAGACCAATTTGAGTCAATCTTGTATTCAACATCTTTGTATGGATATGTTAATGGAGAAGAGGTAGAACCGCCAAAGTAAATATTCATTGATGGAGTTCTTACTCTCAATCCAAAATGGGTTTACTAGAAGAAAGTTGATTCATTCGTTATGAGTTGTTTGAAGGATACTTTTACTCCTTATGTGTCTGGAGATGTGTTGGGTTTGTCTACTGCACGTAAGATTTGGTCATATCTCGAAGTTAGCTTCAAGAATCAGTTCATGGAAAGAAAGAGTATGTTAATAAATCAGTTACATGGCTATAAGAAAGGTAATTCTACTATTCTTGTCTATCTTAAAAATTTAAAAGCTATTGCTGATTCATTAGATGCAATAGGAGAAAGGGTTCCTGAGTCTGACTTAGTAATGCATGTGCTGAATGGATTGGTAAGAGAGTATGATAACTTTGTCGCCTCTGCACAAAACAGAGAAGTCCCTTTTACTTTTGCTGAAATTAAGCCTGGATTACTTAATCATGAGCAATGGCTACTTGACTAGCACCAAGATAATACTTTACTCTTTGATGCTCAAAATCCTACTGGCTTCTATTCCAAGAATGTGCACTCTGGTAATGGGAATGGTAAAGGCAAGGCTAAAGGACCAGGAAATGGTGGTTATAATAAAAAGAATTCTGGCAATGGTAATTACAATAATAACATGAATTCTGGTAATGGTGCTTCTTATAATCCTAATGCAAATTTTAGAACAAATACTTCTTATGATAGAACTGGAAATGTGAGAAGGGATAATTCTCAAGTGGAGTGTCAAATTTGTCGAAAGAAAGGTCATTTTGCCAGTAGATGTCATTTTTGATATTATCAACCACAGTATGCATCAACTTCAAATTCAGGAATGGAGCAGTCACTATAAATCCTTCACATTCAGCTTTTACTTCAATGGGTGAAGATATGAATTTTTCTGCTAATGCAAATGGTTTTTCTGGTAATGGATATGGAGCATCTACTTCTGTAACTCCTCAGTGGCTAGTTGATTTTGGAGCAACTGCCCATATGACTGGTGATGATACTCTGCTTCATAATACTCCTGGCTATAGAGGGAAGGAGAAGGTGCAAGTTGGCAATGGTAAGTCCCTTGCTATTGTTTCTACTGGAACTTCTACTATTCAAACTCCTAAAACTAGTTTTAGGCTTAACACTGTGTTATTAGTTCCTGATATGAAACATAATTTATTGTCCATAGCTAAGTTTACAAGGGATAATCATTGTTATTTTAAGTTAACTCCTACTGGATATGAAATTAGGGATCTTATTACTCATGCCTTGCTTGCTCATGGAAATGTAGTTAACAATTTGTATCCTATTCATAATTCCTTTTTACCTTCCTTTTCAACTCATTCCTTGTCTGCTACTGTCTCTGCTCCTTCTAATGTGTGGCATAGTAGATTAGGACACCCATCAGGTCAAATTGTTAGCTTCTGCAAAACAAATTGTTTTAACTACTTCTCAATCTTCTTCTTTGTGTCATCCTTGTCAGCTTGCCAAAAGTAAAAGATTGTCTTTTTATTTATCTGATTCTCATGAGCTTCAACCTCTTTCACTTATTCATTGTGATGTATGGGGACCAACAATTCCATATTTGCATGGTTATAGATACTATATTCTTCTCATTGATGATTATAGTAGGTTTAATTGGATTTATCCAATGGAACTCAAGTCTGATGCTGCTCAGTGTTTTACACATTTTAAAACTCATACTAAAAATCAGTTTTTCACAAAAATAAAAGCTTTTCAAGTGTATGGTGCTGTTGAGTTAGTTAAAGGTCAATTTAAAATGATTCTTGAGAAAAATGGTATTACTGTCAAAATTTATTGTCCTAAAACCCCTGAGCAGAATGGTCTAGCTGAAAGAAAGCATAGACACATTACTGAGATGGGTAATACTTTGTTATTTAATGCTTTTTGCCCAAAAGATTTCTGGTATGATGCTTTTCTCACAGCTTCTTATCTCATTAATAGAACTCCCACTAAGATTTTGAATTTTAAATCTCCATTTGAAGTCTTATTTGGTTGTTCTCCAGATTATTCTTTTTTGAAAGTGTTTGGTTCTGTTTGTTATCCACATTTAACTCATGATAGAATTGATAAACTCTCACCTTAGTCTGTCAAATGTGTCTTTCTTGGATATAACACTTTGCATAAAGGGTATAAGTGCTATAATCTTCTTACTAAGAAGTCTTATATTTCCAGGAATGTCATTTTTGATGAATCTCAGTTTTATTACACTAATTCTTCAAATAATACTTCTTATGATCTTTCTAATTCTTTACCAATTCAAGATTCCTCTCTCTCTGACTCTGTTGCTCCATCTACTACTATGATTACTAGGGCTCAAAAAGGAATTTCTAAACCAAAACATTTTCCAGATCATGTTTCTCATGTTTCCATAAAATATCCTCTTCCATCTATTTTTGCATCTTTGTTAATTACAGTTATTGAGCCTAAGTCTTTTAAGCAAGCAATGACTGATCCAAAGTGGCAAGTTTCTATGAAGGATGAGTATATTGCTCTAAGAAATAATGATACATGTGAGTATGTAGCACCATAGTCACACATGAATATTTTGGGTTCAAAATGGGTTTATAAGGTAAAAAGAAAGTCAGATGGAACCATTGACAGACTTAAGTCTAGATTAGTGGCAAAGGGCTATGATCAGCAAGATGGTATTGATTATAATGAGACTTTTAGTCCTATGGTAAAGTCTACTATTGTGAGAGTTGTTATGTGTTTGGCTTTAGCTTATAATTGGCAGATAAACAGTTAGATGTAAGTAATGCTTTCTTACATGGATTTTTGGATGAAGATGTTTATATGTCACAACCACAAGGCTTTATCAATCCTGACTATCCTTCAAATTTTGTTTGTCATCCAAAGAAAAGCATGTATGGTTTGAAACAAGCACCTAAGGCTTGGTTTCATAGATTTAGCTCTTTTCTTCTGGTTTATGGTTTCAAGAAAGCAATTTCAGACAACTTTATGTTTGTTTTCTCTTCTCAACATGGAATGCTGATTCTTCTCTTGTATGTTGATGATATTTTATTAACTGGTAGTTCACTTTAGTTGATTGATACTTTAATTTCTTCTCTTAAGAAAGAGTTTGCCATGAAAGAATTAAGTGACTTAGCATATTTTTTTGGGTATTGAGGCTGTCAGGACTTTGGATACTTTTCTTCTTACACAACAAAAATATACTTTGGAGTTACTTGTTAAAGAAAATATGGTTGATTGTAAGCCTTATGATACACCAGTTACTAAAGGTGCAAGAGCTTCTATACATGATGGTACTAAGTTAGATAATGCTAGTGAATATAGAACAATTGTTGGTAGCTTGTAATATTTAACAATTACAAGACCGGATATATGCTTTGGAGTCAATTATGTGTCACAATTCATGCACTCACCAACTGATGTACATTGGCAGTTAGTTAAGAGAATACTGAAATATTTGAAAGGTACACTTGATATGGGAATTACTCTGAGAAAAGATAGTTTACATCATTTGAAGGCTTATACTGATTCTGACTGGGCAGGCTGTCCAGATACTAGGAGATCAACATCAGGCTTTGCAATTTTTTTGGGAACAAACTTAGTTTCTTGGTTCTCTAAAAAGCAGCCAACTGTTTCAAAATCCTCAGCTGAGGCCGAGTACAAGTGCTTGTCTGTTGCTTATGCTGAACTTAAATGGCTAGTAGATTTGTTGTCTGAATTACATGTGAATGTCACAACTCCTACTTTGCTTTTGTGTGATAATACAAGTGCTTTGTCCTTAGCATCTAACCCTGTTTTTATGCTAGGACAAAACACATAGAGATTCAGTACCATACTATCAGGGAGTTGGCGGGGAATGGCTTTCTTAAGCTTCAACATATTCCAAGTCAGGATCAGCTAGCTGATATATTCACAAAAGGTCTCCGCTATCCTACTTTTTCAAGACTGCTGCAGTACTTAATGGATGTTCCTACTACTTCAACTACTTCTCATACTTCTACAGCTACACAGTGTCCTTCTTCCAGTGCCTCAGCAGTTACTTAGTGGATAGATAATATGTTTGTATTTGTGTTGTCTTTGTTTTCTGCTTCAGTATTGTTTCTTCAGTTCTTCTGCCAGACTGTGTTTCTGTCTAAAGTATTTCAGTTTATTGTGTTCAGTTCCTCTGACAGGCTGTCTTTGCATCTTTCTTCAACAACTGTTACAACTACTTTCTTCAACTCTTCTGACAGGATGTGTATTAATGTGTTTGTATTTGTGTCAAACTGTTCAGTTTAGCCCTTAACAGTTTGAGGGGGTATATTAGATAATGTGTTTGTATTTGTGTTTAGTCAAGTCAACCTGACATGTGTTTGTATCGTGAGTATGTGAGAAGTCTGTGTGTTTGTAATAACACTACAACATTGGTTGCCTTAAATAACCAATCATAACTCCTATAAGAATTATCTTTAATCAATACAATTTTATCTCTTTCTCAATTATTACTGTATTATTATTGACACCAATGGCCACAAACAGAGCTAGAAAAAGTATAACCCTATGCCCTACTGGCACTTCACAAAACCTCAAAATCTAGCAATATGGAGAAATTCAAACAACTATGCATATTTGACGTATCTTTGACGTACGCCGAGCATGAAACTATCATATGAAACACGAACAACTATGATGCATATAATAGTAGCAATCAAATGAAATGTAATTAGACGCCTATAATATCCTTACTGATGCGCGGTCAAGCATGAATAATTAGATATAAAGGACATGGCATGAAATAGCGTGAGGATCTTAACATAGTAACATGTGATATCAGAAATGATGAAGCAAGTGGTCCGTACTGATTTTCGCATGCAAAAGCTCACAAAGAAGACGAAAAGAAACTTAATCATTGCATGGAGCAAGCTAATCAACGTTAACGGCGTGAGGCAAACACAGTATATGATCACACTTTATTGAAAAGCTCACGGTTCAATCATCCTTGTAGCAAGATCGAAAGGAAAAAGAAATAAAACAAATTCATACACCAAGACCAAGTAAGGAAAAGAGGAAGTGAAC
The DNA here is from genome assembly GCA_023531105.1 of Papaver atlanticum. Classification (NCBI taxonomy): domain Eukaryota; kingdom Viridiplantae; phylum Streptophyta; class Magnoliopsida; order Ranunculales; family Papaveraceae; genus Papaver; species Papaver atlanticum. The sequence goes on along the minus strand of JAJJMB010006998.1, from coordinate 4,557,082 downwards.
ACCATTCATCATTATTAGCACATACCCACTAACCATCATACAAGCAACGAAAGATTTGAGTGCTCACCTGTTTTCGCGAAAGATGGACGCAGATAATCAACGAAAGGGGAAGCACTTCCGCGAGCTCGTATGCAAGGACAACTCAAAGCAATCACCGAATCTATCAAATCTTTTCTGAAAGTTTTCCCTCAAGCTTTCTTCTCTAATCTTTCCTCTCGGCTCGTATGCATTGAATGATTTAGAATTTTGGATCCGGTGATTTAAAACAAAAATCTAAATATTATTATTATTCTCGAAATCTTAATATTATTCGATAGCATTACCAAATTTTAGCTAGAGGGAAAGTCTTGGGCACAAAGTTAAAATGGGGTCGACATTTTAGCGGTTGGTGGGCTTAACTATTTGACTTGGTGGACATGCTTTGGTTCTACTGAATGTGTGCTATACCCGGACCTCATTTTTGTAGAACGATGTTTTGGGGATTACCCCAAAACAGTGGGGGACTACTCTTCTAATTTGAGGGTGGATATTTGAAGTAATTTTGGGTCACCCCTTATCTATTTTTTTTTATAAATACCAAATTTACCCTTGGTAATTAAATTAGTTAGTTTATTGATTAGTTAGTGTTAGTGTAATGATTAATTACTGATTAGTTAGTGATTAGTGAGTTATTAATAGGATAGTTTTGTTAGAATGAGAAGAAGAAGAAGAAAAAAAAAAGATGAATAAAAAGAGGGAACTAAACTCAAAATCTTATTTTGAGTTTAGTAAATATGATATGAGTGATTCATGTGATGATACTTCCTCCTCAGAATCAGAACCTCCTTCATCTCTTAATATATTTGTCAATATTTCTAATGATCCGGATATGAGTTATTTGTTAGATGATGAAAGCTATTTACCCCAAACTCAACCTAACGACCCAAATGATGAATTTTATCAGCCACAACCAGAAGATGAAGTTATGGGTACTCAGGTATGTCTCAAATTTAGTTAATGTAGCTTGAATTGTGCAAAAAATTGGCCATATCGAAAATTTCAGGAAGAAATTTCGGCTAGGTCAAAGAAGTTCGGTTAGCAATCCTGCAGAACAGGTAGCCGAACTCTCCTGTATGTGCAGTTCGGTTACTCGTTTTAGCATACGCAGGTAACCGAACTCTGTTTTAATGGAGGTTTTTGAGAGTTCGGTTATCTTTTTCCAGAAAACGTTGCCGAACTAATTTTATAGAGTATACAGTTAATAGTTCGGTTGAGTCGAGTTTAGTCCCTTTGTTACCGAACATTTTGTTCGGCAAGCTCGCAAATCACGTTCATTGAATATCTAACCGAACTTTGTAGTTCGGTTCAGTCGAGTGTAGTAATTATGTTGCCGAACTATACCATAGAAAATTCCAAAGAACAAGTTCGGCAAGATCGCAATTTTTTTTTTCATAACCGAACTTATTGTTCGGCAAGATCGCAATTTTTTTTTCATAACCGAACTTATTGTTCGGCAGGATCGGTTTTATTTTTACATTGCCGAAAATTTAAGTATTTCTTATTTTTAGTTGGTATTGACGTTGTGCTATTACTCGTAGGTTGCATATGATCCAATAGAACCAATGGAAAATCAACCTACCCTTGTTGATATTTTGTACGATGACACGTCCCATCACTACATGAATGACTTGGTATTCAAAAGTCCTTTAGAGGCAAAGAGTTGGGCTAGACAACATGCACTAAAAGACATGTGCATATTAGTATTGAATGGGAGAGAAAGCAAACCCCGCTTTGAAATGGTTTGTGAGAGAAGCGGTGATCCCGATAAAAGCCACAAGAGGAAGGGTTATGTTTATAAAGGAAAGAAAAATAGGAAGAACAAAACTTTCTCAAAGAAGATTAAATGCCCATTCAAGCTTGCATTTAATTACAACGAAGAATTGGGTGGATGGGTTCTCTACAAGGTTATGGAAGGTTGTCATAACCACCCTCGTCCGGAGCATCTTGAAGGATATTTCATGGCGGCCAAGCTAACTCCTGAAGAGATGGACAAGGTAGCTAAAATGAGGAAAATGGGTCTTTCACCGATTCAAATGCTCCAAATACTAAAGGAGGATAACAAAGATAACCACTCATCTTTGTCCACCGTTTGTAATGCAATTGTGACAATTAGAAAGAAGGAATGGAGAGATTAAAAGTGATGCAACAATTGTTTTTTTTGGCCAAAGAGAAAGACTACGCGGTTCAAAAGGATGTGGATTCGGACGGAGAGATAACACAACTCTTAATTGCGCATCCAACGAGTGTTTAATTGGCTCAATGATTTCATGAAGTTCTCATAATGGATTGTACTTATAAGACGAACAAGTACGGGATGCCATTGTTGAATATTGTTGGGCGTACTTCGACGCAGTCACCGTTTACCGTGGCGTTTTGTTTCTTAAGGGACGAGCAAGAACCTAGTTACATTTGGGCACTACAACAAGTTAAGGAAATCTTCCGAGATGATGATATTCCCGGGGTTATAGTCACCGACAATGAGGTCGCATTGATGAATGCAATAGAGGTAGTGTTTTCATTAGCACACAATATGCTTTGTACGTTCCATATATGGTGTAATTTGATAAATAGGTGCAAGCCAACAATTTGTCCACCCAAGAAAAAAGGATATGAAGAGATTAAGATGCTACCGGAACATGAAAGAGCGGATGCAAAAGAGGAAGTTGAAAAACAATACGATCTAAATTACGCTAAATGGGTTGCTTTCAACGGTGAATGGTAATCATTGTGTTGGTCTCTTACCGAGGAAGAGTATCATCTAAATCTATCGGGGTTTATCGCCCATTGGGATACTCCCGATTATCCCGGTGTTGTATCGTATGTTCTTCGCCAATGGTTGGAACCACACAAAGAGAGGTTTGTTAATGCCTATATCAACCAATATAAACACTTGGGAAATCAAGCGACAAGTTTAGTAGAGTCAGCTCACCATCGGTTGAAGAAGAATCTCTTTGGATGTGTTGATAATTTCGTAACCGTGTGGAATGCTATGGAGAATTACTTCAAGCGCGACATTGATAGAATTAAAGAGAAGTTCCAAAAAAGCCGTATATTCAAAACGACCGGAAAATATGCCGACCACCCATTGTTCAAGGGAATCCATTACCACGTATCTCGCCAATGTATGAAGTTGTTGATTATAGAAGTCGAGTTGATTGATAAGTGGGAAACCAAGAGGGATGAGGTGTGTGTATGTAACATGAAGAAGTCTATGTGACTCCCTTGTCGCCATATGATAATCAACTACGAGCATGGCGTAATCCCTTTAAGCGACATTGATCCATATTGGAAGCATCTAAGTTTCATCCCTCCTCCAAAAGGAGAAGAAGCCGGAGAGGAGTTTGGTGATAACGAAATGGGTAGAACCGTACTAGAGATGTATCGTGGCATGAACAAGCTCCAAAAACAAATATTTTGGGATGACATGAGGAAAATCATATATCCACAAACTTCGGAGAATGTTTATGAACCGTCAAAAGGCAAACGCAAAGGTAGGCCAAGCAAAAAAGAAACTAAAAAACAACTAAGAGAATATGCAAAGGTGTTACGTAAGAAGAAAAGTGAGCAAACCCCATTTACTAGAGATCCTTCGGCCCATGAGTATACCGCGGCAATGTACTTGGAGAAAAGCAAGAAATGGGGTAGGAGTATTGAGGAGAAAGGCGAAACAAGTGAGTGAGATTTGAAGAAAAAAGGTACGATGTGTCCATCACAACCAAGCCAACCATGTTCCGGTGACGTGAAGCTTAAGTCTCCAATTTTCCCTATCCAACCATCTTCCCTATACGTGAAGCTTGAGGCTCCAAATAAAGACTATTTGAATGAGCTACCTCTATACATTACAGAATACGTTATATCCACCGACGACGTTCCTCCGGATGGTAATTGTGGTTTTCATGTTGTCAATCAACAACTTGGGACTTTCATCGAAGGTGCCAAGCTAAATAATGGGTGTGCAATCACTCATATAAGGCAAAGGTTGTTGTCCAAACTAAAGGAGAATCCGGCATTTTACAAGACAATGTTGTGCGATGGGGTGGGTAGTCTCAATGAGCAATTTGTTAAGTATCAACGTCGTCTTCATGGGGGCCATCCGATCACAACGGATTATTGGATGAGCATACCGATATGTGGACACTTAATCGCCGAGGCATTTAATTGTGTTGTTCATTATTTCTCAAAGTATGCTAGTTTCACCTTCACCCCGAAAACAACCGTATGTGTCGAGCAACTCAAACGAAGGAGATGTGTGATGGCATTGACTAACAACAACCACTTTATAGGCCTTCGTTTAAAACCCGATTGTCCACTGCCTCCAATATCCGGAAACTCTTATTGGCCTGCATTTAACTCCGATATAATGTTGGGTTGGTGTATTATGTATGAGCATAACATGGAGATGTGGAAAGCTTTGGAGAAATCGGAAGAAATTGTACATGAAGGTCAAATTTCACTTAAGGATGATTAAATGACACATGTAATGGAACTAAGTATGCTTTTCAATCTAATACTATGTTTTTTGAAGTGTGGTATTCATTATCGAGTTAATTTTAGTATTTTATTGAGTTGATAGATAATAGTTCGGTAAGCACATATCATTATTCAGGTTGCCGAACACCTGTTTTGTGTCAGATATAGAACATTGAAATTTTAAAATTCAAAGTTCGGTTAGAAAATAAATATTTGCGAGCCAACCGAAATACAAATTCGGTTAACATGGTAAATAATGAGGTAACCGAACTTTTATTTGAAGGCTCAGAGAATGACTTTTTACCTGAAGTCTAACTCACAAACTGGTAAGATTTAGGTGTTTTATTTGAGTCTTCAGAGTAGAGTTCGGAAACCAGTGAAAATGTTGCGAGGTAACCGAACCATGTCTTCGACAACCTGGTAGGATTTAGCTGTTCCCCGAAAAAACAGTTCGGTGACCATTCATTTGTCACACTTTACCGAAATTTAAATTCGGCTAGCTCTGTTCAAATTGAGGTAACCGAACTTTTTACCTGAAGTGTAAGTCACAAACTGGTAGGATTTATGTGTTTTATTTGAGTCTTCAGAGTAGAATTCGGCAACCTTGAAAATGTAGCATGTAACCGAACTCTGTGTTCGGCAACCTGGTATGATATAGCTATTCGCCGAAAAAAGAGTTCGGTGACCATTAATTTGTCACAGGTAACCGAACTAAAAGTTCGGTTAGCTATGTAAAAATTTCAGGTGGCCGAAAAACAACCTTTATTCAAAATTTCATCCATATAAAATTGAAAACACAAACCCAATTAAAATTAAAAATGCAAACAAGGTTCTAAAACAAATATAAAAGTTGTTATACATACACAAACATACGAAATCCACAACTAAGATGTTTTTTGACACTAAAACCATACGAAATCACTAATGACCACCGCGACGCACCCTTTTACCACTTCCTTTTTTACCACGAGTTCTAGGTGGAACTTCCTCATCACTTGGGGTTTCATCTACTCGTCTGGTTTCCTCCATGGTGCGACTTGAACATTCTCCTTGTTGTCGACCCCTCTTCAATTGCTTAGACCTACTTGGCTCCATCATTCTATTAGTTATAAGACCCTCCCACTCGCCGTAGAGGTAGGTTTGTTCCTTAGTCAACATCGGCTCTCCACTACGGATTTTAGCCATCCATTTCTTCAACAATTTCGTACCCTTCTTCACCTGATTCCAATTTTAAGCATAAGTAAATATATTTTCAATACTTTCAAACAACAAGGAAGTATAAGAGAAGACATTTTCTTACCACATTATCCCATAACATTTTTGCTTCTTCTCCACAAATAGGCATCTCCTTCTGAGCTCTCTTAGCATCCCTCTCCTTTGCCTTCGCCTTCACCTTATCATTCTTAGCTTGTTCTTCTCTATTTATCACAAAACGATGACTAATTTCCTGATAAAACTCCATATAATCTTCATCACATGCATTTACATCTCCATCACAAGGTACATAATCACCTAACGGTAAGTAGTAGTTACGAAGTGCATTCCAATGTCCCACCGTAGGAGTTGGTTCATGTTTTGGAACAAAATATTTCTCGGTGTTCTTTGTTCCTTGAACCACCAAATTGAAATTTTCATTCACCACGTCGGGATCCATTTGGACACAACAAAGTTGTCTTAGTATTCTCCTTGGATTATATATTGCGTAGCCATTAGGATACCAAATTGGTCCATAGTATGCCGAGACGGTAGAGAAACCATTCATATCTTCTTCATCTACAGGGACATCATCGGGTACGGCGTATGGGTGAAATACCACATCGTTCACCGTAAGTTTATCCAATTTTTCTCTCAACGAAGTCAACTGCTCTTCTTTAGACTTCTTTTGTGCGTCCAAAAACAACCATTTTCCTGCTGTAGGTTCGTCATAGGGATAAGGTGTCTTTTCCCTAGCCAATCCCAATGAAGGGAAGTGGTCATAAATCCAAACCTATGCGAAAATACGAAAATATTAACCACATACATGATAATTGATTTGGGAGAAGAAAATTTATGCGAATAATTTGCTAACTAACAATGTAAAATCTCACCTGAATAAGAGTTAAGTAACCTCCAATTTGAGTTGTCTTAATCCTCGACCATTTGCTCATCTCTCCAAGAACAAAAGCAAGCACCCCAGTTGCCCAAGAGTATTGGTTAATCTCATCGAGATTCTCCAAAAGCTGTAGATAATGTGCATCCACCCTATTTCCAGAAGTGTCGGGGAAAATGACGGTCCCTAGCTGATATAACCAATAAGCGATGACATGATGCCTAAGGGTCTCCTGGTCCATCACCAACTTTCCTTTCTCCACCTTCTTTCTTGTCCCTCCAAATGCTTCCTTCAACTTTACCAACTTGAATTTCTTCACCTTCTTCTTGAACGCTCCATTTACCTCTCTTTGATTATACTCATCGCCCCGTTTAGGGGACTTCACAGAACGTCTAAACTCACATTGAGCCTTTCTTGCATCCCATCCTAGACATTTTAGAGCCAATTCTTCAAGATCTTCATAATGCATCGAGGGGTTGTAGCCTTCTCGAAGACAATTACCTTCCACTGGTAAGCCGGTTATTCTCGAGCAATCATCGGGAGTAATTACCATCTCGCCAAATGGAAGATGCATTGTATATGTCTCGGGATAATACCTCTCTAGAAATGCGGATAAGGCAACAACGTCAAAATCCACATGTGCATACTCAATAGCTCTCCATAACACACACTGTTTCACCTTTGCTTGAAAATCATCACACTCCAAAGAAAGATCCCATTTGGACGCCTTTTGACGACGAATAAGACGAACTGCATCATTATGATCCTATGAAAATAACATAACACTATTAATACTTGACGAAACATGTCCCAAAAAAAAATCGTTTTGTTAGTTAAGAATGAACTTAAAGAATACCTTTGTCGCATAGATCTTCGCAGCTCATGAGTGTTTGTAGCCAAACAATGTGGCCCCTCCATCATTTGGAGCACCATAAGTTGGGTTCACTGGTGGCAAACACAAATTATCAGGGGGAATGTGTGAGTATCTATCATAAGGCGGCTTCCACTTCTTTTTCTCTTTAACAGGAACTATTTCTTGCTCTTTTTCCTCTTCCTCCACTTCATCCTCTTCCTCCTCTTCATCCTCTCCCTCCTCTTCATCCTCTTCATCCTCTCCCTTTTCTTCATCATCCTTCTCTTCCTCTACATTTTCAACGTGTTCTATTTGTTGTTCAACCTCTTCATTTCCTTGGTCTTCATTTCCTTGCTCTTCTTCATCATCATTCTCTTCTTCAATAACATTATCAATTGTATTCTCCATCACCTCTTGATTGACTTCCTGTAATGATCCCCCTCCATGTTTTGCATTTTTAGTACCACGGTTTCGGAAATCCAGATGTATCCTACCGCGAGGTGTTGGAGTTCTCAAATCTTTGGCTACGTGGGGATTAGATTTTTTCCCTTTGTTCCTAATGAATGAAAACCACATTATTAGCTAAACAGATTATTGTCTTATTAAATAAAATTGAACATGGGATTACATCAAACACAAAATGTTAACAGACTAAAGTTCGGTTATCTGGTATAAGTTACGAGGTAACCGAACTACAAGTTTGTATGTGACAGATCAAAGTTCGGTTACCACATAGAAAGTGCGAGGTAACCGAACTATATTTTATCAAAGTTCGGTTACCTATATAAATTTATCGAGGTAACCGAACTCAAAATTTTCATATAAAGAAGGAGTTCGGTTACGTTTTTTTTTTGCGAGCTTACCGAACTTCATAGTTTGGTTACCTAAAAATTACTAATTGGCCGAACTGTTCTTCATATTGAAAGTTCGGTTACCTATATAAATTTATCGAGGTAACCAAACTCAAAATTTTCATATACAGAAGGAGTTCGGTTACGTGTTTTTTTTTGCGAGCTTACCGAACTTCATAGTTCGGTTACCTAAAAATTACTAATTAGCCGAACTGTTCTTCATATTGAAAATTCGGTTACCAAATTCTAGGGTTTTAAATTTTTCTCCTCGCCGAAAACTCTACTGTAACGACCATTTTCAATGGTTTTTGATGATTCCTAATCGATTTGTTCAACCAAAAACGATTCAAAGGAATGGGTATGAAGGAAATTACCTGCGGATTTTCATTTTGATAGAATCGGACTCCTTGGTTGATGTTGGATGCTTCAATTCGTCTCCCAACTTTGCTTGAAGTTGTTTATCAACTTCAAATTGATTTGGGAGATTCGCTATGCTAGCCAGACCCGGACTCAATCCGGGAATTCTTGGTATCTGCTTAGAACGCATTGTTTTTTAAAATTGATTAATCGACGATGAATTTTTTCGAATCGACGATGTATACGAAGAAGAGGAGAAGAAGAAGAAGAAGAGGAGAAGAAGAAGAAGAAGAATAAAATAAAAAATATGAGTTTTGAAACTGATTTTAGGTTTTAATTTAGGGGTTAGATTAGTGGGTTATTAGGATTAGTTATAACCTTAATTAGGATAAGGGCAGATTAGTCTTCCCTAATCTTTTAGGACACCCCTTAAAATTTAGGGTGGACATTTGAATAACAAAGTAGTCCCCCACTGTTTTGGGGTAGTCCCCAAAACATCGTTCTTTTTTGTAACTCAAGAATATGTATTCGGGAGAAACATTAAAAATGATATCAGGCCATCAGAATTCTCAATCCAAGACTGTTATGCGCTTTAAGTGTACGATACACAAGTACAGTAAAAACTCCATATATTATTATGGGACTTCACAAAATTATTAATATATGGAGTTTATTAATATAGGGAGGTATACCGGAAAAATTGCTGACAAGAAGCTTTAAATATGCTCGATAAGTTGGAAATATTTTGGCTTCAACAAGAATGTGAACATAGTAACGAGGTCTTACACATATGCAAATCAAAAGATGCGATAACAATCCAAAAAATTACACCATTTTCTCAAACAACTATAGATACATATTTTTCTTTATCTTAAATTTTGATGTAACAAGATCTATAATTTTCCGATTATGTCGAATATATTAATATATAAAGGTAAATTCCTTCTAGTGGGACTAGAAAAATCTATTAATATTAAAATGTGCGGTTTATTACTATTTATAACTGACCCAAGTTGGGACCATGATTTTTTATTAATATATAGAGTTTATTAATATATGAAGTATCAATATATAAATTTTTACTGTAATATAGGAAGCATCGGTTCACTAAATCCAATGGCTGTCTAAGTAGTTTTTGCTAAATTAATTTGTTGCTAAAAAGGTTCGGGGACTTCACTATATTGGTTCAGTAATATCAGAACGAAACTTAAAACTACCAGAATCCCCGAGACTCAGACTCAGACTATACTCTATTTAGTTTATTTAGTTGCCTGATAGTTCAACTTCAATTTCATATCATCATCATGTTCATCGCCATCATCGTTTCATCAGTCAAATGCAGTCCATTTGATTCATCATCTGATTCAGCCGATTCATCTGTTTCATAACAATCTGAATCATCTGAGCCGCTTGACTCATCGGAATAACGCGATTCATCCGAGCTCCCTGACTCAGTTGAGCTAGAGTCATCTGAGTCATCATCTAACTCTTCTTCATTCTTCAACTTTCCTTCTTTCTTCTTGGCCTTTGGTTTTTCTTTGATATTATCAGATCGTGATTTCTTCTTGGAATCTTTTTCTTTGTTTTTGTTCTTTGAATGCAATCTCTTCTTCAGCTGTTCCACCACATTTCTCATACCCATGTCTGGATCTTCATCATAACTCATCAAACACTCAGCAATATCAGCTGGTGTAATCTCCACTAAGCTCAACAGTTCTTCAACTTGTTTCATCAACTCATGTTCTTGGATTTTCAAGTAATTCTTCGCTAAAACCTTGAACGATTCCATGCTGCAATAAGAAAGCAAAATATGCTTATCCATTCGACCCGACCTCAGTAAAGCTGGATCGAGTTTCTCCTTATGGTTCGTTGTAAATATAATCAACCTTTCACCGGCACAAGGTGACCAAAGTCCATCAACAAAGTTCAAAACACCAGACAAGCTCACAGAATTACTCTCATTGTTCCTTCTACGCCTGTTTTTCTTTTTCCGGTTCTCAATATGTATAGAACAATCAATATCTTCGACCACAATGATTGATTTGCTTGAAGTGTTTATTAACAGCTCTCTTAAATCTTCATTCCTACTAACAGAAGTTAATTCCATGTCATATATATCAAATTCCAAGTAATTAGCAATGGCAGCAATCAAACTTGTTTTTCCTGTTCCAGGAGGACCATAGAGAAGGTAACCTCTTTTCCATGCTTTCCCAACACTAGTATAAAACTCGCTTCTGCTCATAAATTTCTTCAAATCATCTTGAATTTCTTTTTTAAGACAAGGGTCAAGCGCAATTGTATCAAACGTAGAAGGATGACTAAAAAGACAAACCTGTGACCAGCTACCTCCATGTCGATTGGTAAAAAGTTTCTTCTCTCTATTGCGGAATTGGAAAACTTCGGCTTCTTTGGTTATATGAGAAAGATAAGCTGAATTCAAAACCTCCTTATATTTACTCTCAAAAGAAACCTCCAAATAGTATCCTCTAGCACTTTTGTATTGTTTCGTCTCCTCATTCTCTAACAAAGTCCAACTGAATTTGATTCCATTGAAGATATCTTCGATTACTTGCTTTGGAACCATAGTGTAAGTATGGCTCTTTGCATTCATAATTTTCGAAAGCCTTAGCAATTCAGAAGAAGATGCATAACACTTGGTACTAAGATAGCATTCGACTGCTTTGAAAATTGGGTTATCATCGTATTCATTTTCATATTGTTGAATATGTATTCTAAGAAACTTAGGTTGAACTTTAGAGAAGATGTAAGAGTATGAAGATTTTGCAAGTGTATATACTTCAGGAGGTACTAAATCTCTGACAGCACCTCTCAGTAATGTCAGTGTTGCATACATAGAAGCTATAGATTTCCAATCAGTGAGAGCATCTTTCCAATTCCGATTCATGATATTTTCCATTGTCTCTCTCTTGTAATGACGTGAAGCTATGAAATGATAACTTGAATATTTAAGTTATGGTGAGTACATATTGTATGCTGTTCATCACTATAGATCTCATCAAAACCAAAAAATAATGGTATTGTCATTGTCAAAGCTAATATTCATTGTCATTGCAAGTAAGCTCAATAATTTTTTAGGATTGGCATTTAGTTTGTGTCATTTCTCCAGAGAATAGAGTGAGGCATAAAGATGAAGAACCTTTTAAGGAACAATAATTCTATACGAACCGGAGTAAAAACTACGGCAAAACCGTATCTGATGTGGCGCCGGACGTGGCAATGAAAGAGAAGAACAACATCTAAAATAAGAATCATTCTTAAGAGCTTCTCCAATGGTGAATGTGGATGTTTCATATGTAGCATGACTTTTAAGACATCATTTGATTATAAAATCCTATATATTAGGAAAAATAATATTTTATCTCCAACCCATAAAGTTTTATATTATTTTTTTACTTATTTGTAGGCATATAATTTGTTAAAATCCTTTCCATTCTATTTTTCAATGATTTTTATTAATAAAAGTGTGACTAGGATGGGAAGACATCCTCTAAGTGAATGTCTAAAACTAGAGGTTCACCTAGAGGATGTCTAACTTTTTTTTTGCCACATCATCTTCACATCAATGGGTTGGAGATAATTTTTTATAAATATGGTTGTCGATCCTATGTGGATTATGACTTTTTTCTTCACAAACGTTCCATTGGAGAGGCTCTAACAGACCACATTGGAAAACAATGCAAAAACCGCCCCCTCACATGGGGGCGGGTCCCACCGTGTTTGGAGATTAGCAGGGGCCCACTTTAGGGCCCACCATGGGAAGAGTGTCAGGGGTGTGGTGTTTGTGTGGTTTTCCACTCTGTCTGTTAAGAGTTTTTGCTGAAATAATTGTCAGATATTCTGAAAAGTTGTCTCTTGTTTGTTGGCCGTCGATTTAAATAAAACAATAGTAGATCCTTTTCTCCGTTGATCTAGATCTAACAACTGGTTCTGCCATTTGACTAAGAAAAACGATAGAGTGCAGAGTGAACATGGATCGGAAGGTTTGATGCTAAGTGTAAAAGGAGTACTTCTGTTGTAACAGCTTAGAGTTTAATCACCCATTTGAGTTTTTTTTCAATGATTTATTGTTTTAATTTATTTTTTCTTCTTTTTTTCCACGTTTTTGCAGAGAAATGTGAAGCCTTAAATCTCAAATCTAGGTACTTCTTGAAGAGAATCACACTACTATAGTACTAACAAAATTCATTAGGCTATAGCTCTGCAGCGTCATCTTGATGTATGCACTCAATTTCTTCTTCATGTTCTCTGAAATTCACTACCTGAGAATCGATATTACTAAAATTCATCAATCTGTTTCTTCTTCATCTCGTTATTCTCATTAGCAGTTATTTCATCTACAGAATTATTTTGCTTCCCTTTACTAATTCAGTTAGGAAACCATTGTCAAACAAAAATTACTCAAGCAAAGGTAATTGCAAGCATATCTTTAACAACTTTGAAATAGAAAGCATTCAGTTCATCAAACCCTACTCAAAAAACTTCCAGAATTACATTCATCATTACAACCCAAATTTCCCTTCAAACTCTCAAAACCCCAGTTCTTCAAAACATCACTTCACTAGTCTTAAACCAAATTACCTGAACACTATCCTCAAAATCCTAAACCTTACCAAGTACTATTATCATCACCAAAAAACATCAACCATACCACACATTACAACCTTAAACAAGATAAAATCCCTGAACATTACCACCTATACACATCATCAACATCACCAGAAAAGAGAAAAAGCCGGCCGAAGTTTTAAGCAAAAAAAAAAGAGACTTACCATCACCTGCACCAAAATCAAGAAGGATAGGAACAAGAACAAGTACCGGAAAAGCTGTCTTGTAAAAAACTTGTTGATCGTTTTCAAGCTCTATGCGAAACCTGAAAATATAGCTTTTCCTGATAGCTTTGAAGAGACTACCAAAAGTCTTATTCATCTGTGTCCCATCCCTCTTCCTCATACCTCTCACTATCATCACTATCTGATGGAGCTGGTGAAGTGTCACTGGAGGATGAAATTTCCTCACTGTCCTCATCTTCTTCAGTCTCCTCTTCATCTGACTTGGCCTCTAGCATCTCTGCATCCCTCCTCTTTGGCTCACCTTCTTGCATGGTCTTTGCAAAAATCTTGGGATTGGCAAACTCATATTCAAATCGACTTCTCACCTTCCTCTCATGATATATCTCCATTTTCTTCTTATCCTCTGCTGCATCTGAATCAAGTTCGCTGGTATCGATTTCTTCCACATCATACTCGAATCCATCAGAAGCCTCAGAGTCACTTTCTGTTGCACTCCCATACTTTGGTGCTTTGGCATGTTTTTCTGCTCACTCTTCGTCTTTTCTATCTCGTCTTGCAAAATACTTTGGCCTCCATGCAGCATACAGATCTTCAATTCTCTCTGCTTCTCTCTGACGAGTACTTTCTTCCTCATCCCTCTGACGGATCTTCTCACGAACTCGATGATCGATTTCAGTTTGAACATCAATCCTCAATTTCTGCAACTCTTCAGTGCTTAGAGATAGAGCAAGAAGTTTGGCTTGTGCATATTCATAGGATTCTGGTCGTTCAACGGGAAGCACCTCTTCACCGGCATTTGGAGGATTTTGACATGATGGATCGGCCATTACCTAAATCTTCTCTTTCTCGGTTAATCTTTTCCCTTTCTAAGAAAAACTTAGAAGAAAATTACCTTGTCTATGATAATCTCTTGGCTAAACACCCTTTTAAAGACCAAATTGTGCCTATTAATTCCCATTTATGGTGCTTGGTTAAGCGTCATGTCTCTTTGTTTACCACACCTATTCAAAACCATGCGTATCATCCCCACTCTCTTCATAATAATTACCCTATGCATACCTATTTTCAACACCTAAATCTCACTATTACCATTACTCTTCTCGGAACTGCTATTAAGAGAGGCATTGATAGGTCACCAAATTTTGGTATTATTTTTTGGGGTCTAATTAAAACTTTATTTTTTATGCAGATTAGAAGATTGCAGCATCAGTTGAGAGGCACCATTGCGGTTTGGGGCATATCTGCTAGATGGGTTACTAGCTCAACCATCAAACCTTTGCCTACTACCAAAATGCAACTCCTCAACCAAAACCATCAACCACCATATGATCTTTCCCTCCATTTCTATTTCCACCACCCTTTTTTCAATTTCATTACCATTATTACATTTGGCAGTTTGTACCATTATACCCGCGTCTATCTAAAAAAAGACAAACCCAATAACTATCCACCAACCCCAACCTTCATCATGCTTACGTACCAATTTCTTACATCTCAGGAAGGCTTACATTGGATCATTGGCCTTGTATTTACTTGGTTCTCTTATCATCAAACTCACGTGAATATATACATATTCACACTGATAAAGTATGGGAACGAAAGTGACATCTCGTATGATAAACCCTGTCCCCAACACAGTCATAGCAGTATTACAACAACTACTTTACACCAAATTTCTCCTGAAAGTTTCCCAAATTTTATTCAACACTCTTCTCATTCCCTTTTTAAGGTTCAAAAACATAAACAAATAAAACCCTTTTGCCACTTCTCCATCCACATTGTCTGTGATCAATATCAGTATAGTACTACAAAGAGATTGTTTTCCATACATCTGCTTATTATATTGGTTGTTTGTAATCTTCACCCCAATCAGTCTCTATTCATATATATCCAGTTCTCTTACCTAATGGAACCCCCAAATCTCCCAGATTACCTTCAAAAGTTAGACTAAGATATTCAAAACCTGTCTGCTCAAATGACTGAGAAATTAACTTTACCTTCCACCCTTTCTGAACCAGTGCTCATCGACAAAAAAGTTATTCTAGTTGAGTCTGATAATAACTGGAAGTGGTGCATGGTGGGATACCTGTGCTATGAAACTCTGGTTCATACCTCCTTCACCCGCTTCTATATCTGTAACCAATGGCCTCTAGCTCAATCTCCTACTATTACTACATTTAGTGGATTGCGCAACAAATTCCTTATTCGATTCTTAGCTGAAGATGATTTTAATAGAATTAACTCTCAGAGACCTTTGTTTGTTTGTGGGTACCTAATGGTATTAAAAGTTATTCCAAAAGAGGGCTGGCCAGCAAATCATCAGCTCTACTTTACCGAAGAACTAATGTGGTTTATTCTATGTAATATCCCTAATGAATGCACCGAATTTGAAGATCTTCAAAAACTTACTTTCAAGATGGGAGAACTTATTGAAGCTCTAGATCCTTATGGTAACCATCCTCTAAAGAAGAATGTCAAGGTGTGTGTTAGAATCCCAGTACAGAAAGCTTTACCAATTGGTATCCCCCTCTTCACCAGTGGAAGAACTCAAACATTCCTGATTGAGTGCAGATACATCAAAGTTCCAAGATACTTATGTACTTCCTGCAGTGTGCTTGATCATAAAGATCAAAACTGTCCAGCTTGGAAATTAAAACATAAAAAAAATTAAAGAAGCTGCTTCCTCTAGTGGTAATTATGTTCTTCCTGCTGTTTCAAGACTCATGATGCCATCTGTACCAGAACATAAACAAGCTGCAACCACTTCCACTGCAATCTTGGATACTGTTATGCAACAAACTGAGATTGTGCCAGATACTCAAATAAAGTCTATTGCTACTCCTGTATGCAATAAAGGAAAAGCTGAGGATAGTAATCAGAAGATGGATAATATCAAACATGTTTCAAATGGGACCTTTCGTCAATCGATCCACAGCTTTGAAGATTTTTGATGTTGGACCGATTCAACAAAACTTGACTCAGTAGAACAATGGTCTACCAATTATCTTCAAACAGGTTACTACCCAGAATGTCACTGTTGAAGCTTCTATCAATGGTTCTGAACTGACTACGAGTGGGCCGATTTGAACGTCTAACTCCTCAAGAAAATTCAAAACTGCTGCTGTCCCCAGTACAACACCTATTATCACCAGAGGAACTCTTATTTCAGCTGAACAAGATGCTCTTTCCAACCTCAAGAGGAAAATTAATCCTAGAGCTGTTTTGAGAAAATGAACTAGAGCAAACTCCAGCTTAGCTAGTCTAGTGGTGATTCCATAAGAACGGGATAAATCCGAACCTGATTATGCCAAACTTTTCCCTCATATAACCAAATTGGGGGAATTACCTGCTATCAACTTTTCCAACTGTTCTCTCAATACCCAACCTTTAATTGATTCTTATGGGAGCTACAATGTAACAATGGTGATACTTCTCCAAAATTGCTGATACTTCTCCAAGCAACAATGGTGTCCGCAATAATTCTCATCTCAATGCTGCTACTTCTAGTCTCGATTCCACCCAAAATTCTTCTCAAAGTGGTGGTGCTACCAATGCTTCTCTTGGTGGTGGATCTGACTCCACCACTCAGGTAAATTCAACCCCCTCCCCCCTTTAATTGATAATTCCAATGACGTTAGAAACCAATTCCCTGCTAATAACATAAATCTGATTGCTTGGAACATTAGAGGCCTAGGTAAAATATCTGCTAATAAGGAGCTTAGCTTACTATGTAGGAATCTTAATCCTGATATCATCTTTCTCTCTGAGACAAAAATGAATAAAGATATGACGGCTAGGAAGCTAAAAAAATATGGGTTTTCCTTGTACTCTTAATGTTTCTAGTGTTGGTAGAAGTGGTGGTCTTGTTCTGGCTTGGAAAAAGGAAATACAACTCAACATTATTTCATCCAGTTTGAGGGGCATCTATGTTACATCTTCTGACATCATTCATTCTAAAACCTGTCATATCCATTTTGTGTATGGTGAACCCAATAGTAGTTTGAGATAAGCTTTCTGGGAACAACAATGCCAGGAATCTAATGCTCCCTTAGATGAACCTATTTTCTTCATAGGTGACTTTAATGCTCTCTTAGGGACTGAAGATAAAAATGGTGGGCTAGAGGTTGATGATTATGATTTCTCAAATCTTAGAAATTTCTGTTCTGTTTTTTAACTTGCATGATCCTGGTTTTTATGGTCCTAGATTTACTTGGTCTAATATGCAACAAGGTTCTGATTTAATTCTTGAAAGATTAGATAGATGTTTCTTAAACCGAGTTGCTGAAGAACTTTGCCCCAAACTGTGTGTTAATAATCTACCTAGAGACTCTTCTGATCATTGTCCTATGCATATTGGTTTCAATTATGAGGAAGTTTGCATGCCTAGACCCTTTCATTTTATGGTTATGTGGATTGAAGATCCTACTTGCAGAGATATCATTGTTAATTCTTGGTATGTGAATGTTGTAGGCTCTCCTGCCTATAAATTAAAAGCTAAGCTTTTAAATACTAAAAGAGGTCTTAGGGACTGGGATAAATCTTCTTTTGGTAATATTCGAAACAATATATCTACCATTAGAAAGGAGTTGGCTGAGGTCCAAGTTTCTAATCCTACTGATACTAGTACTACCTCTAGACTCAAAGCTAGACCGGAATATCTCTACAACCTAGAGGAACTATATTGGAAGCATAAATCCAGGTAGGTTTGGCTCATGGAAGGTGACAGAAATTCACCCTATTTTCATAGAGTTACTCTCTTTAGGAGAAAAATAAATGTTATAAGCTGGATAAAAGACTCTTCCAATACTATTCTAACTGATACAGATAGTATTGGATCTTCTTTTATAAATTACTTCAAAAATCTGTATTCTTCTCATTCTCAACAATTTCAAGATGAAATCCTTGTTGATCTCCCCATTAAATTTTCTCCTTAAGACAACTCCTTACTAAATTTACCTCTAAATGCAGAGGAAATAAAAAATGTTGTTTTTCAAATTGGGGGAAAAAGGCTCCAGGCCCTGATGGTTTTACTGGTTTTTTTTATCAAAAGAATTGGGATATTGTTGGTGAGGCTGTTATTAATATGACTCAAACTTGCTTTAGGACTGGTCACATTGCTAAAGTTTTTAATCATACTAATATAGCTCTCATTCCTAAAGTCCCTCTTGCTGAACTTGTTTCCCAGTATAGGCCAATAGGGATTTGCAATTTCATTTATAAAATTCTTTCCAAAACTTTGGATAATAGACTTAAACCATTTATGAATAATATTATTTATCAAAACCAAAGTGTCTTTATTCCCAAGAGGAGTATTTCTGATAATATTCTGCTGGCTAATGAGGCTATATTTGCTGTCAATCGCTGTGACAAAATCGAAGGCATTGCTTCCATTAAACTTGACATGTCCAAAGCTTATGATAAGCTTGAATGGTCTTTTCTTGAAAGTGTCGTGACTAGAATGGTTCTCTCAAACCACTGGATCAAGCTCATTAACCAGTGTGTTTCTACAGTATCCTATTTTGTTCTTCTCAATGGTAGCCCTACAGGTTATTTCCAACCTGAAAGAGGCCTCAGACAGGGGGACCCTCTATCCCCCTATCTTTATATCATCTGCTCTGAAGCTCTTTCCTCTTACACTAATAGCCTTCAAAAGAAAGGTATCTTAGAAGGCATCAAGGTTTGTAAAGATGATCCTGATATGACACATCTGTTGTTTGGTGATGATTCTCTTTTATTTTCTAAAGCTACTTCCCAAAATTTCCAAACTATCAAAGATTACCTCCAAAAATACTGTTTAGCTTCTGGGCAAGAAATAAATTTTGAAAAATCTGGTATCTTATTCAGTAGGAAAATTCCTGAACATAGGAAAGCCATGTTGGCTAATATTCTACAGATCAATAACAGAGATTTGGGAGAAAAGTATCTTGGCACTCCTACTGTGTTTCAAGCTTCTAAAATCCAAACCCATATGGGTATTCTCCAAGATGTGGATGCCAGAATCACTATCTGGCTCCACAAGCTCCTGTCTCAAGCTGCTAGAACTACTTTGATTAAACATATTGGCCAGGCTATCCCTCTTTTTCAAATGGGAGCCTTTCTTATCCCTAAACATCTGTGTAAACAGATGGATTCCCACCTTTGCAAATTCTGGTGGGGGGATCCTTAGATCCTAAAGACAGGAAAATGTATCTTCTAAGATGGGACATTCTTTGTTCCCCTATGGCTGAAGGTGGTATAGGCTTTAGAAAGGCTGATCTTAACAACCTGGCTATGTTAGCTAGGAATGCCTGGAGAATTCTAAAAAATCCTACTTGTATGCTAGCTACTGTTCTCAAAGCTAAGTATTTCTTAAAACTGATTTCTTGAATGCTAAGTGTATTGGTAAATGTTCTTGGACTTGCAAGTGTTTGCATGCCATAAAAGAACTTATCAAGCCTTTTATTTCCTGGATTGTAGGGGATGGTCAATTTATTGACCCATGGTGTGATAAATGAACCCTTCATTGGGATCTGCCACACCCAACCCTGTAGTCCCTCCTGATCCTAGTATTAAAGTTTCTTATTTCATTGACTCTCATACCAGATTCTGGAATTTGTCCAGGCTTAACACCCATTTTGATAATGCTTCTGTTAAGAAGATTGTCACTATTCCCTTAGGCCAGCTTTGCACTCCTGACAGGAAGGCTTGGGATCTTTTAAAGAATGCCAATTTTTCCTCAAAATATGCCTACATGAGCCTCAGAGGTCTTAGACCCTCCCCATGTAAAAATCTTTGGATGCACATTTTGAAAATCAGGGTTCCTTACAGAATCCAAGTTTTCATATGGAAAGCATCTAGAAATGCTCTCCCTTCCAGAACCATCTTGCATACCAGAATGCATATGCATAATGTTGAATGTGCTAGGTGTAATGATCCTCAAGAGTCTATTTTGCATGCCTTGGTTCTCTGCCCCTTTGCTAGTCGTGTTTGGTTTCTTTCTGATTTCTGCATTAACTCTCAGTTCTTTCTGCATAAATCCTTCATTGATTGGTTATTGTTTTGGTTAATTGATCCTCTGTCTAAGCTCCTTGATGAAGCTCAATGTCTTTTTGTGGCCATTCTGTGGTCTCTGTGGACCAGTAGGAATAACTTTATTTTTCAAAACATTTAGGAAAACCATACTACTGTCCTTGCTAGGGCTAGAGCCATGCTTTTAACTAGAAAAACATGTCTCACTATCTCTCCCACTACCCCTGTTAACATATGTGACACATGGATGCCCCCTTCTGTTGGATGGATAAAATGTAACACTGATGGTGCCTATGATGAAATCTCTGGAGCTAATGGTGCAGGATTTGTGATGAGAGATTTCTCAAAGAAAGTTACCTTTTGTGCCTCCTTGGTGTTTTAAGTGAAATCTGCTGAAGAAGCTGAAGCCAAAGCAATTTGGGACGTTCTGAAGAAAGCCTTGGAGCAACAGTTAACTCATGTCATTGTTGAAAGTGATGCTAATACTCTTATCAACCAATTTTCAGCTGGTCAGTTCAATGGAGACTCGCGTACGGATGCTAATTTCAAAGACATTAAGCTTTTCTCTTCTAAATTTGTAGCTTGTATTTTTAGTTTTCAACCACGTACTTGTAATTCTTTAGCTCTGTAGGTATAGAAACCCTACTCGCCATGTGGTCTAACGAGATTAAACGAAATACACGAAGTAAATCTTAAAACAGAAGATCTTTATCAATCCCAAGAAGAAATATCAGTGATAAGTCAAATCAGGTGTCAGAGATACTTTAATGAATATTGGATCTGCGAAGTATAAATCCTTCTTGATTATTATATCTATGAGATGTGGGTGAATAACCAACAAGCGAGATAATCTTTATACAACGAAGAAGAAGTCAACGAAGAAGCAGCAAAACGAAGGAGCTCCTGACGAAGATAGAATTGTTGCACAAGAAATGGGACAGCTGTACCGACAAGTTACGGAGTTTATTGGCGAAAAAAATGGAATAACTTTATTGAAAATGGCTTGGGCGAAGTAAAAAGCAGAATCACGTGAATTGTGTGATTATCTGCGAGGTAAAATGAGCTGCATTACACAATTCAGTTTTGCCTATAAATAGAGACCTTGGTTGATTGTAAAAGGGGTTGGATATTTGGTAGGGAGTGAGGTTATGTTAAGGGAAAGTAAGTTAGGGTTCTTAAGAGCTCATATTCTTGTACCTTTATTACTGTAACTCATTAATAAAGAATTTTCATTTCACGAGTATTCACAAAGGAAGAACTTGATTTTATTCTTATTTCCATGTCTTAGATTCAGTATATTTATCATTTGGGTGTACTACATGATTTCCAGTAGTTACATTTTGGTGTCCAGAAACAGGGACTTAAGTTGAGAGTTTACTCTCACTTGAGATCTTGAGGAGAAGTGGAAGTTGTTCTTGAGTTTTAACATTAGAATTTTAACGAGTTGATTTTGGTGAAAAACATGATTTCGTATATCAGGAGAGTGAATTTACGTTTGAGATCTGAGAAGTAGAGTAGTTTTGAGCTTCGTCTTATGAAATTTGTTAAAGTCTCAAAAGCTTGTCTTAAGGTCGTAGTAAATAAAATTTTGTTCGGTTAAAGATCATCGGTAAATCAGTGGGTGGAAGCTAGTCCGACGGAGGATAGTTGATGGCAAGAACTCCAGATCGGGCAAGGCACGTAATAGCATCAAGGAGAAGCGAGCGTTTGGAAGAAAAAAGAAGAAGGAGAATGGAGATAGGAGAAACATCAGCTGCGGGAGGAAGACTTAGTGTGAATCAACGGCAGAACGACGGTCCTGAGGAGAATAACTTTAGAGAAGGATCGGTCCATACTACTGATAAAGAAACAGTCGTAAGAGAAGAACCAATCGGTGGGGAAAGGGAGGAAAATGTTGGTGAAGAGAATATGACATTGGAACAATTAAGAGAAGTACTTCGTCAAGAGAGAGAAAGAGATCTGGTGCAGCAGCGAACCAGACTCGCAAGATAGAACGTTACTCTGACGCAACAAAATCGTCAACTCAATGAAGAAAGAGCAGCCAATGACCAACGAGGAGGAGAATCAGATGCAAGGACAGGCTCGTCAGCAAAGATAAATTTCCGTCAAAGGGAGAAGATACTGGAAGATGACGAAGATGGAGAAAGGAAAAATGAGGAGAGAAGGGAACGAAGAAGAAGAAGACGCCAAAGAGAAAGTAGCGAAGAAAGAGAATTGTGAAGAGCATTGGATGAAACTAGATGGGAGGATCAAAGGAGAAGATTCGAAGAAGAAAGATTACGCGAAGAAGAAAGATTGCGCGAAGAAGAAAGAAGGCGCAAAGATGAAAGAAGATACGAGGACGAAAGGAGACGTGAAGAGGACAGAAGACGCGAGAATGATAGAAGGTATGCCGAAGAAAGAAGGATAGGCGAGATGAAGGTGCAAGGAATATAAACCAAGTAGTCCTAAATGAATTGCGATACATGAGGTCAATGATTAACAACTCACGAATGGGAGGACGAGTGAAACTATCAGAGGTAATAGAAGAGGCTGGCAAATCTTCGTTCACACACGAAGTATTGGAGGCACGGATTCCTACGAGGTGCTCACTACCAGCCTTCAGAAGCATATTAGTGGGTCTGAAAGTGCGGTGCAACATTTAAAGAAATACACCCTATCCTTGATGCAATGGGCACAAAATGAAGCAGTAATGTGTAAATACTTTCCTGCAAGTCTAACTGGAGAAACATTGGCTTGGTTCGATGGATTGCCGGAGAGATCGATTTCTTCATTCAGAGAGTTGCAAAGGATATTTCTAACAACCTATATAAGTAACAACATGTTGAGGCCGGGAATCGAAACTTTGTTTAATCTAAGACAAAGACCTGGAGAGAGCATGCGAAATCTTGTGACGAGATGGAGGACTGTATGTAGTGAGCTCGCAGGGAGAGTTGATGAGAAAAACTTCATTTTATCCTTCGTGAACACCCTAATCCCAACTAACCTCTTGCACACTCAAATATTCATAATTCGTGATTCACTAACGATGAATGAATTGGGGGAGTACCAGGAGGAATATATTGCTCTGGAGGAGAAGCAAAAAGAGGTTAATAAATTTACACAGATTCCATCAAAAGAAGGAACTTCGCATCTTTTTCCAAGGATGGCACATACAGTAGAGAGCGACTCGAAATATGAGAAGGGGGAGCCTTCAAATGCAGTTCCTGCAAAATTAGTAGCTGTCTCAAGTGGAGATCAAGAATGGATTAATCAACATCCAAGATACGAAGAGCCAAGGAAGATAAATTATGATTCGCGAGGTAATAATTCAGGAAGTCAACGAAGATATAACCCAGGTCAAAGGTATGGGGAAAGAAGGCCAGCATTTGAATATGTAACACTTCCATGGCTCAATACAACTGTGGAGAGAGTATGAGAGGCGATCGTATTGACTGAAGAAATCCCTGTACCACCAAATATAGGGATGGAACCACCTCTAGGAAATAGGAGTCACGAGTTCTGTAAGTATCATCGCTTTCACGGGCACCACACGAACAATTACAAAAACGTCCGAAGAATAATACTTCGTCTAATTGAAAAGGGGAAACTCGCGCACTTTTTGGAGAATCAAGCACCATTACCACTGCCCCCACCTCGTGATAATAATAAAAAAATCAGGCACAGGTATATCGAATTGAAATAGATAGAGGAGCACAGAGGATGAATTGTAACTCTATAATCCATTCCGCGAAGAATATCCAATATTTTCACGATAATGTGCTCAAAAGGGTGCATAAGAGGGATTTTGATGGGAACGAGATATTCAACATTACGAAGAAAGGACCATTGAAGGAATGGAAAAAAGAGTTATTTCCTTTTCGGCACTTGATGCACCCGAGGGAGGAGCTTCGCATACAGATCCGTTGGTTATCACCTTAACCTTCAGCAAATATTCACGATGAGAGAATGATCCTACGAGGGACAGAAAGACATGGGCGATGGACAGGATCTTGGTAGATACCGGGAGTTCAGTAGATATTCTTTTCTATCATGCATTTAAGACTATGGGTTACAAGGAATCTGATCTCGTACCATCCACTTACAACATATACGGATTCAATGGAGTCGCATCAAAACCGAATGGTGAGTTGGTTGTGAAGATCTTCGCGGGAGAATTGGAGACGGATGTTACTATATGTGTTGTAGATGTAGATTCACCTTACAACGCACTCATAGGCCGACCTTGGATCCATGGGATAAAAGGGGTAGCATCAACCTTTCATCAAGCAATACGATTCCCAATGCCAAGTGGAATTGGTGAGATAAAAGGAGATCAAAAGGATGCACGAGATTGTAACGAAAAAGATGAAAATAACTACGAAGGGAGGATAAAGAAGAAAAAGGAACAAAGGAAAAGAGTGCTAGAGGCAAAGAAAGAAGAAGAATTGATGGTATACATGACCAAGGAAAAAGAGGGGTGGGCAATACCAAGTGAGATTCCCGAGAAGGAAGGTGAGCCTTTATAGCAACTAAAGGAACCGTCCCCACTTGGAGAACCAATCATGAACTTCGCAGCAGTGGAACCCACGAAGGAGATAAATTTGGGTAGTGACGAAGAGCCAAAGATGATAAAGATTGGAACGAAGATGGAGGTGGACGAGGAAGATAGATTGATAAAGTTACTAAAGGAGTATCTCGATGTATTTGCATGGAGCATGGACAAGATGCCAAGAATTGATCCGCAAGTTGCTTGTCATAAGTTCGATCTCAATCCAGCAATCAAGCCGATAAGGCAGAGAATACGAAAAATAACAACTACTTATCATGAGCAGATAGAGAAGGAACTTCAAAAGATGATGGATTCCGGAATTATACGACCAACGAAGTATCCTGAATGGATTGCGAATATGGTGATAGTGCAAAATAAAAATAAGGGAATACGAATATGCATCTATTTCAGCGATTTAAACACTGCTTGTCCGAAAGATAACTTTCCTTTACCAAACATACCACAGATGGTAGAATCAGCGTCAGGATACCGTCGAATCTCACTAATGAATGGATACTCAGGTTATAATCAAATACCACTCGTAGAAGAAGATCAAGAATATACAGCTTTCTTCGCCCCAAGAGGATTATACTGTTATACGAGAATGCCATTTGGATTAAAGAATGCAAGAGCTACATACCAAAGAATGGTAGAAAAGATCTTCGCAAAATGGGTGCACACAAAGCTGGAGGTATATGTAGACGACATGCTCGTGAAAACCAAGGAGTCAGGAGACCACGTGGAGGATTTAAAGGATATTTTTGAGCAGATAAGAGTATACAAGATGAAGATAAATCCCGCGAAGTGCATTTTTGGAGTAGAATCAGCAAAGTTCCTGGGGCATATAGTGTCAAAGAAAGGAATTGAGGACTCCAACTAAGGTTCAAGCCATACTAGATATGCCATCCCCAGCAACCATAAAAGATGTGCAAAAGTTAAATGGGCAGCTAGCAGCTTTGGGGAGATTTATCTCAAGGTCTTCGGACAAATGTAAACATTTCTTTGACATCTTAAAGAAGGGAGCAAAGTTCACCTGGACGCAAGAATGCGAGCAAGCTTTGCAGAGCATAAAAGAATATCTCATCAACCTGTCTATCCTCCAAAATCCAGAACCAGGGGAAGAATTATTAATTTGTCTCGCAGCTACATCAAATGCCCTCAGTGCAGTTTTATTTCGTTCGGATGAAGGAGTTGAGAAGCCAATCTTTTATGTCAGCAAAACTTTTAACTCAGCAGAATGAAACTACCCAAAAATCGAGAAGTTGATACTAGCCCTGGTATATGCGGCACAGAAATTACGAACTTATTTTCAAACTCATAAAATCAAAGTGCTAACCAGAGTTCCAATAGAATCAGTTTTGAAAAATGCGAAGAGGGTAGGGAGAATCGAAAGGTGGAATACTCAGATCGATCAATATGGGCTGAAATACGAAGTTCGAACCTCCACGAAGTCACATATAGTAGCAGAGTTTCTAGTTTAATTCCCTTCGAAAGAAGATGAGGGAGTAGAAGATATGATGGATATGGACGAAGAACGGTTAGACCCAAAAGACTTACTCCAAGAGAACCATCCGAGGAGATGGGAAATATTCATATATAGGTCTTCAAATAGCTCGGGAGGAGGTATGGAAATCGTATTTACTTCGCAAGGATGGGCCAGAGTAGTTTACTTCTTTCGATTAGAGTATAAAGCAACCAACAACGAGACCGAATATGAGGCAGTGGTACAGGATTTGAGGATAGCTAACGAAATAGAACTAGATGAAGTAAGGATAACCAGTGATTCGCAGTTGGTGGTTAGGCAGATCGAAGGGAGGTATAATGCAAGTGATCCTGTAATGCATAAATATCTGCAACTCGTAAAAGAATATTCTTCGCGGATACCAAACATAATTTGGAGACATGTAAGCAGAGATAATAATAGACACGCTGACGCGTTAGCTTTTATAGCTTCAATGATTATCGATTCTTCAATTAAACATATCCGTATCGAGCGATTAATGTAGCCATCAGTAAACAAAGAATTAGAAGATGGAGAGATCGTGCTTGTAGAAAATGCAGAAGCAGTAATAGAGCTAAATGAGGATGATTGGCGAACTCCCATTTATAGGTACTTGGAAAAAGGAGACTTACCTCATGACATATTTGAAGCGCACAAAATTAAAGGCAGAGCCACGAATTATGAATTGCGAGGGGGAATCCTATACC
The DNA here is from genome assembly GCA_023531105.1 of Papaver atlanticum. Taxonomy (NCBI): domain Eukaryota; kingdom Viridiplantae; phylum Streptophyta; class Magnoliopsida; order Ranunculales; family Papaveraceae; genus Papaver; species Papaver atlanticum. The sequence goes on along the minus strand of JAJJMB010006998.1, from coordinate 4,529,865 downwards.
GGAGGTCATTCTTGGGTCCATTGCTGAGGTGTTTATCACAAAAGGAGGGAATAGAAATAATGAAGGCAATACACTACGGTGATGCAGGCAATCATAGCGGAACTAGATCTTTGGCTCACAAAACTAAGGCACAAGGATATTTCTGGTCACACATGCATAATGATGCGAAGAATGTTGCCACGAGATGTGAAGCATGCCAAAGGCTTGGTAAACGGATACACGCACCAGCCACGATTTTAAATTCTATACTAAGTGTCTGGCCATTCTCCATGTGGGGCATAGAAATCGTGGGACCATTCGTAACAGGTAGTAAGCAGCGAAGGTACTTAATAGTAGCCACAAACTATTTCACGAAGTGGGTCGAAACTAAACCGTTACAGCATACCCGAGATGGTGATGTATACGATTTTATTCTCGAGAACATAATATGTAGGTTTGGGATTCCTGTGCAAATCGTCTCTGATAATGGGAAGCAGTTTGAGGGAGAAAACGTGAAGATGTTATTTAACGCATTCAAGATACAATCTAGAAAGTCAACTCCGTTATATCCACAGAGTAATGGACAGGCGGAGGCGACGAACAAAACAATAGCAACCACGTTAAAGAAGAAGTTAAAAGGACACCATAAAGGCTGGTGCGAGCAAGTCCCGAATGTGCTATGGTCATATAGGACGACAAGACGAGATGCAACGGGAATGTCCCCCTTCTGTCTGACGTATGGAGTAGAGGCAGTATTACCCACCGAGATTATCATTCCCACAACTAAGCAAGAGGCATGGAGAAAGGGTCTCAACTCAGATATGATTCTTGCGAAGTTAGATGATTTGGAGGAAAATAGAGAAACTGCGCTACAGCATGTGACAAATTATCATCAAAGGTTATCTCGGGAGTACAATAAGAGGGTGAAAGAACGAAGTTTTGTACAAGGAGAGTTGGTGTTACGCAAAATACCACCTTACCAGAAGGGGACAGGAGGAAAATTGGAACCCACTTGGGAAGGCTCGTATATCGTGAAAAGAGTTGTGAGCAATGAGGCCTATGAACTCGCAGATTTCCAAGGCAAAGACACAGATAATGAAGGAAATATTATTTATGGAGAAGTCGAAAGGCAAGATCGAAGATTGGATCATCCGTGGAATCCGGTTTATATTAAGAAATATTATCCATAAGTTAAGCAATGTACTAAGAGAATAACCAAGAATAAAGGAAAAAGATATGTAATCATTGATGTAAATTTTAAATAGTGGTAAGAATGGGTTCGTTCAGACTT
>JAJJMB010006998.1:4459119-4528585 GCA_023531105.1 Papaver atlanticum | reverse complement strand
AATATATACAATAGAGATGAAAATAGACACATAAATGCGTCTATCAATCATCAGCAGAAAAAATATAATGAAATATCTTTTACATGATTCACGAAAAGCAATATTCGGGCAAAATAAGACCTTTTAAATAGGAAAGTAAGACCTCACATTATGAGGCTGATAAGACACACGAAATAAAACAGTTTCTATGGAAACTTAAAACCTCTACCTAGGGACGCTGAGAACTCATGGCGTGCAACCTAGTTCGCACAAGATGTAATAGGAAATAATAAGACCTAATGCACGTCATGAACAACCCTCAGAGAGATAAATAGGGGCAATGATAAGACATATCCGCCGAGGGTCCCTACCGTGATGGCCTTCGGTAAGGGGTGTATAAGCATAGCCAGTGGAGATAGTAGATGGCTTGGCATGACTCTGCACTCGGTCCCAAAGAAACCCCACCTAGGGTGTGACTTCATAACCATGAGCCATATCGGTGAAAGGATAAGAAGTCACGAAAACAACTGATACCAATCTTAAAAGGGGTAATCAGGGGGAATATAAAGGGACGGCACCCTCCAGATTAGGGAGCTGAGTGACCAAAAAATACGGCAATGTCACGGGGCTATTATTCATGGGAATAATTAGGCCTGTCATATTGTCGCGAATTAAGACCTCGACATAATGTGTTAAGGCGAGGTTGATGGATCTTTAATTCGTCAGAATAAAGAGCGCCTGAGACTTCGCCGAAAGAATACCCTGAGCAACGAGGTGAGGCACAATAAGACCTTAATTAGGAGGCATTAAGACCTCTAAATAACAATCAACGAGAAGAAGTACAAGGAAGACGAAGACAAGAGGAAAACAAGTAGAAGAAACGGGGCATGGTGAGACCTGTCTATGGAAAGTAAGACCCTATGCATACCAATAGAAGACGATAACACCTTAACTAGGAGGCAAAATAAGACCTCATAGTGGCAGTTCGCGATCGCTGGAGAGGCATTAAAAAAAAGGCAATATAACATAAAAAGAAAGAAAAAAGAGGCAAATACATGAAAAACAAGAAACAACATAATATGAAAAGCAAGAAACAAATTATGAATCAAAGCAAGAGGTAAAGAAATCATTTTATACAATATGTTATTACTATAAAGCTATATTACTATTGCAGGAAATGACGAATTATAAAAGACAAAATCACATGCAAAGGCAGAATAAAGCGAAGTATGGATGAGCTACAAAACTACACAAAGGAATAAGAACGACAAAGTCAGATATATGAACAAGAAGAAAGACTGTCAATCAGAATACTACACGAAGTAATAAGGTAATCCACGAGAAAACACAGGCATGCTTCGGAATTCCACAAAAGAATAAGAGGCAAGTATATACTTTTATAATTTTTATTCTTTTGAGTACTTCATTCGCAAGTATATACTATATGTGTGAGATCAATCCACATGTCAGAGGAAAGAAAATGCTAAGGATAAGTTTAATATTTTTGTTTTAAAAAATAAAGTTAACTTCGCAAATAAGATATACTTTAATCATGCCAGCTACAACTAATCGCACATGATGAAGATTTTGAGACAAGTAAAAGAAAAAAGCTAATATATTGAAGAAAAAAACCAAAGTGCTATGCCCCCCAAGCTTGGGAGCGCCCAGTTTAAGAAAATGTTACAAGAAACGAGATGTCAAGAGTAAAGAACCAACAAAAACAAAGAAATCAAATTTAAAGAGGAAGTTGCTGAATAGGAACAGCTTTGATAGCCTCCACCTCGGCATAGCCATCACCAGCACCATCAGACTCCTTAAACACCTGTTCAAGATTACCATCACCAGCACCAGCAGCTTCAACCTCAACATTACCAGCGCCAAGAGGTTGATCATAGGGATTCATCGAAGATGAAGGAATGTTAGAAGCCTTCGTGACCTCAGGAGCTTTTCCCTTGGGGTTCTCAATGTCAATATCTTCATCAGTCTCGGTATCTTCATCATCATCATCCTCGTCAAAAGGAGCTTTCTTATCATCAGTTGGCTCGTCATCAGAAAAGACTTCAAGATCTAGAGGCACGCGAGGAATTCCACGAGAATCACAGAACTCATTGAAAAGTCTGACCTTTTCATCTTGAGCATTCTTGCGAGTCAACTTCGCAACCTTAACAGCATCGTTAAGATAATGGATATCCTCCTTAAGGCTAGAAACCTCCTTGGCAAGTTCATCCCTTTGACGAGACAGATGGAGAACTTGATTCTTGAAGTGCTCCTCAAATTATGCGAAGATAAAATAAACGAATGAAAATCAAGCAGGCAGAGTGTGATACGAAATAGAATTGTTTACAACACCTAAAACTACCTTCCTTCTGAAAAATAACGGAACCCAATGTTTTTTGGATATCAGTGTTAAGGTGGTCAAGTCTAGAAATTTCAAGTCTTGCAGCTTCGAGTTGGATGCAGAGTTCGTGATATGAATTATACCATCCTTTACCATGACCAGGTTCAGATTTATCATCGTCAGGAGACTTAATAACAAGTTTCCCACTTTTCAAAGGTTCAATAGATTTCTTCTTCGTAGACGAAACTGTATCCTTCTTCTTGCCCTGAATCCCCTCTAAGTGAGATAAAAGGGAAGTTATTTCGTTCTTCAACTTATCATTTTCAGAATTTAAAGCAATAACTTCATTGCGAGGTCTACGAAGATCAGCTTCAGACTTATCCTATCTTTTAATTATGTGGGCTTTATCTTCTTCTAGTCGTTTAATTTGAGCCAGTGACGAAGAGTGAAGGTTCCGCGAAGTAGTAAGAAGATTGTTAACCTATTGTAACTGAACCCTAAATCCCTCATTCTCTCTATGAAGATGGAGGTTTAACTCTTCATTATTTGCAGACTCGGTAGCCAAACGATCTGATAGCAAAAACGATGTTTCTACCTTTTCACTTAGGATTTCATTCTCAGTCGTGTAACTGTCAATTTGAGATGCGAGATTCATATTTTTCGCACGAAGATTATCGGCTAACTCCTTGACTTCGAGAGTATCCATGTAATGTTTTGAAGAACGGGCTTGACGAAAAGTAAAATAAGAAGGATGATAAAGATAAAACTAAGGCAGATACTGAAAGTAAAGGAAAGGGGGAACTTACTGCGAAGCTCGCCAGCCTTCTTTTCCTGCTTAGCTGAGTACTCTTTCTCCTCAGCAAGATTCTTCTCGAGCTCGCGGATGCGAATGCTATCCTTCCTCAATTTCTCACGAGACATTCTGGTCTCCACGAGTTGAGCCATATGGCTATTAAACTCCTGCGAAATAAAAGAAAATTAGGGAAGAGATCACGAGATGCTATAGAAGAAAAGTTTCAAGAATCACCAAGCCCATTATAGCAGCGTGCTGTTGAAGAGAAAGATTCAATGAGGCGTTCACTATGAAGGACTGATCCTCAGCCAGGAAGGTATCAGAACTGAAGGAAGCCAGAGACTCAACGGCAGGAGATCTGAGAGAAGGGTCTTCTCGAGTTGAGATGAAGATTTTTCTCAGAAAATCCATGTCGGGGATGTAGGCAGGATCTTCTACTTCGTAAACCATCTTCTTCTTATCTTTACCCTTCTCCTTCTTATTAATAGACGGCCTGTCCGGGGAATCATCCACATTAATAGTGGGAATAGGGATGCAGGACTTCGTACCCTTTGATGATTGAGAAGGAATAGCTCCGCGAGGAGGATCGGAAAGTTGTTGCTTAGGAGGAGGAGTAGACTGGACCGAAGCCACTCTTGAACCATTAACTTGGGTTATAACAGCTAAATCCGGGACCCTACGTTAACGTTTTGGAGGATCTTTGGCAGCAGGAGAATTGGAAGTATCATCCTGCATTACACGAAGTTAGAAAATGACGTAAAATGGAATCCACGAAGTAAAGAGAACGAGATACCTTAGCAACAGGAGAAGGAACTACGGGACGATCACGTTTTCTCTGAGGTCTGGTAGAACCTGAAGCAGCTTGGGAGCCCACAGGCTCATCCTCCTGCGAAATATGAAGTTAGAAAGTAGTAAAACAATGAAAGAATCGAAATAAAGCAATTAAAGCGATACCTGTTCAGAAGTAGGAGACTCAGTGGTAGACTTCTTCTTCGAACGATCCTTTAATAAACCAGGAGGAGGAAGTGGATACTATAATGAAGAAAATAGAGTTAAGAATGACGCAGATGAGAAGCGGGAGAGATAGGAGGAGAACGAAACTTACCCCAGTAGGCATCTCGGACCATTGGAACCTCCCAGGTTCATAAGTTGCGGGATGGATATGTTCGGGAAAATGACCAGTACGAACTTCACCGCTTTCATTAAGTCCCCAGACCAAAAGACCTTCACCAATAACGGGGAACATCATCCAATCTTCATCATTGGAGAAACGAAGACGATCATTCCTCGCTTGACCAAAAGGTTCCACATCTTGAATTAAAGCTTTAGAGGGATCATCCATGTGTTTACGAGTAAGCTTGACACCCCACTCCTGATACTTCCTCGTGGACATGGTCTTATCGGTGTAGTTCAAAATGAAGGAGTCGATGTTGTAATCTTTAAGGTCAAAATCCTTCGCAACCGACGGAATCTGTGAAGGGCCGCCCTTTGAGCGAAGCACGAATTCATTCACAATACGAATTACATTTCCACTCAATTGATAGACACCTCGTTGGAGACTAGTCAGTATCTCGTAGAAAAGGGGATTGGCTGGATCATAAAGAGGAAAAGAGAATCCCGCCCTCAGTTGACCTAAAATGACAATCATCCTTGTAGATGACCAAGTTTTCGATTGAATCCACCGGTAGTTTAATTCCATGAACTTTCTTGCAGTAACAGGAGGAGAAACCGAAGTGTCGACTGCTGGAGTTAAGGATAAACTCTTCTTCTCGAAGACAGCCTGAAAATCTTCAAGGGTCTTAGATGTTGTTGGAGAAGGGATCTTCTTGGAAGCCATTGATTAGAAGATTAAGAAATTCTGAGGACACAAGAAAAGAAAGAGAAGAAACTGTGGGAGAAACACTGTAGTAGAGAGCAAGAATTACAGAAGCAATAACAGCAAGGAGAAAGATGAAGAGAAAAAAGTGACAGGAAAGAAGATGAATGAGATATTTATAGTGGAAGGGAAAGTAACCGGCAAAGGCAGGTCGTGGGAATGGTGGAGGAAGTGTAACCGGTTATGAGCGGTTGAAAAGATCGTGGGAAACATGATAGCGAGAAAAACGGGAACGTGGCGGTTACGAATTTAATGCAGAGTTCTCTTTCCATCTTTACTCCCTGCGAATGGAATGAGAAAAGGAAAAATGTAGGTACAGAAATCCTACTCGCCACGTGGTCTAACGAGATTAAACGAAATACACGAAGTAAATCTTTAAACAGAAGATCTTTATCAATCCCAAGGATAAATATCAGTGATAAGTCAAATCAGGTGTCAGAGCTACTTTAACGAATATTGGATCTGCGAAGTATAAATCCTTCTTGATTATTAGATCTACAAGATGCGAGTGATAACCAACAAGCGAGATAATTTTTATACAATGAAGAAGAAGTCAACGAAGAAGCAGCAAAACGAAAGAGCTCCTGACGAAGATAGGATTGTTGCACAAGAAATGGGACAGCTGTACCGACAAGTTACCAAGGTTATCGGCGAAAATAATGGAATGACTTTATTGAAAATGGCTTGGGCGAAGTAAAAAGCAGAATCACGTGAATTATGTGATTGTCCGCGAGGTAAAATGAGCTGTATTCCACTATTCAGTTTTGCCTATAAATAGAGACCTTGGTTGATTATAAAAGGGGTTTGATATTTGGTAGGGAGTGAGGTTATGTTAAGGGAAAGTAAGTTAGGGTTCTTAAGAGCTCATATTCTTGTACCTTTATTACTGTAACTCATTAATAAAGAATTTCCATTTCACGAGTATTCACAAAGGAAGAACTTGATTTTATTCTTATTTCCATGTCTTAGATTCAATATATTTATCATTTGGGTGTACTACTGAATTTCCAGTAGTTACAAGCTCATGAGCTTGCTCAATGGGAAAAAACAAACAATGCCTTTCTCCTATTTGGCTTTTGCCAACAGTTGAGGGGATCATTAACCTTGTTGAAGGCCTTTTATCTATTAAAAAAAAAAAGTCCTTCTTGAAGGATTTTGACACTGATGTTTCTAATGAAGAACCAGTAACGAGGCTCTCCATTTACCCTAACAATTTTTTCTACTACACGAATTACTGTTTCCAAAATTAGAATCTCTCGTCTTTGTTTTTATGTATCATGATTTATATATGTACAAGGAAAGTCTGTTTGTTTCAATTAATTAATACTGTTTATGTAGACATGGGTTGAAGGTTTGACGCTATTAGACTTGGTTAATTCTATGTGATTGATGCTTAGTGGTTAAACTTCTTGGGCTAGAATTTAGTGTTCTGATGTGTGAAATGTCTGAAATCTTATGAGAAACACATAGACTGAACTTAAGACTTAGTTAACCTTGAATGTAAAGCATCTTGCAATTGCATTATTGTACTACTTCTTTTCTTTGTCCAGTATTTATGATACCAGCCAAAAATGACTTAACTTGGGTGGTCCGGGGAGTATAAGTGCTATAGATCTTCTTAGTTATAATCATCCCTGAAGCTGAAGCAGAGAGTTGTATTAAAATTGGTGGCTAAAATGATGAGTGTATCAAGTTAAAACTTGTAATATATGTAGGCTGTACCGTTAAATTGTTTCTCTTAAAATTAGAACTTGTTAATCTAGTGTATTTCAATTCGATTTTATGAAACTCTTTGGGACTGTTTGTACTTAGTGCACCTTCTATGAAGAATTCAAACTTATGAGTACAAACTTATGTGGTAGTCAACAACCAAAAAATCCAAAAGGATGGAGCCTGTGGTAGTAGAAAACATGACTGCTACTCGGAGTTGCACATGAAGGGGCCTGTGCAAGAATTTGTGACTGCTTATATGTCTGGGAAGATATTTGAGGCTGTCTATATGAACTAGGCTGCAATATAATATGTGACTGCTCATATAAAGAGTCCTGAAATAAGAACTTGCAGCTGCCCATATGAAGTGGTTTGCAAAGGACAGTGGGAATGCGATATGGATGTCTACAATGAACTTTGAGACTGCAATGTGCTACATAAATATTCCACAAGGAGACATTTGAGCTGGGTTGCACCAATACCGCCACGGGTGTCCGCCACACCAGTGTGTCCGTGTGTCCAATACGACAAATCTAAAAACCCATGATACGGCGCCACAGCGGTATACAAAGATATCGTAAAATTTTAAAGATATATAAGTATATAAACGAGGCAGAGCATAGCAAATAGATCTGGTTTTTCATCTCAGTCAAAGATATTTATTATCTTTGGAATCAAAGATTTCTAACGTGAGCAGATGATAATAACCGCACAGCTTAATATCGTCTAAAATACACACTTTCTCAAATATTACCTCCCTTAAAAGTAGGTGATCATTACATCATAATTAAAATAATAATTTTAATAACTTAGCCGTATTTTTGGAGTATTGCCATAGGTGGCTGGGTCCATACGGCCGGACACACGATACGGCGACCTAATTGACGTATTGGTGCGACCCAGCATTTGAGGTATCCTGAGTCGAGCAATGTGCTGCAAAGAGATTGCATCAGAAAAAAGAAGACTACATGAGTACTTGCATGAAGGCGAAGCATAATTGTTCGAGTAATTAGACTTTTGTTCAAATAACACAAACCACAAACACAGATCTTAAATCAATGGACAAAATAACTTCAACATAAAATATTTAAATCGACGGTCAAAAAGCAACAGACAACTTTTCAGATATTAGCAGAGAATTCAGACGCGTTTTTTCTCTTTCTTACAGACACGTAAGCACCACGTTGGATACGGTTTTGGCTTAGTTTTTGTTGGGGTCTGTAAAGAATTATTGTTTAAGGAAACATGCAACTGTACGGATGGATGGACTTGTGAAGCAGTTCACACTTCAAAACATGGGAAAGGTTTAAAGAAAGCAGAGATTCGCATCAATGGCTCATAGCTTCATATTTCCATATGGCGGATTCCATGGTACAATTGGCTTGCATACAATTGACTTCGTATTTCCATACCACGGATTTCATGGTATAATTGGCTTGCATGCAATTGACTTCGTATTTCCTTACAAAAATGAAAACTTGTTCTTTGGTAAACCAGTTGTGAATCTCTTTTGTAGAGTATTTTTTTTTCTTTTTTTGGGGTGATAAGCGGGCATATTATATTGGTTATGTAGAATTTAATTCACATAAGGAAGTAGACAAAATTACTAGGAATTTTTTCTGGGGCCATAATGCATCTATTAAAAAACTACATCCTATGGGATGGGATAAACTGTCGAAACCCATAGTTGAGGTGGGATTGGGAATTAGGAAAAGCTTAGACCACAACAAAGCACTATTACTCAAACGAGTTTGGAAAATTCATGATCAGCCTGACTCGATTTATACATCAATGTGCAGAGAAAAATATTTCAACAATGAACCTTTTCGCCCACTTTGGAAACAAATCAATTCCCTTCTGCCTTGTATCTCACCCCATATTTTCCACCAAATAGGTACAGGAAATTCAATCCGGACCAATTCAAATTGGATACCGGACCACCCACCTTTAACCCAAAATCAGTGCCAAAATTTTCCTTTAGCATCTGATCTTATAGACTCAACTTCAAACTCTTGGATCCATGACCGATTGTCACAACTACCACAATCGGCTATGCTCAGGATTGTTAACATTCATCTTCCGCAAGATGGTCCACCAGACAAAATTATTTGGCCCTACACAAAATCTGGGAAATACACAGTTATCTCCGGGTACCGTATGCTCACTCAACATTCCAATGCAACCCCTTCCATAAATCAGCTACAACCCTCAACTCACATCTGGACTTTAAAATACCCCCCAAAAATACAGCTTTTCTTGTGGAAAGCTATTAATGAAGGCTTACCTACCTTCGCTCTATTATATAAAATTCACCTTACTACCTCCGCCTTATGTCCTAGATGTAAGTTATCTCCAGAAACAGCTGAACATATCCTTCTCACCTGCCAATTCGCCAGAGAAGCTTGGAACCTTCTCTTCAACCATCATGAAGCAGAACCTTCCTTTCAACACCAAAGACCTCAACCATCATCAACCAACTACTACAGCTCAAACAATCTACAGCTGCAACAACTTCTTTTTGCTTCATCTTGTGGGCACTTTGGTTGGCCAGAAACGATCTAATTTATGGAAGAAAACATAAACCGCCTTCTGATATAGTCAAACTAGCAAACCACATGCACCAAGAATACAATTGGGCAAATTCAGTGCTACCTCCACCCCTACCAGGCGTGATTGCTACAACACCTGACACTTCATCACTTCAGATGACTAGAAGTATTCAAGTTGGTTGGAAACCGCCAGAACCGCATTGGATCAAAATCAACACTGATGGAGCTGCCCGCGGACATCCGGGACCTGCTGGTAGTGGTTTTATTTGCAGAGACTCAACAACCTCAGTTATTGTTGCAATGGCCCAACCGTTAGGGATCACAACATCGCTACTAGCAGAAACATGGGCACTACTCATGGCTCTAAAAAAAGGTCACACTGTACCAATGGACTAAAATCTACATTGAATCAGATTCGCAGACATTAGTTCATTTCATCAAGAAACAGACTGATCCTCCATGATACCTGAGAGATATGATTGCTGAGATCACCAAAAGACTGCAAGAAATTCCCCACTACAATTTGTTTTTCAATTACAGGGAGGCAAAAAAGGCAGCGGACACTCTTGCTAATCATGCGGCAGATAATAGTCATTAGGGAGTATTGCACACTAACATATGGGAATACATGGTCCCCGATTTTTTGGAACAAACTGCATTAAATGACTCCAGGGAGCAATATTCTCATGTGTAATTCCGCTTTAATTTTATTAATACAAGTTCTTGCTTCAAAAAAGAAGAAGGTAGAATTCAATTCTACACGCTGGACAGCACAACGTACATATTACGTATGGTTTTTCATTTAGAGATGAAATACAGAAACAATATTATTTTTTATTTTTTTCGTGCATAAACATTACTGCCTACTACAACTAGATGACCACAATGCTTGCGACCCCTTAGATCAAATAAACGGCGGTCATATGATTATGAAATGTGTTTTTTTTCTTCTTTTTTGATTGGTAAAGAATTTGATGCTAGCGGGCTTCAAATTAAGGTCACTGGTATCACCACCCAATGATTTTACCACTATACTGCAGTGACATTAACATTACGAAATGAGTATATTTTTCCACTAAAATGTATTATGAACATAATTTTCCAGTGCAATCAAAATAACAAAATTGAGCCAAAAAATATTTTAACATTTCAGTAAAAGATCCAATGCATCGATATTAGACCCCTCTTTGTGTATACCGGATATCATTGCCGTCCAAGAGACAATATTTATGTTACTCATTGTACCGAACACTAGTCGTGCATCTTTCAGATAATCACATTTTGTATACAAAACTATGAGTCAAGTTTGAAGAAATTTACGAGGAATATAATGAGTTTTAATCATGTGCAAGTCAATCCTTTGTCCTTTTTTAATGGCTTTCTTGTTTACACATAGGGCATGATTTAATATACCGTTAACGCATGATTTAATTGCCTGGGTGTTTGTTAGGCGAGAAACCAATTGAGTTGTGAAGTGATTGATAGCAATGGATTTCAAATGTATGGGATGAATATGGAAATGATATGTCTTCTTGAGAAGGAGCATTGTGTAATACCAGAGTGAAGGACCATTGGTGGTGATTTACGGAACAGTTAATAATTTGACGCCGATTTTAATTCAGGCTCAAGTTTGACCAATCTGAAATCTGGACTCTTCCTCCAAGTTTGACTTATCTCGCACTAATCTCATAAAGATGTGTCACCAGTCTGGTTTGTTGGAACGGTGCAACCAAAAATTCTAGCCATGCCTGAGTGCAAGATGGGCTTGAGAAGGAGCATTGTGAAATTGTTATTATAATCTTCAGCTGTTCAACCACATTTCACATACCCATGTCAGGATCTTCATCATAACTCATCAAACACTCGGCAACATCAGCTGGTGTAATCTCCACTAAGCCTAACAGTTCTTCAACTTGTTTCATCAACTCATGTTTTTCGATTTTCAAATAATTCTTTGCCAAAACCTTAAACGATTCCATGTTACAATGCATAGCTCTAGAGAATGAAATTTATTAATGTACATTTACTAATTGGTGATTTTCTATGAGAGATTTCCAACATTTATTGGAATTAGGAAAGCGAATTTGGGTATTCATTGCATATCTTGAGTATATTTTCGGTTTGGGAAATTCCTTGGTGTCCAATCAACCTTAGACTATAAATACCTAAGTTTGCATTTCTAGCAAACTATCCTAAGATCCAGTCAAACTTCATTTCTTGTTGTTTCTGGTGGAGCCGTCTATTAGGAGAGGAAAGTACCCTAATTAGGCGTAATATCTTACGACCGCTAGTTTAAAGACATCTGTGGGATCAAGAAGCTTTACGTGATATTGCATGATTGTATTAGTTTTCAATTATTGATTTGATTGACTAACGGTTGTTGTATCTTTGATTGCACCTAATTTGTTTATTCTTGAGAACCTTCTCTTCTAATATAAGGCTCACTCAAACTAGATCAAAGTATCGACGAGATCTTTAGAACTGTTTGTAAATCTAAAGACGTATTGTGATAATCCATTGTTAACAGACTCCGTTCTGTGTGCGATTGATCACAAGAAGATTCAAGCGTTGTTGTGCAGGTTTTGAAGAGATTTTAAGATTTTAAGACGAAGAAGATTTCTTATTAGTTTTCGTATCTTGTGGATATAGCGCACAAACCTTGATCGTCTGGGATCGCAACTAGAATCTATTTATCTTTGATAGATTTGATTGTCTAGTTGCGTAAGATCGGCAACTATCATTTGGTGGAATTTTTCAGTGTCTGAATCTGATTAGTTGTAAATCTGAATCTAAGTTACTGATTTGGATTGATCTAAACCCGACAAAGGAGTTTATTAGTTTAAACAGAAGAGCCTTTGTCAAACTCAAATCACAAATTTGAATAGAGTTGATACCAAACAAATTTTTATCCTTTATTGTTTGGAAAGGAATATTGGTGTTCACGTGTGTGACTCTAGAAGTCGAAGGCGCATGGATACTGAGGGAACTAGGTAACTCCGGGAGTCTGCTTGGTCTCAACTGTACGAAGTTGGTTTTAGATTTTGTATAACGGCTTAATTCTAAGAGTATTCAATGGACAAGGTCCCGGGATTTTATGCATTTGCGGTTTCCTCGTTAACAAAATCTTGTTGTGTCATTTACTTTTTTATTCCGCATTATAATTGTTTTATTATAATTAAAGTAAATTGCACTTGTACGTTAATCCGCGTTACTTGACTTTGATCCTAATAGTCTATCGGTTATTACTGTAAATATTGTCAAGTAAATATCTTGTTGTCGTATTGTTTCGTCCTCGTCCATAAAAAATCACACAAGGTATAAGACTTAAGTTGTATTGTCTCGACTCTGTCCATAAAAGATCACTTAAGACAAAAGACTTATAGGTTGATAAATAAAAGATTGTGGTGTATTTGGGTACCCTCGTCTTTTCAAATTCTTTCAACTTAAGTGGTATCGGTTGGCATTTTTTTTTCTCTCACATTGTTCCATATATGAAACATATAAAGAAAATTGGTTGCATCCAGAAATACCTGATCGAATTTTAGATAGTGGTAAGAAATGAGGTTGTCGTTCACTCGGATTTGTAGAGATTAAAGTTTTTAAAAATATTAAACAATGGGCGAGAGGTACTGGGACTAAGGATTTAGCCAATCTTTATAACATAAGGTTCACTTATTTATTCTCAACAATTTTAGCTCAAGAAATATAAACATGGACTCTATTTTTGCCAAGGTAGATTCTCAAAACATTGATTGTAAATGTTAAGCATGGGACATCAAATCACCTAAGCTAAGCATGACCCATCTAATCTAATGACAACCAATTTAATCAAATCATATTTCAATTAATTTTAGTGCCAAAGTCATAAAAAAGAATAAAATAAATTTACCCATGTATGAAGTTTGGCTTCCTCCGTCGTCCCAGTGTTGGGGTTTAGTTCTTCATGGTGAAAACACGCTCAAAATTCATCTTTATTAATGCTCAAAAGTGTTTTATAATTGATGAAAAGGAGAAAAAATGGTGAAAATCGGGTTTTGTAACAATTATATTTGTTACAAACCTTTGTTACAGAGAACGATAATTGTAAAGTGCTGTTGTTACTATATCATATAAGACTGTCAAGGAACGGTCGCATACATTGTAGCAGTTACGACTGTTTTTGGGCGTCTTATGTTCTTCGTGTTCTTCATTTCCGCAGCAGCAGAAACAGCATCAGCAGAGCCTGTAAACCTCTTATTTCTCGCCTCCTCAAGCCTTCTCAGCTCCCCAAACTCCCGACACCCCTTCTCTGTGATCCTAGGAGCCTATTTATACATCATTGCGACATTGAATCTCCTCCATTAACTACAAATAATCTTCTTTTACTCGGGTATATTTTTTTTCATTTTTATCATTGATTTTGATTTTCACGCATCTGCAACTGTATTTCTTCACGCTCCAGGATATCTATTAAGTCTTCCAAACACGTGCAGTACACGTTTAAATTTCTCACAACTCGTGCAAGATCATGTTTTTCCTCCAACTCCCTGTTTGGATTAAAACAAGTTATCCAGCCAAATTTGATCGATAAAATCACCCATACTAGCTTTCTATAGTCATATCACGTCTACCCACTAAGTTTCGGGGATTGAATCTCATTAAATCACGTCCAAACATCCGATTGAAATTCTGCCAGTGAAAGGGAATATTTTCCCTCCAAAAATATTTTTTTGAATTTGAGAAGAACATGTACTCCCCCTAATCCTGCATGGGTGTCCCTTTAGCACTTGTCTTATGGGGTGCAAATAGTAATTTTTTGGCGTAGATAGTAATTTTTCCGGGGTTCCTCCGACACATTTTTGGGGTGCTTCCGGTGCATTTCTAGGGTGCCTTTAGTACTATATCATGGGGTGTAAAACACCACTTTTCGAGCCAATTTCGCCGTAAGAGCTTATTTCTCTAAAAATACCTACAAAGACATAAAATAACAAAATAAATACAAAATCGAACACTAACAATATATACAATTGAGACATAGTAGACACAATAATGCGTCTATCAATACCTTATTAATAGCATACATCAACGATGAATCTTGATCGGATACGAACACTTTAGGAAAAGCACCTTCCCGGAAGACTAACTATAATTCTTCTAACCCCCAAACGTAACTCTTTTTCTTCTCATTTTTCAAGAAACAAAAAGCCACGGTGAACGACGCCTTTGTCGACGTGTACCCAACCATGTTCATTAACGACATTTCATACTTGTTAGTCTTTTACGTGCAATCCAATATCATAACTTGTGGGAAGCATATAACCAATTGGACGCATTCCGGGTGCGCAAGAAAAAGTTGTGTGACATGGACGAAGTCATCCAATTTATTTGGAAAGTGTAGTTATTCTTCACCAATAACCACATCAATTGTTGCATCACCATCCTACCTTGCAAGTTATTTCTTCTCAAAGTAGTTCTTCGGTTGTAGATAGTTTTCATAGTCGACTTTTTATTCTTGTCATCCTCCTTCAATTTACTAAGAATCCTAGATGATGCCATACGTGCTCGTGTGATTTTATCTACTTTGGGAATCTCGTTGGGTTTGAGTCGTGCGACTTTTGCATGTCTGTGAAGGTCAAGTGGATGTGGGTGGTTGTGACGACGATCCATGGTTTTATTCATAACCCAATATTCTTCATCTTTGTTGAAGGATTTATTCTTGAGGTTGAAAACGATCTTGAAAGGTTCCTCATCTTTGTCCTATTCTTTCTCCAGGTCTTCCCAATATATACAAAACCCTTTCTAGCCTTGCTATCGCCGGTTCCACTTCGCTCACAAACCATTTTAAACCTATCCCCTCGGCTTTGTTGTCCACAAACTAGTACGCAATTTATTTTCATTGCGTGTTCCTCAACCCAAGCTCTTTCTTCAGGTTTACTTTTCCATGTCTGTGTTCATTCAAAACAAATACTAAGTTAATAAGAAAAACTTCGGAATATTCCGACAAGATAAAGGTAAACACCAAATGCTTACATACCAAATCATTTTGGAAGTGATCCTTCGTATCTTCGTGAATTACGTCTACATGATCAGGTTAATCGTCGTCCACCAAGCACGATCTACAAGAATATCACCAGGTTAGACATTACGAAGGAAAATTTATGATAAGGTTCGACATATATACTAATTAACTAACAAGCCGATCCCTGAACTTTTTGACGGTTCGGCTCTTACGATATTCACTACATAAGCTGAACCATTAACTAGTTTTTTCGAACAACTCTCAGGAATAGATTCGGCTTGTTATGAAAATTTAAAATAATCCGAACTAGTATCCAACAACTAAGCAGGAAGTTGTAAAATCTATGTTTGTCCAATAACTTTCACATTTCAAGTGAGCCGAACTGTTCATCTTATATAGCAAACCAGGTAGGTTTGGCTGATAATTACAAGACGAACATATACCTGGTTCGCCAAACTCTGGTGGAAAAAACAACACCAATTTTTAGATGATTTCAACCTACAAAAATGAAATTAAACATAATATGGAAGCATACCTGTGTATTACTAGCATTAGGTTCCTCATCGAAGTATTTATAATCTAGATTTGGCTCATAAAAATCATCATCATGAGTTTGAGTTTGAGTTTGTGTAAAATCATTCTCATAATCTAAGAAATCAGCCATTTCCGGATCATTGTTGTAGTTGGTGTTTATTTTCTTAGGTTTTTTAGATGAAAATTGTCCCTCCTCATCCATTGAAATTACTTGAATAAAAATACAAGTTTTCTCCTACTTCCCCTTCTCCAAAAAAAAAAACCTAACTTTTTTTTTATTCCTCATAATTTATCATCAACATAAATTTTATAATTTAATTATCTTAATCACTAATCATTAATATTAATCACTAATCAATAACAATTAATTATTATTACTAACACTAATACTAAAAGGGAAGATTTGCCATTGCAAAAAATATTTGGTTAAGAGGCTTTTGTATTTACTATCTACAACTTGTTTTTGTCTTTATTCAATATGCCCTGAAATTTTTAGGTATGCCCTAAAATAGGGTTCCTTATATATGTTTGCATGGATGGTAAGTCCAGCAACTTGTAACCGTTCCTAATTTTTTATTATTTAATATATGCACATAGGCAGTTTTGCGGATTAAAGAAAATAGTTAAATTAGACAAAGTCCAAGAGAAAGAGGGGAAAACCCTCAAGGTTATAAGTACACTTCTATAATTGTGCCCTCCAGTGAACTTCATTAGTGAAATAATCAACACCAGCACAACTTACTAGGTTATCATGCAATATTCATACTATAACCTAATGAATGAGGAAGTACTGAAAATCACATAAGAACTGTCTAATAACAACAACAGATTCATTGCCATAACTATTAAGAATGCCATATCAATGATGGAACCAATAACCAGTTAAGGAACAACTAAAGAACAAGATTGCTAATAGGGGTACCAAATTGCTAGGGGGTGTACCAATCCTTTACCAATATATATTTTGTCATATATGCATTTTGGAACACCTCCAAGAAATTTGGTACCCCCTATTAGTATCCTTGGAAAAAAAATTATTGCCATATCAAGGCTAAGTATGTTAGAATATGGGCATCCAACTCAAAATCAATTCGCAATGAGGGGAGTGGCTCCTAATGGATTATAAACCGCAAGATCTTAGATAATCCAAACAATATGGGACTAACAATCTCAACACGCCCCCTCACATGTAGCCACATTGGGTCTAACACGTAGACAATAAATCGGGTGACGCGGAGTAAAGGTACGGTCAAATGACTCGACACAAATAGCCTGCTCTGATACCATGTTAAAATATGGGCATCTAACTCAAAACCAATTGGCAATAAGTGGAGTGGCCCTAAGGTATTATAGACCGCAGGATCTTAGATAACCCAGACAATGTGGGACTAATAATCTAACAAAGTAACCACTAAGATAAAAGGTAAACGAAATCTACCAAGGCTAAGGTATGGTGTAGATTGATTTTGTAAATGGGAAATAAAAGTAGGGTTGGAGATAGAAAACCAAATCTACTACAGTTCTTTACTTTATCTTCCTCAGTCCACATCATCCATTTGCTATTTCCAGAACTTGAGTTCGGAACTTCAAAATCCCATTCCCAAAAATCAAAAACTAGTGAAAACGACAACATCGACGAGATTTCTTCCAGTACTGGGATATCCACACCTGATCCATCTACCACATTCATGTCACTAGGGTTAGCAAATGCCAGTAGCACAAATCTTATTATCCAAAAACGGAATAAGGAGAAGAAAAGTGGATGTTCTTTTTTATGTTTTTATTTGAAAATAAAGCAATTATTCATCATGAACCACCCATCACGAGCTCTTCTTTATAACTCAGAGAGAAATTTTCTAGAATTTATGTTGATCAATTTAATACCTGAAATATCAAGCTTCGGACTTCAAGCTCTTGAACTGATCATGCAAATGAGAATCAATAGTTTTTGGAGATACCTCTAATTAGTTTGGGTAATTTGAAATCCATAATCTCCGTTCATGTTTTTTTGGTTGTTGCTTAGCTCCACAAAATAATATCCGTTGGTCTTAACATGTTTGTGCACTTCTCTTCGTGTTATGCAGCCTTACAGGAGCAAAGGAGGGCGATGGGCTAGTTTTTGAGTTCATCGGGTAAAGGCAGTATCCATATTAATCAATGAAAACCTACTTCTTGTCATCATGCCTTTACATTCATCAATAACTGCTGGTTCTCTATCCATCCGTGGTCGAAAATCATCACCATCATCAAGGAGACCATCAATATCACCGTCACCACCTAAACAACCATCAAAGAATAAGAAGTTTTCGTGCAAACACCTATTTAAAAGTAGCGTGCTTGATCCGAGGACAAGATATAGTAAAACCTCTCCGGAGGAATACTTTATATAGGAATAAACTCCATATAAGAATAAAAGTTTATGGTCCCGACTTGGACAGTTATATTTAAGAATAAACTCCATACTGGAATAAGTCATAAAAAAATTTGGTCCCGTCTTAAGGAACCTACCTTCATACAAGAATAATTAACATCATAATATAAATATATAGCACTTGTCATACATTAAAGTTTAAGATGAAGAGATTTTTGTAACCATATTACAAGTTCGTTTTGCTTCAAAATGGATTTTTTGATTTTTTGTGCATGGCTTAATACAAATATCTTCATACTCATTTGATTTCATTTGTGAATTTTCGATGTGATAATTATGATATATGTGAATATTTCATTATTGATTTTGTATTTACATAACTATTAAAAAAATCTTCATTTAAATAGTTTTTGTATATACTTAGACACATTTTTGTGTTTCCTATGCATATGCATGAATATGCCCAAATACACATTTGAAAAACATTATTTTGGTCTATTCAAGTTATAACCTCGATATAAGAACATCCTCCATATAAAAATATTTTTTTGTGGTCCCTAGGATATTTTTATACAGAGGTTTTACTGTACATCAAAAACTGGAACCGATTAATTTTGGTTTTAAGGGAAGTCGCGCTATTCATAGATCCGCTGTTTTTCTTCTATCTCAACGTCGGTGATGATGATAATTCCTTTTGTTCATAAAAAAGGATCTGATTATCATTGTTATAGTGCTACAATCTACTATCGACTTTATACATGTGTTCCCCACATGGATACAGTTTCGGTTGGCATACGTCATTCCAGAAGAACTAGGTGGTCGCCGTCGGCTGGAGTCGAATACCCGATCAATTTTTAATAATTATGTTAAGTCTTTCAAAGGAATATGGTTTAACATATTCATTATTCTACCTATTCTCCAGGTCAAATCTTTTACCTACACAACTCCTAATTTCTTTGAAGTACTTGTTTTTTTTTCCTGTTTTTATTTTTTATTATGAAACAAAAGTTTTATTAAGAGTTATAAATGAGCAGTTACAGAAGGTTTATCCTTACGTATCCAAGCATTGATACCTGCTAGAAAATTCCCATAATACTCAAAGCTGGTACTACGAATTCAAGCTTTCTTAGCAATACTATCTATTGCTATATTTTTTATCTCTAAAAACTAAATGACAATTCCATTGTGGATTACCCTGAAAAAACATCTAGATGTCTAAAATATAAAAATGATTTAACCAATGAACACAAGGAACATTTTCCTTGATAGATTTTATTAGAAGTTCATCGTCTGACTCAAATATTACTCTTTCCAACATTAAGGAGTTAGCCCATTCCACTGCAGCTTTCATCGCTATACATTCCAGTTGCTCGACCTCATGATCCAAATTTACCCTTGCATCAATGGATTTCCCTTTAGCTCCAAAGCACTCACCCGCATAATCATGAATTATAAGACCAATGCAATCTTTTCTAGTTTCTTTTTTAAAAGAAGCATTTATATTTATTTTCAAAAAGCTCATGTCAGGGGGTTCCCACTTTTGAGCAGAAAGAGTTATCTGTATAGACTTGCATATTATTAGATTGAACCATAACAGAACAACATTGATTCACAAGATGTTTAATGCGTTCAATAGTAGATATTTTGTTAGGTTTGAGACTTTGAAAGATAGAAGAACATTTATCCTTCCACATCATCCGGATTGTAATCATAAGAGAATAGAGGTGATACTCCTTTTATGCAGAGTTAGCTCCCATGCCATTACTACCTATAGAAAACCAGCTTATGATCTAGTGCAAAACATCAGTATGATCACTTTGAACATTTGAAACATTAACACTAATTCCTAGCCATATGGATCTGGCATAAGGACATTCAAGAAACAAATATTCAGCAGATTCATAAGGGAAATTACACAGACTATAGTGCACATCAATACCTTCTTATTTTTTATTTTCTTATTTTTGTGTCTATAGTTTAAACATAAAATTTTGATCATACCATTTTGTTTCAGTGCAGACAGTGTTTTAGTTCCTCATGCCAAAATTGGCTCAAAAAAGCGAAACAGATATGATCATGCCAGTATCCTTCATGTCGTTCATGTTTCAATTCATTCCAAAAGTTTGTCATGCTATTATCTTATTAGCCAGAAAAATGCAAAAAGTAGGCCATGTTTTTGAGACTTCTTTGTGGTGGGTTACCGTGAATCTTGTCACTTACTTTGTTGCCTCCCATGTACTTGGGAGCTCCTGGTACCTAATTGCAATTCAACGTGTTGGAGCTTGTTTAAGAAGGATTTTTTTGGGTACCACTGTATTTTCGGGGACCATTGTTTTATAAGGCCACCTACCTTAAAATTATAAGGGATGTCCTAAATAATGGAGATTGCTAATTCGCACTTTACCATAATTATGATTAATACTAAACTAATAACCACCTAAATATATATCTAACCTAATCTAAATTAATAACCTAAAACCTAGCCGCACTGGAGAAACAAAATTATTCTCCTCGTCTTCTCTTCTTCTTCTTCTTCCTTTCAACGTTGTCATCGATTAATCGTCGATTCATAAAATTTTCATTGTCGATTAATCATCAAGTATAAAAATACCGCTCCGAAAGAATACCACAAGGAAGCCTGGAGTAGGTCCTGGATTGGCACATCTAGCAAATCTCTCAAATCCGATTGTGATTAATAAAGGAGGGAAACATCAAGGTGAAGTCGAAATCAAGTATCAAAGACGCAAGAACAAAGCTAATTCTAGCGATATGCAAATTCGAAGGTATTTTCCCACAAACCCATTGCTTTTAATTTGTTTTTGATTGAAAAAATCGATTAGAAATCATAAAATTATGGTTGAAATGTTAGTTACAGATTGTTGTTCGGTTAGGAGTAGTTTAGAAAAACCCTAGTTTTATAACCGAACACCCTGAAACATAGAACACCAAGAACACGTAGGTTAGAACGAAAATTTTCCTTGCGTTCGCATAAGTTTTTTACTTAACCGAACTCTTATCAGAAAACACATTGAACAAGGTTCGGTTATATTCATAAAAAATATTTGCAAACCGAACTTCGAGTTCGGTGCGTTCGCATAATTTTATGATTCTTCCCAGTTTACCGAACTTAGTTGTATACATATTTTGGGTTGCCGAACTCCTATATAAATACACAATGGTTGAGTTCGGGGATTTTCGTTAAAATCTTTGCAAACCGAACTTTGTTCTGAAAACACAAAAGTTGAGTTCGGTTTGTGCGACTTTTTTCTTGCTTAACCGAACTTCATCCGTTGAGATAAAAAAAAAATATTTATTGATTAGGGGTAAATGGATTAAACCAAAATAACCATTGCCCGAGGATCTGAGAACTCCCACACCTCACGGCCAAAAACATCTTGGTGCCAATAGACGCGGTACTAAAAATGTTAAATTTGGAGATGTCGTCCATGAAGATGATAATGTAATTGAACAAGTAACTGAAGCGGTGATTAAAGATATGAGTTCTTATGTCAATCAAGAAGATAATGAAGAGGAGGAAGAAGAAGAGGAGGAACAAGGAGATAATGATGGCCAAGAGAAAATTAAAGAAGGAGATAAGGATGGACAGGAGGAAATTGAAGAAGAGGAGGAACAAGGAGGTAAGGATGGACATGAGGAAATTGAAGAAGAAGAGGAAGAAGAGAACGAAGATAACTATGGAGGCAAGAAAAATGAGGATGAAGAAGAGTCCGAATAAGAGGAGGAAATTGTGCCGGAAGTTAAAGTGAGAAAGACGCCCAAGAAGCCTAAGGCTAGATATTCATACATTCATACTGAAGAATTGTGTTTACCGCTAAAGAACCCAACTTATGGTACTCCAAATGATAAAGTGGTGGTATTGTTTGGCTACAAACACTCGAATGCTAAGATATTTGCGACAAAGGTATTGTATCTTAACTATAAAGTTTTTTTGGTGATTATTTTGACTTATATTTTGTTCTATATTTTTGTATGTATTAATATACAAGATATGATGTTTTTGTAGGATCATAATAATGCGTTTCGATTAGTGAAACGTCAAAAGAACTTTATATGGGATCTAAAATAGGAGTGTGATGAAGTGCAAATTAAAGTATATGAATGTGTATTATGGAACGCAATAAAGCTTGCGAACCCGGAATATGACATTGTCACCGTATCTGCATTTGCCGAGAGAGTTTATCCGGAGACGGATATCATGCATCTACCATTGGCGAGATGGCAATCACTCCTGATGATACAAAGAGAATCACCGGGCTACCAATCATAGGAAAATGTGTTCGAGAAGGCTACAATCCATCGATGAGGTATGAAGCTCTTGAATTATTGGTTGAGAAGTGTCTAGGATGGGGTAAGGAGAAGGCACAATGTGAGTTTAGACGCGCTGTTAAAGATCCTAAGCCTGGTCAAGAGTATAATGATCGTGAGGAAGAAGGCTCGTTTAAGAAGAAGTTGAAAAAGTACAAGATCAAAAATTTGAAGGATGAGTTTGGAGGGACAAGAGACAAAGTAAGTCTGGAGAGTTGGTGATGACAGAGGAGAAGATCAAGCACCATGTAACTGCTTATCTTTTATATCAACTGGGAACAATTATCTTCCCCGACACTTTTGTAAACTTGGTAAATGCCCATTATCTTCAGCTTTTGGAGGGCCTTGATGAGGTGAACAACTACTCTTGGGGCACTACGGTCTTTGCATTCGTTCAAGAGGAGCTTAGAAAATCTTCAAGATTAAAACTTGTCAAATTGGAGGCTACTACACTCTCATTCATCTAAACTCCGAAGTGGTAGAAATAAAAATTGAAAGATGGTATACAGAGTAAAGTTCGGTTGGAAGCAAAAAAAAATCGCCTTACCGAACTAAATTGGTTGGGTCAAAAAAAGATACAGAGAAATGTTCGGTTAAACTGAAAAATAGGCAGGTAACCGAACTTTAAGTTCGGTGTAGAAGTTCTATTTGAGTACTAACCGAAATTCTTTTCTTTGTAACCGAAGTTTTTGATAGTTAGCAGAATTATTGTGTTTGGTAAATAAAAAAAATTGTCTGCATACTCTTGACCTAGCATTTTTGGGGTTTTGTCATAGGTTTGGGTGTACGATGATAAGCACGTAAGTGTTATATTTTATACCCTTATTTATATTAGTTATGACTCGATATTTTAGCTAACGACACTATTTTAAAGTTTTTGAAGGAAATACAAACAAATACAATCATCCGGTGGAAAACTCACTAAATTACAAGCTAAACGGCGGTTGCGACAACATGTTACTCACAACTAAAGAACTGAACTAGATGTGGCTGCCTATGTACGTTCATTTGGGCACTGCTTAGCCACATGACGGCATGAGAAGACAAATGGTGGAACAAAGGTTTGAAGCAGACCGATTCACACCGATTCCACTCAAGCAAAACAAGTAATGGACACGTGGCTTTATCACCACCACATTTCTATGTGGAATGTTGAAGTATCTGAGGCATATTTTTCTTCTTTTCCCGATTCAAAACTAAACCTCGAGCAGCTGCAGTTACAGTCATTTTCATGGGCAAGAGACGTTACAGAGATAGAGATATCGATGATTATGGAGAGCCTTGCTTCAATCCAGTGACAGCAGTATCTCGTGGCCTTTGATTGTTTTGAAGAACGGAAATTGGGTTAAGTGAGAGTTCTCGTTGCAGCAACAAAAGATGGGAGCTGAATATACAACAGAGGGGACTGACAAAGCTTGTTTGAGAAATTGACTGAGTTTGAGAAGAAGGTGCTGTTGGCTGGATAAAATGACAGAATGGAGACTGACAAAGCTCTTAAAGTAGCAGATGGAGGATTTATGTGAACTGAACCCTGTTTGGTATTGTGTTGTGTGCTCCGGGATGCCTGTATTTGCATCAGTTGCGGATATCTTGAACCTGATGAATGTATGTGTTGGTGTTGGTTTGCTATGGATTGAACTCATTAGAGGAATGCAGGCGGTGATTGGTGGATGGCCGGAGATGGCCAGGCAACAGAAATTGCAGCCGAAAATGTAGAGCTGGTGCTGTGACCAGATTTTGTGACAGTGAATGGTGGTAATCGGATGAAGCTTCCATGCTATCCGACTGCTATCGGCGGAAATCAGTGACGACAAGGTGGCATGAATGGTGGTTCAATCAACTTGGGTTTGTGATGGGAGCGGAGTTTCTGTCAACGATGGTTGGAGCTGTAAAGTCAGTGAAGAAGAATCGGTGGTGGTGATGGCTAGTTTGGGGTTCGCTGTAATTGGATGTGGACTGAAAGTTCAGGGAATAGATTGGTGTTGTTGCCGGAAGGGATAGGAATGAATTGCAGCAGCTAAGTTAGGCTGGTGGAGGTTAGACAGTGAAAAGATGAAGAGAAAAAGTTGATGCTGCGACTGGATGTAGCTGGCGGCAGCGGTGATATCACAACAAGAAGGGACGCATATGTTGGCTGAATTGGTTTTACTGTGAGCTGGAGATGCGAGGATAACTAGTGGTAGAGTTGAATTCGTGGTGGAGGTGATGCTGGAAGATGGCAGCGAGCACTCCATGGTGGAATATGATCTGACGAAGGAACGGAAGAAATGGAATTTATGGCTGTTTAATCCGAGTGGAGCTGGGGATTTCTTAATTGATGGTTCGTCTGCAATTTGAGTAAATGGCTCTTCTGTGAGTTTTTATTCTCGGTTATACTGGGCAGCAAATTAGTGGAGACAGGTGCCGTGTTTTAGGAAGCAGCCGGAGTTGGGAGATGGACTATGTTGGTTGATTTGAATCGGTCGTGGGGGATTAATGGTGTTGGTTCAGCCGGTGGTTCATGAGATGACGAACAGAAATTGAGAATTGGTGCAGTGGCTTTGGTGCTCAGAGGGTGATTAGGTGATTGACTTTTGTAAATGGGCGTGGTTTTCCGACTGGGCCTGGGGAATCACAGTTGCTAGGCCTTATGTTAACTCGCAGCAGCAGCACTATATGAGGAGAAAACAGAAACTGAGAGAAGAAAAGCAAGGAGGCGCGGCACAGAGCCGAAAAGAGGAAACGAGGGTTCGAGGATTCATTTCTTCGATTTGGTTTCTTTTGCTTAGCTAGTTTTATTTAGATATGTTTATGGCTTTTGAGAAAGCCATGTTAGGGTCTAGATGGAAGCCAATTAATTGTGTAAACTCTACGATGATATCTCTAATAATGAATGACTAGTGATTTCTTTTCATAAAGCTTGGTATTCAATTGTTAATTGTGATATTCTTGATTATTTATGCTTTTCAATTGATATTTCGTGCTTTGGTTAAGTCCTTTGACGTGATATGCTTTAGGATTGATATTTGATGTTTTAGAATCGCTACCTATGAAGCGAAGGAAGTTACAGAAACTATATTTTAGAATTTAATATATCATCTTCCGAGACATGAGATTGATTTCGAAATTTGTCTTGAGTAATAAATAGAGATTATAGTAGAAATTAATAATTGAATTTGGCGGAAATCGAAAACCCTAATAACCCATTACCTATTTTTTTACGATTGTTTATTATTTCATTTTGTCCCGAATATCTGAAAAATCGTTAAACATCATCTTTTTGATTAGTTAATTCTTGATATTAATTAGTAGTGGTATTTCACACTCCTCGTGGGAACGACATGTACTTGCCATTGTCTACTAGTTAGACGTTGTGCACTTGCAGTATATTTTATAGTAGGTTTTCCGATCCTACCATACGACCACTTCCCAGGATTGAAATTGGCTCATGCTAAGGAACCTTGGCCTTATAATAAGCCTACAGCAGGGAAATACCAATTCTTTGACTCACAGAAGAAGGCAAAAGAGGTTCAGTTGTGTGCGTTGAGGGAGAAACTGGATAGGCTGACGGTTGAAGATGTGGTTTTTCATCCATACACTTTACCCATCGATGAAAACGAAGAAGAAGTCGAGGTGCATGAATTGTCACTTATCTCGGGTTACAATAGACCATTGTGGCATCCTTCCGGTTACTCTATGTATGATCCTCGAAGAGAATTAAGACAACTTTCTTGTGTCCAAATCATTCTCAACGCGGAGGACGACAACTTCAAACTGTTGGTTAAGGGAACCAAGAACACGGCGAAGTATTTTACCCTCAAGCATGAACCAACTCCATCTGTAGATCACTGGAACGACTATCAAGAGTGGGTTATTTGTGAGGATGACTGTGTAGTTGCTGAGGATAATCTAAAGGAGACTCTCGTGGGGTACATGGAATTATATAGCCATTTTTCTCATCCTCTTGTAATAAATTGGGAGGCAAGGGAGAGAGAATAAAGAAGACTTCAGAAGCAGATGCCTAAATGTGGCGAAGATGCGATTTTCAAGTTCTTATCAAGTTTTGGAAGAAAAAAAGATGTTCGTTTGTGCTTTTGATTGAATATAGGTGAATGGGAGTAAGAAATTGTTGAAGAAATTGATGAAGAAAATCCGCACTGGAGATCCGATATCCACCGAAGAACAAACCGATCTATACGACCAGTGAACTAAGGTTATATCAGCCAACGTTGTTGAACCAGGCCAGCCCATGACAGTCAAAAGGAATCGACAATAAGGGGAAGGTTCAAGTCGGGTTGTTCAGGAACAAGGCGGTGGAGATGGACCAAAATTGGTAATTTTTCAGTGTTTTATGAATGTGGTAGGTTGGGAATAAGTAAAACGTTCGTCCATAGTACCAAAATATCGAACAAAAGAAACTTAATCTATGACCAATACTGTAACTTACAGAGATTTGTTCAGTTACCTGCTAAAATTTGGATGCTAACCGAACCTTGTACTTGTAAAATATTTTCAATTCAACACTGTTCAGTGACATGCCAAATTTTACCGGGTAACCGAACCAGGTAGAATTTTTTTCAGGGAATTTAACCAAATGGTTTGGCTATCCCTTAAATTTGAGTAGGTAACCGAACTAGGTATCGAGAAAAGTTGGGAATTTAACCAAATGGTTTGGTTATCCATGAAATTAGACCACATAACTGAATGTCGATAGAAAATTCCAATTTTGAGGTTACAAATATTCAAAAATGGATCAAAAATAAGATAACATTTCATTTCATTAAATCCGAAAGACAAATAATTAATATGAAGTAACATTGAAGGAATATAAATAACAAAGATCATTACATTTGAATGAACCAATTATTCATATAATTTGAACGGATAGGTGCTTTCTTCCAAGATGCGATAGCAATCGGAATGCATAAACAACTAGCTGTACTTGGTTTCATATCCATCGAGAACCCCACTGATAGACACATTTTTGTGTCTAAGTTGTCCTCAATTTTCTGCATTGTTGGTACTCGTTTTTTGTACTTATTTGGTGTTTGTAGGTATTTCTAGGAAATAAACATTTTTGGAAAATTTGGCTCGAAAAATTACTCGGGACACCCTCGGAGGACATTTGCTAAGCGGACTCCCAATTTGGATAAGGGGCACCCAGTTGCTAAGGGGCACCATAGTGTTATTCGCACCCCAGAACAGGATAGGGGCGCTCCATTTTCTTCACCTGGTTTTGGCGGGTAATTGGTTTAAAAACTCCGGTAAAGTGCATATTTGTCTGGGATGATTTCTGGACGTAATTTCATGCAACTTTCTCGTGGATTCAGTTTGGTTTGGGCATGTTAAGGGTAAACATGCTTGGTAGTGGACTTCGATTCGAAAATGGAGGGTTGTAATCACGCGTGGGAGAAAACAGGGAGTACATGCAGAGAAGATATTCTCCATTAAACCCGAGCATAGCTGGTGAGATTTTCTTTCCTTTTTTGTTTGAGAACGAGCTGTCATTGAAGGTGGTAATTTCTTTAGATTCAATAATCAAGGGATGCTTCTTCGGTTGGAACCAAAAAGGGTAAGTATTCCTCAGTTGAAGATATCTCGGGATATAGTTGGTTGTGGCATGTGTCTGGAAGGTGTTTGACTCAATCCAAGGAAGTGTTGGATCATGCTAAAGTATGCAAGTTGTTGTTAACGCATGAAGAAACAAGTAAGGAAAGAAGATTTCCCGAGTATATTTTTATTTGCTGTAGAGTTATGACGAGATTCTGGGGAGTTATTGCGAGGTATTTTTGGTCATGTTTGGTATATAAAAGGGAGTGGAGGTGAAGAGAGGGGGACAGAGAGTTTTTGAGAGGTTTAGAGCATTGACAGAGCTGATTGATCGAGTTGCAGAGAAGAGTTTTCTGTTGCTGCTGTGAAGAACACGAAGAACAAATACTGCATAGGATAGTAGTTGTGCTACAGTAGTGACAGCGACGGTTAGTCATTATCGTTTCTTGTAACAGTTAGTTTGTAACAATTGTAAGTGTTACAAACCCGGTTTTAATCATTTCTCACGTTTTCATCATTTGTAAACCATTTTTGAGCAATAAAAAATGAATTTTGAGAGTGATTTCACCATGTGGAGCTAAACCCCAACACTGGGACAATGGAGGAAGCTAGATTTCTCAATGTGGTAAATTAATCAATTCTTTATTTACTTTTTGCACCGATTTTTATTGATTTAAGATTTCTATTAATTATTTGTTATTTTGTTTGATGACACATGCTTAGTTCTAGGTAATTTTGATGCTTCAGCTTGCAATATACAAGTAATATTTTATGAAATCTACTTTGACAAAGAATAAAGTTAATATTTCTTTTATTTTGAGCTATAATTGCCTAGGATTAATTTCTGGACCACTTGAATATGAAAAACAGTGAAATCCCGAGTCTCAGTAAATTCTTCATCCTGTGACATATTTTGTATATATATTTTTTTATTTCTAGTATTTTCTATTATTTTAGTCTAAAATCAATCTCATCAAGTCCGAGTGAACGACAACCTTTCTTACCACTATCTAAAATTAGATCAATTTTTGGCATCGTCGACGCGGACTTGTCTTTAGGTTAGAGTTTTTAGATTTATTTTTATTTTTACTTTGTTCTATTTTACGTTTCTTTGGTATTTATCTTTGTGCTACACGTTTGGTGTTTGGATCGAAAAGAAATTGAGCCAAAAACTTTGGTGACTAAAAACCTTGGAGTTAAAGATAAAAGTTAAAAGAAAAGAAAAAAAGAAGACAAAGAATTTTATTAATTTTTTTTAGGTTTTTAGATTTTAGTTTTATTTTTCTTTTAATTTTTAGATTTTATTTTGATTTTCTTTTTAGAAATTGTATTAGGATATCTTTTATTTTTGTAATCTTATTTTCTTTTGGACTTTCTTCTTTTGGACTTTTGACATTTGGACATTATTTTTATTTTTCAACCCTAAGGAAGGGTAATTAAATATTAAAACTTCACACGGAAGGACGGAAATTACGATATTGCCTCGGCCCATCAGGTTCGCACAATGACACAGGAGTTGGTGGCCCGAGTCGACTTCAGCGGTTCATCCCCCGTCTGGAACGGGAGGTAAGTTTGTCTAAACACCTGCGAATCCCCTGTCAGCGGGTTTACTGTCTTCCTTCGTATGCATATATGTTGAGGACTGAAAAAGGATTAATTTTCTAGTAAAGGGCAAGGACTGGCCAAATCAAGATAAGAACTCGGATTTCATCACAGTTTCCTTCTTGGCCGACTTAGGAACACGTAACCTAAGCCTTAAATTTTGTACTAGAACGAGACCATAGGGTAACGAGCTTAGTAGGAAATTCATTCAAAATTCATATTTGTTTCTCTATTAAGCCTAAATCGAAGTTCATGATGATTATTGTAAGTTGAGCGTGCCTCTTTGTAGCCCAAGAAAACGTTTTCCGGTGAGGCAGGGGTATCCAAGATCCATTGAGCTTCTCCTGTCTCTATTTAACCTACATTAATTCAGATTGATTCCAGAGAGGTTTGCTGAAATTGTAACGAATTGCCTTCTTTCAAGTCGTGCATATTGAAAACATAACTGCGAAGCTGTGTATGAAACTCTAGTTAGACATAGTATTAAGGAATACAATACAAGGTTTATTGCTTAACCATTAAACTTTGTATATAAGACATCGACATGATCATATGAATGTTATTGTGATTATGTATGGGTATGAGTGAAGATTTCATCCTAGGAAACAATGTTTTTACATTAGTTTAAAGGAAGTACAATTCATAAACTTGTTTTATGAATCGAAAGGGAAAACGCTAGGCTTATTGGTATTGTTATTCATTGCAAATCTTTTGAACTACCAATATGTGTGTTTATTATAACCGCTCATGACTTGCTTATGTTCTTGGTAAAACTATTCACAAGGCCTGACTTTTGTATTGGTGTGACTTTTATTAGTGAAACCGATCTTAAGTAATCACCTGAGATGGTATGATCGATTTGTTGTAATTTGTATGACCAACTTTAGTCATTGGGGAACCGATCCTAATAAGAGGTGCAACCGATCACAAAAGGGGAATCGATCCTTGTAAGAGGTGCACCAAGTTTCTAGTTATTGGGAACCGATCCTATGAACATGTGCAACACGTTTTTAGATATTGGGAACCGTCTTTAGAATCTTCTCTTCTGATATAAGATTCACTCAAACTATATCGAAGTTTCGATGGAGATCTTTAGAATATATGTAGATCTAAAGATGTCTTGTGATAATCCATTGTTAACAGATTCCGTTCTGTGTGTGATTGATCACAAGAGATTAAAGTTGATTGTGTGCAGGTGTTTATTGAAGATCTAAGAAGATTTGAAGTCGAAGAAGATTTCTGATTTGGATTCATAATCTTTGGTGTGCATAATACTTGTTTCGGGTAAAGAGGATCCAACTATAATCGGTTTATCTTTGTGATGGATTGGATTGATTAGTTGAGTAGATCGGCATCAATACAATTCTTTGTGATTAAAAGTATTGATTGAAAAATCTTGACAATTACTTTGGTAGTTGTTATTAGATAGATCTAAGGACCTGACAAAGGAGTTTATTGGGATAAACGGAAGAGACTTTTGTCGAACTCATATCACGTTGATTGAAAAGAGTTGTTACCGAACAGATTTGTTGTTCCTTTACTGTTTGGACTACGAACCAAAGGAATCGGTCTAAGTACGTTACTTATTGCAAGTTGGAGGCGCAGGAATACAGACGAAACTATGTGAACTATAGGTTTAGTTGCTTGGTCTCAACTATACGAAGTTGGTTTAGATTTTGTATGGCGGCTTAATCCCGAGAGTATTCAATTCTGGACAAGGTCCCGGGGTTTTTCTGCATTTGCGGTTTCCTTGTTAACAAAATCTTGTTGTGTCTTTTACTTTTCTATTTCCGCAATTATAATTGTTTTATTATAATTAGAAGTAAAATACACAAACGTTAATTCCTATTTACTTGATAGCAATCCTATTGTGTTTGGTTAAGTCCGAACCTTTTATCAAGTAAACATACTTCGTTATTGTATTGTCTCGATCTCGTATCCATAGACGATCATACTAAGTGTGAACCGATTAGTTGTATTGTCTTGACTCAGTCCATAGACAATCACTTTCGGAGAAAGGACTTATAGGTGGAAAAGTTTTAGATTGAGGTATATTTGGTTACCCTCGTCTTTTCACCTACAATTATATTAAACTGCAAGTTCACAATGTCTACTATGTAAAACAGGGAAAATACAGGTCTAACCCACAGAGACTAGGTTGGTGTGAAGTTTAATTTCTAAGCCTAACTAATACTGATTCAGATTAAGGGGTTTGTCGAAACGACGAAACAGTTGATATGAAGTACAAACTAGAACGCAGAAAGTAAATGAAATAGAGGATTTTAAACACACAAATGGAAAGTACTAGGGCAGTTGAATCCAGTACTTAACCTAGGTTAGATAGTTTAGATAACAGTGTTGTCCCTTTAATTGGCGGTAGAGATACAAGTCTCCCGTTCTTCCGATAATGTAAAGATTCATAAGTAGATGGTCTAATGTCAACTAAAGGATTAACCCCTAGAATTAGATGTCTTTTTATAGCACAACTAATCACAGACTAACCATATCAAATAAAGCATGAGTTAGAGTAACGACATATAAATGTTCTAACGACTACGGATGCGAGACATATGAAGTGAAAGTTATATGTTGGTACACAAATATTAAACCATTCCATACGCAAAGGATTTCAGATAGAACAACAAAGTTAGCCAAAACAATCTAATTAGATTAAAACCTTCATCTCAACCCTACCTATAGATTTAGAACATGAGGATCCCAATAGAAACAGAGAAGTAAAATTGGAATTCAAAAAGTGATATACCCATGTTATTGATTGAAATCCCTCTTTCTATTTAACTGAATCTTCCAAAAATCACTCACACAACATTAACAACACATAAATTGAGAACTAAAATCCTATTACTCTTGTCCCTCTCACCGGACTTGCCTTTAAAGCACAACCCTAACCCTCATTTATACACAAAGTTTATCCCCAAAATGTGTGACAATTTCTACCATTACAGTCTAAATTTTAGCGATTAGATGTTCTTGAAACTCACCATTTTGTGGATAGACTTCATTCTGATCAACCACCCTATTGCTGTCACTTCCTTGCTGGCTTTGTTGGTGTTGCAGAGGACTGGAAATTAAGCCTTTCCCTTTGCCATTCTCACTGACGTTGGAGACAAATTCGCCGGCCTATTGTTCCCCGAGTACCACTGATATCTAGGGCTATCTTGAAGTAGGTACATAGATAAAAAGTTGAAATAAGACATCAGATCTGGTTTCAAAAAGATGGTGGTTTAGGTATGGGTTTGACAGCTTGAGAGAGAGGCAATCGGCGGTGTTGGCGGTAGAACAGATGGACAGAGTGATAGAAATATTTGACATGCTAAGAAAATTGGAGACATAAAGATAAGCCGAATGAAATTTTGGGAAAGAAGAGCATAGAGAAAGAAATTTGTTTCTCGTGTATGAGATTGAGGTTAGAAAGGTGATGATGTATTCTGGTGTAAAGCATGAATACCTTGTTTTGGTATTCAAGATGGACCTTTGGCTTGATTTCATTTCCATGTATTTGAGTTCTGAACTTCGGCCCACTGATTTATTTCTTCTTCTTGAACTTCTTGAACTTCTTGTTCACTACTGGTTCCATTCACTGCATAGATATAGTCGCACCCCGACTGCCTTCTCCATTATATCTTAAAGCCGACTCGACATCTAGATCGACAAGGCATAGCAGCTCTACTTTGTGCAGATCCCATGTTTACTCCATTGTTTCATCCCCTACCATTACAAAACAAGAAATCAGGGACAATTACCACAAATTTTACTCGCAAACGATCAAGTGATACAAAATATATAATTTGGCATAAATATAGGGAATTCGTGCAACAAGATACCGTAAACACCTACAAAATGATAAGAATATGTACAATATTAGGTGCTTATCAGTCAACATTGGATTGGAGTTAGGTTAGCTAGTAAAATTCCAAATTTTTTGCGAACGCACCAAACTGTAAGTAATTTTTGGAATTAGAACCTGTTCGTTTTGGTCTATAACTTGGTCCCTTAACTGAACCTTGTAGTTGGACATAGTCATTAGACTAGTTTTGGATCATTCAAAGTTCTATAATTTAGTTGAAACTAAAATAAAATAAAAAGAAAATATTTTTAATTTAAAATTATTGAAAATACGACACCAACATAACAAACAAAAGTTGAGGGTGATACTAAAGATAAATTTTAAACCTACTAACACCCAATATTTATAGTAAAACATGCTTAATATCTGAAACAAGCCCATAAAAACTTTTTAAGGACGTAGAAATGAGCTTCATATTTGAAATTCTTTCTTTTCTATCTTCGCCATTCATCTAGAGATCTTACTACGGTTTCCTCGAAAGTTTCACCTTTAAGTCGATACTGTTTAACAATCCGAACTAAAGCCATGAATTCTTTAACCCTAAGTTTTATCTTTGAAAATCGAATGAACAAAGCTGCACGATCACGGTTGTGAGGGTTTCCGGTTTCGGAGCAGAATTTCTCATGAATTTTACCCCAATAACTCTGACTCATTATGTCATTCATTCGTCGTTCTTCACCCCTCTTTGGATAATACACTAC
Organism: Papaver atlanticum; assembly: GCA_023531105.1. Taxonomy (NCBI): domain Eukaryota; kingdom Viridiplantae; phylum Streptophyta; class Magnoliopsida; order Ranunculales; family Papaveraceae; genus Papaver; species Papaver atlanticum. The sequence continues at coordinate 4,494,411 of JAJJMB010006998.1, read as the reverse complement.
ATAATTTCTGCAAAGAGAAAGATCTTCATCTAGAGTAAATTTAGGACATCGCTCTGCCATTTTTAAGAGAGGTGATATAAAAACTGAAATTGTTTATCAGTATATATAGAATAGAGGTGGGCAACGGCTCTTTTTTTCAAAACAATATCTTGATGATGTTCGGTTGACAGAACAATTGTTCGTGTTAACCGAACTAATCTAATGGCTATATTTTCGAATATAGTAAGTAGTTCGGTTAGGCCGATAATAAATTCTCCCAATCGAACATTCTGATTTTCACAGTTTTTTTTACCTTTAACGGCTATATTTATGAAAATAGCCATCACCAAAGGAGTAGTTATTGCGAATTTTGATCAGCTAATAACGTCCCTAACGACTATTTTTTTTTTTAAATATACTATAAATAGAAACCCATCACTTTCAAACTAATTCACATATCCCTTTCTATTAATAAAAATCTTTCACCCACTCATCCCTTTCTTACTCCATCTTACTGAATAAATGGCTCATCCACTCAATAATGTTGAAGATGTCTCTATCGTTCAAGCTTTGATTACGATAACGAAGCACGACTACGATAAAAGTATTATAACTTTCTTGATCACGACAATAGCCAAGACATGTACACTAACATGGATAAAACATGTGATGCCTGGTGGAACCGTATATATATGATTTTTGAGGCATTAGACGAAAATATCCATAGGAGGACACAACATCTCATGAACACTAGATTCGAGGAGGTATTTAGAGAATGCGTGGCTGTGAAAGATGAAATTAAAGCCATATTTGATCGTTATCCCGGTGCAAGGGGTGCCGAAAGGGTGCGTATGTCAATTAATAGTTTTTTGAGCCATTTCTTTGAATGATGCTTACTTATAATTGGTTCATTTTTCCAGTGGAGTGGGTGATCTAATTTTAATTGTGTTGTAGTAAAAGTTCCTTGAGACTTGTGAAGATTTTCGATTTTAGACTTAAAAACTCAAAATAAAGAAAACTTAATTAAAAATTTGATTTCAAGATATTGAAAATGACCAAGACACTAGATTCTACTATTACATATGAATGAATGATGGTAGATATTCCAAAACTCTAATTATCTTTTAATTCCTTTATTTCTTAATTCACAAATAATCAGGCAATTTCTCAAATATTAAATGTATTCCCTAAGCATAGATTATCGATTGCTTAAACAAGGTATAACCTATCAAATTGAATCGCAAGTAATTAAGAAAATATTGCAAACAATTTTAAACTCTGTGAAAGCAGTGATTGAGTGAATTATAAATAAAAATTAGAGAAAAGAAATTAATTACCAATTATTCATGCGTAAATGGCTTCCTCCATTGCCTTGGTCACGCGAGAATTAGCTCATCATAATGGTAACACACTCAAAATATGAATTCATTGCTCAAAAGGTGTTCACAAATAATGAAATGGGAGAAAAATTGCTTAAAACTAGATTTGTAACACTTATAATTGTTACAAACTAACCGTTACATGAAACGATAAGGATTAACTGTCGCGGTCACTGTAGCACAACGACTGTCCTAGGAAGTATTTGTTCTTCGTGTTATTCACAGAGCAGCAGAAAACTCTTCTCTGGAACTCGATCAATCAGCTCTGTCAATGCTCTGAACCTCTACCAAACTCTTTGTCCCCCTCTCTTCACCTCCATTCCCTTTTATATACTAAACATGACCAAAAATACCTCGCAATAACTCCCCAGAATCTTGTCATAACTCCACAACAAAGAAAAATATTATATACCAAACAGGACAAAAAATACCTCGCAATAACTCCCCAGAATCTCGTCATAACTCCACAACAAAGAAAAATATACTCGGGAAATCTTCTTTAATTGCTTGCTTCTTCATGCACTAACAACAACTTGCATACTTCAGCACGATCCAACACTTCCTTGGATTGAGTCAAACACCTTCCAGACACATGCCACAACCAACTATATCCCAAAATATCCCGAGATATATTCAACTGAGGAATACTTGTCCTGTTTTGTTCCAACAGAAGAATCATCCCTTGATTATTGAATCTTAAGCAATTACCACCTTCTGTTGACAATGACAACTCGTTCTCAAACAAAAACGGCAAGAAAATCTCAATAACTCTGCTCGGGGTTTAATGGAGAATATCTTATCTGCACGTACTCTCTGTTTTCTCCTACGCGTGATTACAACCCTCCATTTTCGAATCGAAGTCCACTACCAAGCCTGTTTACCCTTAACGGGCCCAAACCAAACTGAATCCACGAGAAAGTTGCATGAAATTACGTCCAGAAATCGTCCCAGACAAATATGCACTTTACCGGAATTTTCAAACCAATTTCTCGCCAAAAACCAGGTAAAGAAAGTGGAGCGCTCATATCCTGTTCTGGGGTGCGAATAACACTTTGGTGCCCCTTAGCAGCTGGGTGCTCCTTATCCAAATTGGGAGTCCGCTTAGCAGATGTCCTCCGAGGGTGTCCTGAGTAATTTTTCAAGCCGAATTTTCCAAAAATGTTTATTTCCCAGAAATACCTACAAACACATAAACACCATAATAAGTACAAAAAACGAGTACCAACAATACAAAAAATTGAGGACAACTTAGAAACAAAAATGTGTTTATCAAATACCCCCAAATTTATATTTTGCTAGTCCTCGAGCAAATCTAATCTAGAAAATAAAAATCCTAACTCACTGTCGTAGGCAACACGATTGCACTTAGCGTGTGCAACAAGCCTTTGAACCCCTAGGTGGCCCTAGTGGCCGAGTTATAGTCTCGGGAAGGTTTACTAGAGGTGTACCCACAAAACCTTTACTCCTGACCCTAGCTATCTACGCAGAACCTTGAAAGGCACTAAAGAATCTCCTTGGTTGGCATACTCTCATTGACTACAGGAGGAAGTACCCTGATGCGAAATTCCAATTGCTATACACGAGTTTGCACTCACATACTAAAATTCATATATAAGTGACAGAGCTCTACTCAGATGGTTGCACTATGGACATCAATATCTGGAATCAACAAATCACATGAATAAATTAAGAAGATGGAAATAGAGAAAACGTAGATGGTTTTAGATGTTGATTAAGGTGAATGGTGTTTCCCATATCTGTCTGAAAGCCACTGCCAGGATGAACCTATTCTAATGGACTGAGATACCGGTATGAATACTAATATCAACACAGCTGGCATACACAAGGGGACCAGCGGTGGATAATCCTAACTCTAGGTTAACACAACTGGCATATACAAGGGGACCAGTGATCGACTTTATTGAATTTATTCCGGTTGGTCTGATGGTCTGGTCTCACTTTTTTTTTTGGTAACCAAATCACTCTATTTCACCCTATTAGCGGTAACAACTCGATTCGTGTGCCCCACCAAATCACTTAGAGAAACATATTTTAAAAAAATAAAATAAAAACAGAAGGTGAAAAGGACTTAACGAGATGTGGCGAAACTACCATGTTATTTCTAACACCTGAGCTCTGTGCTTTTATGAATATACTCTATTTAGATGCTTCCATCCACTCAGATTGGTTCCTCAACTGCTACAACCAAGATGCTTCCATCCACTTAGATTGGTTAGTGTCATCCTTAATAGGCATAAATTTCTAGGCTTTGGAGTTTATTTATTGCAACTAAAAGCTAACAAAAAGTTTCTTCCCCACCCCCAAACTTAAATCTAACATTGTCCTCAATGTTTCTAATGAAAGAGCAATACAAAAAGTATAGTAACACGGGGGAAAAATAAAGAGTGAAGTCGGAAAGATAGTACTTGGGTAAAGCATAACAATCCTTTTACGGAGATTAAGAAAGAAAATAATATACAACATACAAACCGCCTTGATGGTCAATCAAGGGTAAACAGGGTCCTCCAGAGGGACCTCCTCAACATCACCTGTAGGCAAGGGCTCTAAAAAGGGTTTCAATCTGTGATCGTTAACCTTCGATGAACTACTACCATCCGGTGTCTCGATCTCAACAGCTCCATGAGGAAACAAAGTGTGAATAATAAAAGGACCCGTCCACCGAGAAAGTAACTTCCCAGGGAAGAGATACAAGCGGGTATCATAAAGAAGAACTTTTTGACCTGGAGAAAATGACTTTCTTAAAATATTTCTATCATGCACAAGTTTAATTTTGTTCTTATACTCCTTAGCACTATCATATGCATATCTACGAATCTCTTCCAACTCATTGAGATGGAGTTTCCTATGGGCTCCTGCCTTGTCAAGTAAAAAATTTAGCTGCTTAACAGACCAATATGCTCTATGTTCTAACTCAACAGGTAAGTGACATGCCTTGCCATACACAAGTCGATAAGGTGACATTCCAATGGGGGTCTTAAACCCAGTACGGTAAGCCCATAAGGTATCAGTAAGCCTAGACGACTAGTCTTTCCGATTAAGATTAACTATTTTCTCTAATATACGTTTTATCTCCCTATTGGAAACCTCTACCTGACCACTAGTCTGTGGATGATACGGGGTAGCTACTTTATGTGTAATACCATATTTCTTCATCAAAAGACTAAAAGTTCCATTACAAAATTGCGACCCTCAATCACTAATTATAGCTCGCGGTGTAACAAAACGTGTAAGTATATTTTTTCAAGAACTCAATCACAACCCTATGGTCATTCGTTTTACACGCAACCGCCTTAATCCACTTAGATACATAGCCTACAGCGACAAGGATATATAGGTTACCAAAAGAATTAGGAAATGGACCCATAAAGTCAATACCCCACACATCAAAGACCTCAACAACTAAAATAGGGTTCAAGGGCATCACGTTCCTACAGGAAATGGTTCCCAATTTCTGGCGATGCTCACAAGTAACATAGTAACTGTGGGAATCTTTAAACAACGAAGGCCAGTAGAATCCACACTGCAATATCTAAGCAACAGTCTTCTTAGCACTAAAGTGACCTCCACAAGCATGATCATGACAAAAGGAAATAATACTGGACTGGTCACTCTCAGGTATACATCTCCTAATAATATGGTATGGACAATACTTAAACAAATAAGGATCATCTCAAAAGAAGTGCTTAACCTCGGCTAAAAACTTAGAACGATCTTGTTTACCCCAATGTTGGGGCATTCGACCAGTAAGAAGATAGTTCACTATATTCACATACCAAGGTAATTGGGTAACAATGAACAGTTGTTCATCAGGAAAATTATCCCTAACAGGAGGAGAATCATCAGGGGTATCCACAACAAGCCTAGACAAGTGGTCTGCTACTACGTTTTCTGCACCTTTTTTGTCTCTAATGTCTAAGGAAAATTCCTGCAACAAAAGGATCCATCTAATCAATCTAGGTTTAGTATCCTTCTTAGAGATACTTCAAAGAAGCGTGATCAGTAAAGATTATGACCTTAGAAACCTAAGAGATAGGGTTTAAACTTGTCTAAGGCAAACACAATGGCTAACAGTTCCTTCTCTGTAGTGGTATAGTTCAACTGGGCATCATTCAGAGTTTTGCTAGCATAATAAATCACATGAAATAATTTGTTTTCTCGCTGACCTAGTACAACACCAATAGCATGATCTGAAGCATCACACATGATCTCAAAGGGTAGGTTCCAGTTGGGTTCCCTAGAATATGGGGCGGTAGTAAGTAAAGTCTTAAGCTTCTCGAAAGCCTCTAAACAAGCATCATCAAATACAAACTTAACATCTTTTGCAAGAAAATTGCAAATAGATCTAGAAATCAAGCTAAAATCCTTAATGAATCGACGATAAAAACCTACATGCCCTAAGAATGACCTATTATCTTTTACGGTTTTTGGGACCTGTAAATTCTTAATAAGGTCAACTTTGGCTTTATCTACCTTTATACTCTTAAAAGATACGATATGCCCTAAAACAATTCCTGAACGAATCATGAAATGACATTTCTCCCAATTAAGCACTAAGTTCTTTTCCTTACACCTAGTCAACACTAATGACAAATGATGCAAGCACTCATCGAAAGAGGAACCAAACACTGAAAAGTCATCCATAAAGACCTCTAAAAACCGTTCTACCATGTCAGAGAATATGCTCATCATACAATGCTGAAAAGTCGCAGGGGCATTACATAGCCCGAAAGACATGCGTCTATACGCGAAGGTACCAAAGGGACAGGTAAAAGTGGTTTTCTCTTGGTCTTCTGGGGTAATAACAATCTGATTATAACCATAGTAGCCATCTAAAAAGAAATAATGACAATGACCTGATAATCGCTCTAGCGTTTGGTTGATGAAAGGAAAGGGAAAGTGATCATTCATAGTGACCTTGTTCAATTTCCTATAGTCAATACGAACACGCCAACCCGTGGTCACTCGGGTTGGGATTAATTCATTATTATCATTCTTGACTACAGTAATACTGGATTTCTTGGGGACAACCTGAACAGGGCTGACCCACTTACTAACTGAAATGAATGCCTGCATCTAACAACTTATGAACCTCGGTCCGAACTACTTCTTTCATATTAGGGTTAAGTCGATGTTGCATCTCCCTAGAAGGTTTGGTGTCACTTTCTAAATAGATCTGATGCATACAAACAGTGGGACTTATACCTTTAATGTATGATATGGTCCACCCTAACGCTTCCTTGTTGTTTTGAAGGACGATTACTAGCCTACTTTCCTGATCACTATCCAAGTCGGATGCTACAATCACAGGTAAAGTCTCAGATGGGCCTAAAAACACATACTTCAGGGTGTCTGGTAGTTGTTTAAGGTCCAACTTAGGAGGCTCTTCTAACGAAGGAACTAGGGTAGACTTAGAAACTGGTAGTGGTTCGAACTTAGGTTTCCATCCATTACTAGTGTCTAACAAAGGGGATGAATCTAACAAAGCATTAATCTCATTAATCACATTATCATCATCAAAATCAACCCCAGAGTGAGCTAAGCATTTCTCTAATGGATCTTCTAATAGAGTGTTTGGTAATGACTCCTCAACTAATGTTCCTTTCACGTTTACCTCTTCTATGCTCGAGTCATATAGTTCAGAGGGTAGCTTACTAATATTAAAAATGTTCAGCTCAATAGTCATGTTACCAAAAGACAAATTCATAATACCATTTCGACAGTTGATGATCGCATTGGATGTAGCTAAAACGGGCGACCTAAAATCACTGGTATTTTGTTCTCTGGGTCAGGGACAGGTTGGGTATCTAGGATAACAAAACCCACTGGATAAATAAACTTTTCGACCTCAATAAGAACATCCTCGATCACACCACGAGGAATTTTAACAGATCTATCAGCTAACTGAAGTATCATCTGGGTAGGTTTCATCTCACCAAGTCCTAGCTTAAGGTACACATGATGCGGGAGTAAGTTCACACTAGCTCCTAAGTCAAGCAATGCTTTCTCAAAACGGTAATTACCTATTGTGCAAGAAATGGTAGGGGACCCTGGGTCTTTATACTTAGGAGTAGTGGTATTCTGAATAATTGAATCACGTGACTAGCTAGAAAGGATTTCTTCTGTACACTAACCTTTGCTTTTGCGTACACATATCCTTAAGAAACTTGACATAAGCAGGAATTTGCTTAATTGCATTTAATAATGGGAGGTTGATAGTGACCTTCCTAAAAACCTCCAATATATCATTAAAGTTGGAATACCTCTTAGTTTAAACTAGCAGTTGTGGGAATGGGGCTCTGAGAACAAAGACTGACTCCTCGGGAACCTCATTGGACTCTTTAGAGACTCTATTAGTCTCTTCAGTTTCTGATTCAGAAGGGTGAACTACAACATGTTCACTATCAGGCATGGTTACCTTGTTGTCTACCACTCTACCACTCCTAAGGGTTTGAATAGCGTTCACATGTTTTGATGGTCTTCTACCTACTTCATGGATTCCTTTAGGATTGAGTTATGTCTGACTAGAAAACTTGCCCTTTTCTCTCAAAGTCTCATTTATCTGACTAACCTGGTTTTTTAAATCGGAAATGGCCCGGGAGTTAGCATAACCTATATTTTTACTCTCTTATATCCCTTGCGCAACCATTTGGTTGATCCTTTCAGAGCTTTTAACAAACGAGGCGAGAGTCTCTTCTAAACTCGTGATCTTTTTATCTGAAGGGTTCCGAGTTTGTGCTGGTCCTGAAGGATTCTTACAATAACCAAAACCTGGGGGTATAACCTGAGAGTTACTATACTGACCTTGACTCTGGCCCTTAGACCAAGAAAGGTTTGGATGGTTTCTCCAAACAGGGTTATAGGTTTCTTAATATGGGTAAAACTTTTGACGGTTATCAAATCTAGAGTTATTGTAAAGAGCATGGGCTTTCTCTTCAATAGTTTTCCCTTCCCAAAAGGACTTGGTCTCTATCCCACCACTAGTGTGACTCAATTCTAAGGCTTATAACCTTTTTTATATATCAGCAATTTTGGCATCTGAATCATAAGATCCTTCTACCCTATTGACATTGTTAGAGCAATGCTCGGTCGAACTCGCAAGCGTTGCTATCTCAAGCTTGTTGTCAAGTTTAGTTGCCAAAACTATAAGTCTTGATTTCTAGTCTACTTATAGCTAAGTCCCGGACTAAGATAGAAAGTGTAGTTGAGCTCTATACTCCACGACGTTCATCATACAAAGACGAAGAACTACTCAAGGAACTGGTGGAACTTCATCGACTAAAAGGTATGTGGAGACTTGAAATTATCTATCACTTAAAAAGTCTATCTATTCTATCTCCTATCTTGAGACAAAAGTCGTATTACTATATAAAGTTCGATTATACACATTTGGTATTTCAAGCCGAGTTTATCTCGCTCTCGAAATATGTGTTGGTAAGATTTCGCTTTGGCCAAGTTCATCTTTACTCGTGACGAAAGTCATGTTGATTGTTTCAATCTCTTGAAAATTGCTTTGATGAAAAATAGAGCGTTACTAACCTCTATATATAACATCCTCTAAGAATGTTTCAATGATTGAAATAAAGAGTTTAGAATATGTAACCTAGGGAATGAAACAGTTCAAGTCAAATATTACTAACCTCTAGTGGAAGGATGATGTCGTCGTTGTAGCTCCTTACTTCTTCACATTCTTCAAGTCTTCACGTAATACTTGTAATGTCTCATATCCTAATACTTTCAAGCTAACCTATACGAAGTTGACTCTAGCATATATAATCAAGCGACTCTTCAAATGAGTTTTGGTTCACTAAAATATGACAACCAAACTTGACATACCAACGCTTGGTGGGTTCAACCGAGCTATGCTCTAACAATCTCCCCCTTTGTCAATTTTAGTGACAAAACTCTTACATCATATGGATAAACAAATTACAAGAATTCATTACACATACGCTTGATTCCCAAATTCAATAGCACAATAACCTGTATACATTCAATCCATAAATGCCGCTGTTGACATTATAATAACAAAGCTAATACTCCCCCTAAAGGTAAAATAGGTAGATTTTCAATCCGCACATGTTTGTTATTCCCTTATCAATATGATATGCTACCCCCCCTTAGTCTATGCTTTACTCTTTCGTTAGATAAAACGTTTAAGCACCATTGTCCTTTCCTTAGTGATACCAAATCAATACCAATCAATATTAATATCATTTGTTTACTCCATATATTTCTCCCCCTTTTTGTCACAAAATGACAAAGGTACGAGCAAATAAAAGAACAAACCGAAGGGATCTTACAAATCTCACAAGACTTGCAACGTATAAGAGTTAAGCACAAGGGTTCCACATACCATTTTTGATAACCAATATCAAAACCGAAACTACAAAGTAATTTTGTTTTGATATGTTACCAAGGAAACAATTGCCTGAAGCAATTTTCCCTTATAGTTTAGCAAACCAAAAATCGACTAAGCACCTTAGTTCCTTTGCTAAACTGATTGTACAAATACAATCGCTTGTTCGAAAATACCAAAATAAAGATCAGAATTAACTCTATTTTTCTCACCAGGTTCTAATTATCCATATAACTTAGACCTTTCACTTTTAAACAAGACAAGTACTAGGTTAGTTAACTAGCATTTCTTGTTAAGGCATTCGATTAGACTTGAATAACTGAAACCTCCACTTTGATAAGTCTAACTAAGATCAGAATTAACGTAGTTTCTCTTATCCGGAATCGAATTCGACTAAACAATTCATCCCAAAAACCTTTTCTTTTGTTAAGCCATAAACAATTCATACAAACCAAATAAATCAACTTGCATAATTATTTACCTCAACCGGAAGCAATTGAAACAACATAGACTTTAAAACACTGCAATTGCACCGTAAATTTTGTAAGCCTAAACAATTGATACCAAACAATAAAGCAACATAACAATATTTTTTCGTAACCGGAAACAATTGAATCACACACACATCCATACACAAACAATGGAATAAAATATCAATTGTACCAAAATTTTTTAAAGCAAAAGCAATAAATATATGCAATAAAATCAGGCTTTTCTTAAACAGGAAAACGATTAACTAACAAAGTCGTTACCTCAAATTTCGCATCCTCTTCTCCAATAATGTTTGCATCTTCCCAAGGAGAATTGATACCAAAATATCATTATGTTGTCATCCTCTTGCAAGACAAAAGAATAACAACAACCAACCTTTACCAGAGAAAGGTTGAAACCCGGTTTTAACTTATGCAATGCAAAAGTTGAAACCCCGAAACACATATGCTTTTATGCTAAACCAAAAATGATTCAACATATTGTGACTTTTTCACATATTGTTTCAATCAGAACCCCTCATGATCCTTTTATAAAGCCTACCAACATGGGCTAGAACTTAATCCCTCTAAACCAAAAAGTCACCCAAACCATAAGGGTTCACACATATGAGATCGAATAATAAGGTTATGAAACCAAAATCAAACATCTCATAACATACATAGCAAAAATATAAAGCATTCAAGCACCGGCTATGTAATCAAAAACTATCACAATAAAAATTATAAACTAAAAAATTTATTCATAAATAAGATAGTTTTTATTCATAATAGACCTTATACAATTATTGGAAGAAATCAAAAATTGATGTCTATTCTCCTGATTTAGAATTACAGTATGTATCTTAATCTCTAGTGGTGCTCTTGTTGTTCACTGAGGTTTCTTCAGTGTTCAAACTTTTGAAGCATGTCTCAAGAGACTTGTCTGCAACCACTTTCTGTTTTTCGAGATCTTTAATTTGAAGCTTCAAATCTCCAAGTTCACTTTTCATCTCTTTTATTTTATCTTTTAGTTCACCCCAATCTTGAACCAAAGTAAAAAGATTTCCTATGAGTTCTTCAAACCCATGCATAACTTCACACATACCATCTGTGGGAAACCACTTGGCAAGATATGAATTATTGAAAGAAAAAAGACATGACTCTTCTTGAGATTGATCAGAGTTAGGATCATAAACGGTTCTTGAGACAATCTTCCTGATTCTTCATTTTTGAGACAAAACCTTGAAAGTTTCTCATCTTTCGTGCTTCCCTTCTACTACTCCTTATAACACTGCGAGTTATAGGAGACATACTTAATAAAAGTTTTAACCAAGGGAAGACATTATACCTAAGAGAAGATTTTTCTTATTTGATAATAATATATTTATTTCAGAAAAACAGAATTTCCAAAACTACATAATATTTTTCGAACTTCTCTTTTTATTGAAAGGAAGATATTCTTTAAATATCTCTTATTACTGAAAATAGAAGCTATCATGAACCTGTGCCCTTGATTTTTATGTGTTTTTCCCATCCAATAATAATTACGAGCACGGAAGAGGATGAGAATGCACAGTTTCGATACAACTAAGTTGTATCGGAGTAAGCTTTTTCTAGCTTACAACGAGCATCATAAACATAGTTCATGTTTCTCCTTGGGAATTTCTTCCCAAAATATTTTCTCCCAGAATAATGATCTTTTCTAGCTCTCGAGATCTGATCATGTGGAGAAAATGTACTGATGTGAGAATTTTCAGAGATAGATAAATCTCTCTTAATTTTGTCAATGAGATTTTCATACGATTTTGTCATTCTAAGGATTTCCTTATGATGCACATCAGCATACTTATTTGAAACAATTATGGGAAATTCCTGATTGTTTCCTTTGCCAGAGATTCTCTCTTTCCCTTTCTTCTGGAATCGTTTTTCATCAAAACATAAATTGTTTCGATATGGGTGAGGAGGAACCTTTTTCCAGAAGGATTAGCAACTCTTCCCTCTGATTCTTTTGAGTTGATCTTATCGGGTAGTGGTATAATCTGTTTTTCTACTGAGGAATGGTCTTTCAGTTTTTTAAGACAAGAAACTTCTTTCAATATTTTTACCACCGTATTTTGAAGAAGTATAAGTTTCCTGTCAAGTAACTGAAAGTTGTATTCCTTAAGATCACGTTCATGGAATCGGTTCAAAGTTTCCTTTGGACAAGATTTCGTCTAATCATCAGTAGATGTAGAAGATGGTTTCTCATCCTCTTCTGACTTGATGTAGTTAGGCAAACTACCTTCATCTTGATCTGTTTCAGATGTGACTAAACCAGTTTTATCACAGTCTGTAAAAGTCGAGCAAGGACTTTTAGTTTCCTCAACATCATAAGAAATCACAATAACATTATTAGTTAGATTCATAGGACGTGTCTCTTTAACTTGAGTAAGAGATTTACCAAGAGCTTCTAATTTGACAGTGAGATTCATATTCTCTTTTGCTAGAATATTCAGTTGAATGTCTTTATCTCTGATCTCATTCTTAAGAAGATTTGACTCTGTCTTTAATATTATCACTTTTGAAGACAGAGATTTTATAGGCTTTAGGATTTTATATTCAGAGATTTTTCGCTAGAATATTCAGTTGAATGTCTTTATCTCTGATCTCATTCTTTTCCATCAGAAAACGACACAAATGTTTTCGCAACTCCTGGATCATGAGTTAACGTAGTGGTAACATCTTCAACTTTTGAGTATTCATACTCTTGCATTACGTTAATTGAATCAAACATAGATTCAATTTCTTATAGGTTGGATCGCACCAAACACAGATTGTTAGATCTTTTCGTGTTTGCCTGCTCTGATACCAATTGAAAAGATGAGGGTACCTAAATATACCTCAATCTAAAACTTTTCCACCTATAAGTCCTTTCTCCGAAAGTGATTTTCTATGGACTGAGTTGAGAAAATACAACTAATCGGTTCACACTTCGTGTGATAGTCTATGGATACGAGATCGAGACAATACAACAACGAAGTATGTTTACTTGATAAAAGGTTCGGACTTAACCAAACACAATAGGATTGCTATCAAGTAAATAGGAATTAACGTTTGTGTATTTTACTTCTAATTATAATTGCGGAAATAGAAAAGTAAAATACATAGCAAGATTTTGTTAACGAGGAAATCGCAAATGCGGAAAAACCCCGGGACCTTGTCCAGAATTGAATACTCTTGGGATTAAGCCGCTATACAAAATCTAAACCAACTTCGTATAGTTGAGACCAAGCAACTACACCTATAGTTCACCTAGTTCCGTCTGTATTCCTGCGCCTCCAACTTGTAATAAGCCACGCACTTGGACCAATTCCTTTGGTTCGTATTCCAAACAGTAAAGGAACAACAAATCTGTTCGGTAACAACTCTTTTCAATCAACATGATATGAGTTCGACAAAAGGCTCATCAATTTATCCCAATAAACTCCTTTGTCAGGTCCTTAGATCTATCCAATAACAACTACCAAAGTAATTGTCTAGATTTTGCAATCGATACTTTTAATCACAAAGAATCGTAATGATGCCGATCTACTCAACTAATCAATCCAATCTATCACAAAGATAAACCGATTATAGTTGGATCTTCTTTACCCGAAACAAGTATTGTGCACACCAAAGATTATGAACCCAAATCAGAAATCTTCTTCATCTTCTTCATCTTCTTAGATCTTCAATAAACACCTGCACACAATCAACTTGAATCTCTTGTGATCAATCACACACAGAACGGAGTCTGTTAACAATGGATTATCACAAGACGTCTTTAGATCTACAAATAGTCTAAAGATCCCCATCGAAACTTCGATCTAGTTTGAGTGAATCTTATATCAGAAGAAAAGATTCTAAAGTATAAACAAACTAGGTGCAATCAAAGTTCAACAACCTTTAGTCAATCAAATCAATCGAAAACTAATAATAAACTAAAATTATCTAGTTTCCCACCAATGGTACTAATAGAGCTTCTCAATCCCAAAGAAGTCTTTAAACCGAGCGACCGTAAGAGATTTCGCATAATTAGGTTACTTTCCTCTCCGAATAGGCGGCTCCACAAGTAACAACACAACTAGGTAGTTTTGCTGGCTCTGAGAATTAGTTTGCTCGAAATGCAAACTTCAATATTTATAGACCAAGGAAGTTTGGACACCAAGGAATTTCCAAAACTTAAAATATTCTCAAGATATGCAATATATTCCCAAATTCGGTTTCCATAATTCGTGGAAATGCTTTGTCCAAATATTTACCGAAATCTCACTAGAAAATCTCCAATTAGTAAATGCATATTACTAATTTTTATTTTCCAAATATAAAATTAAAAACCTTAATTAAAAGATTCTCAATTTATTTTCGATCCGGGATTCTCCTTTAGCTATTAAGGAATATCTTTGAACAATAAAAGATAAGCGTTACTGCACATGTTCAAAGTATGTCGACATCTTTACTCTGTAAGTCCTTTTTCATACTTACAATCTTGGAACCGATTTACCACACTTCCAAACAAGTTTAGAATTGGTTCATCTGACTTCCAAGAACTATGTGATTGATTATCCTATCAAATCACCAAACATGGGTTTCACGGTTCTACCAAAACAAGTTTCGGTTCTACCTCCATGTGGGTACTAGAATTAGTCACGCTAGTTACCACAACTTGGTTGACTAGGTACTAGGATCGGTTCCCACATATATATGGTATCTAACTTGTATTTGGTGCACATGTCCATAGGATTGGTTCCCAATATCTAAAAACGTGTTGCACATGTTCATAGGATCGGTTCCCAATAACTAGAAACTTGCTGCACCTCTTACAAGGATCGATTCCCATTTTGTGATCGATTACACCTCTTACTAGGATCGGTTCCCAATGACTAGAGTTGGTCATACCAATTACAACAAATCGATCATACCATCTTAAGAGATTACTTAAGATCGGTTTCACTAATAAAAGTCGTACCAATACAAAAGTCAGGCCTTGTGAATAGTTTTACCAAGAACATTAGAAAGTCATGAGCGGTTATAATAAACACACATATTGGTAGTTCAAAAGATTTGCAATGAATAACAATTCCAATAAGCCTAGCGTTTTCCCTTTCGATTCATAAAACAAGTTTATGAATTGTACTTCCTTTAAACTAATGTAAAAACATTGTTTCCTAGGATGAAATCTTCACTCATACCCATACATAATCACAATAACATTCATATGATCATGTCGATGTCTTATATACAAAGTTTAATGGTTAAGCAATAAACCTGGTATTGTATTCCTTAATACTATGTCTAACTAGAGTTTCATACACAGCTTCGCAGTTATGTTTTCAATATGCATGACTTGAAAGATATGTTAGGGAATGAAATAGTTCAAGTCAAATATTACTAATCTCTAGTGGAAGGATGATGTCGTCGTTGTAGCTCCTTACTTCTTCAAATTCTTCAAGTCTTCACGTAATACTTGTAATGTATCATATCCTAATACTTTCAAGCTAACCTATACGAAGTTGACTCTAGCATATATAATCAAGCGACTCTTTAAATGAGTTTTGGTTCACTAAAATATGACAACCAAACTTGACATACCAACGCTTGGTGGGTTCAACCGAGCTATGCTCTAACAGTATGTATCTTTCCTAGCCTACCCCTGACCGAACTAGGTTGTGTACAAAATCATTGCAAACTGAACTCATATTTAACACCAATAATGTGACTTACAGAGATATGTTTGGTTACCTTATAAAATTTGGTCGGTAACCGAACCATGCACTTGAAAAATATTGCGAATTTTACTTATATGTTCGATTACCTTCTAAATTTCACTAGTTAACCGATCTGAAAGTTCGGTTCTTTCACTAATTACTATTCCTAACCAAAGTTTTCTCTGTGAACTTAATTCATAATTTTACAAGTACAGGTCGTATTCATGGGTAAGTTCGGTTACCTGTAAAATATTGACAGGATACCGAACTTGTTGTTCGGTTATCTGGTATAATAATGCAGGTTACCGAACTCTGGGTTCGGCAAAAACTGTAAGTATCTTTTTTCACCGACATTCTACCTGTAAACTCAAATCAAATATTTTAAATATCCAAAAATTTATTAATATATAAGACACTTTAGAAAATATAGTATTTAATTTATAATATGATGTTCAAAGCATAATTAGTATCATTACATGGTACATTTAATCATCCTCTAAAACAATAGGACCTTCATGTACAATTTCATCCGACTTCTTCAAATCTTTCTACATCTCCATGTTATGTTCATACATAAGACACCAACCCAACATTGTGTCGGGGTTAAATCCATGCCAATAAGAGTTTCCGCATATGGGAGGCAATGAACAATTGGGTTATAACCGGAGGCCTATAAAGTGGTTTCTCTTAATCAATGCAATCACCAATCTCCTACGTTTAAGTTGCTCTTAATCAATGCAATCACCAATCTCCTACGTTAAATCCATGCCAATAAGGTTCCTCCTCACCCATGCAATTGAATGCTTCGGCGATTAAGTTTCCACATATCAGAATGCTCATCCAATACTCACTTGTGACCGGATGTCCCCCGTGAAGACGACGTTGATACCTAACAAACTACTCGTTGAGACTAGCATCCCCATCGCTCAACATTGTTTTGTAAAAGGCTGAATTGTCCTTTAGTTTCCCCAATAACCTTTGACTTACATGAGTGATTGCACACCCAACATATAGGTTGGCACCATAAGTGAAGGGCCCTAGTTGTTGTACGACAACAACTAGGGAGGATATGGCGATAACATGAAAACCTCAATTACCATCCGGGGGGACGTCGTCGGTGGATATGACGTACTCTCTAATATATGGAGGTAGCTCTTCCAAGTAGTCTTTATTAATAAAAGTTGGCTTATCATCACTTGATCGACAGTTTTGTTGGATGGGGCATATTGGACCCTTAAGCTTCACGTCTCGTTGAATCGGTGGCGATGGAGATGGTAAAGGTGGTGGCGAAGGTAACATTGTACCTTTTCTCTTCATACTACTCCTACCCCGTTTCTTATAATCCTCTTGGTACTTCGCCTCGGTGTGCTCACGGGCCGAAGGATCTCTAGTGGTAGAGAGCACTTTCACTACGCTTTTTAGCCAACACCTTCACATATTATCTTATTTTATTTATTTTTGTTTCTTTGGCGCTTGGCCTACCTTTAGCTTACCTTTGTTCGGTTCGTGGACATTCTCCTTAGTGTGCGGATAAACAATTGTCCTTATGTCATCCCAAAATATTTTTCGTTCGAGTTTGTTCATATTTCGGTACATCTCGAGTACGGTTCTTCCCATTTCATTATCACCGGACACTTCTCTGGCCTCTCCCTTTGGAGAAGGGAAAAAACTTAGTCGTTTCCAATATGGATCAATGTCGCTTAAAGGAATTACGTCACTTTCATAGTTAACTATTATATGGTGACAAGGGAGTCCCATAGACTTCATCATGTTGCAAACACACACCTCGTCCGGCTTGGTTTCCCAATCCTCCATCAACTTCACTTCTACCATCAAGTGCTTAATACAAGCAGGGGAAACGTTATAATGGATTCCCTTGAATAACCGCTTATTTGTCAGTTTCTTGTACTTCATTATACGTCTTTTTTGAAACTTCTCTTTAATTCTATCCATCTCACGGTCGAAGTAGTTTTCCATAGCATTAAAAACAATCACAAAAATTTTGACACATCCAAATAGATTCTTCTTCAACCGGAGGTGAGCCGACTCTACCAAACTTGTCGCTTTATTCCCCCAATTGTTTATATAGCTTGGTAAATGCATACACAAACCGCTCTTTGTGTGGTTCCAACCATTGCTCAAGAACATATTTTACAATATCCTCGGGGTAATCGGGGGGTGACCAATGAGAAATAAACACCTCAAGATTAAAATTATACTCTTCTTCGGTGAGAGACCAAGTCAATGACTCCCATTCACCGGAGAATGCAACCCATTTAGCGTGATTTATAATGTATTGCTTATCAAATTCCTCTTTTGCATCCGCTTGTTGGTTTTCCGGTAGCTTACTAATCTCTTCAAATGTTTTTCTCTTTGGTGGAAAATTTGTGGCTTGCATTTATTCATCACATTACACCATATATGGAATGTACAAAGCATATTATGTGCCAATGGGAACACTTTCGATATTGCATTCATTAATACGACTTCATTGTCGGTCACTATAACCTCGGGGATATCATCACCTCGGTAGATCGCCTTCATTTGTTGTAAGGCCCAAGTATAACTTGGTTCTTGCTCGTCTTTCAAAAAAAAAAGGCAACGGTAAACGGTGACTTCGTTGACGTACGCCCAACAATGTTCAACAATGGCATATCGTACTTGGTAGTCTTGTAAGTGCAATCCATTATAAGAACTTCATGAAAGCATTGAGCCAATTAAACACTTTTTGGATGCGCAATAAAGTGATGCGTTATTTCTTCTTTCGGACCTTGCTTCTTTTGAACGACGTAACCTTTCTCTTGAGAAAAAATAAAAAATAAAAATTGTTGCATCACTTGTCTATCCTTCCATCATTCCTTTTAATTGTTTCAATTGCATTGTAAATTGTGGAAAAAGATGATAGGTTATCCTTGTAATCCTCCTTTAGTATACGAAGCATATTATCCGGTGAAATACCCATTTTCCTCATTTGAGTTACTTTTTCCATTTCTTGAGGAGTGAGTCTTGCGGTCATGTAATGTCCTTCAAGATGTTCCGGACGAGGGTGGTTGTGACAACCTTCCACGACCTTAGATAGAACAAATCCCTTCAAAGCTTTACTCCATTGGAATACTATCTTGAACGGGAAATTAGTTTTCTTTGAGAAAGTTGTGTTCTTCCTCCCAGTCTTTCCTTTGTATACATGACCCTTCTTATTGTGACTAACGTCGGGATCTCCACTTCTCTCACAAACCATTTCAAAGCGAGTTTTGCTTTCTTTTCCATTCAAAACTAATAAGCACGTGTGTTTCTTTGCATGTCCTCTTGCCCAACCTTGATAGGAAGATCGACTACCTACACTTAGGGAAATATAATGTTACAAAGAAAAAAAACATACTCCAAAATATTGAAGTACACATAAATTGATCTTGAACATACCAACTCATTGGCATAATGATTGGATTATCTTCGTACAACATATCAACGGGAGAAGGTTGATCATCAATCCATTGGTATAGGTACGCTTTCAATCTACGATAAATAGAACAACATCAATTGCAATCATAAATAAGTTCGGTTATAAAATTTATATATGGAAATAACCGAATAAAATGTCCGGTTAGGAATTCAAATTTGCGAAGCCATCGAATGTGTTTTGTTTGAAGTTCGGTAAGAAACTGATAGCCAAAATCTACACTTCGGATTTTACCAAATTTTAACATTAATTTCGGACAGGTATTACAACTTTTGGAAACGTACAGAACTCAAGGTTCGGTATAGACATGCTGATCGAAGTTTTTACTTGGGTTTTTACCAACTGTTAAGGATAAAGTTCGGTTATAAACTTAGTAATTCGACTAAACCGAAACTAACACTGTAAACATGGGAAAAGAAGTTCGGTTAGTTCATATTCAGTATGCCAACCGAACTCCAAAAAAACCTCCATTACAAGGTGAGTTCGGTTACCCGCGTCTTTGGAAAAAGTAGCCGAAACTACGCTTAAATATGTGTTCGGCTACCTTTTCTTCGTGTAAGGTAACCGAACTGGCTTGACTTAGCCGAAATCTACTTAAAAATATTTCATTTCTAGGAAAGTTATGACCAATTCAAACTTCTTCTTCTTCTTCTTCTTCTTCTTCTTCTTCTTTCTTAAAAACAAAACTCATCTATTAATCTCACTGATTAACTTAACATAACTGATCATCACACTAACCAATAATTACACTTACTAATCATTAAAAAAAATTAATCAGAAGGGTAATTTTGGTGTTTATATAAATATTTAGATAAATGGTGACTTAGTTTTACTTCAAATATCTTTCCAAAAAAAAAAAAAAATCCCCCCCAAAAATAAAATAAATAAAAATATAGTGGTACCCAAAAAATCGTTCTTGTTTAAGAGCTTATGCACCACCGCGGGTTGTACATCTCCGATGGGCTTGTCCGAACAAATCTTGTTACCATATAACCATTTTTCACAATGTCAATCCATGTGGCTATACGGGTAATCTACCAGGGGAATTTCCACTTTGTTTAGATCCAGAGGCTAACGCTATTGGTACAGAACTTGTTTTTTGCAACAGACGATGAAGACAGATCCTGCCTCCACCTCCAGCTGTGACTTTTCTTGCTTTTCATCCTTGGAGAATCAAGAATATCTGGGGAAATTCTCAAAATTGTTACGTTCTTTCAGTTTCGGACTAGTACCTATAATATATGAAAAACAAGTAAAATATGAAGAACTGGTTCACTGAGTTGTTTTTGCTAATTTGTTGACAAAAAAGACTGGGGCCTTAGCCATCTTGGTACAGTAACATCATTATATATGCTAGTTTGAATAAGATAAACTACCAAAACTTTCAGGATTCACAAGACATGGACTATACTATGTTTAGTCGTTTTATAGTTCAACTTGAATATCATATCATCATCATATTTATCGCCATCATCGTTTCATCGGTAAGATATAATTCATTTGATTCATCATATGATTCAGCAGTTTCATAACCATCTGAATCATCTAAGCCAGTTATCTCCATTTATTTATTTTTCGGTTTTCTTCTTATTAAGGTCCCTGTTTGGTCGTAAGAATAGTATAAATCCACGTTACCAATTAGTTATCAGAATATGCAATTACAGTTTTTATTTGATTTTTTTAACCTATTTGTGTTTATCATTGAGGTGGAAGACGATACTAATACAAACCAAACGAATAAATTTCAAACCAATAAAAAGAAGATCGGGGAAAAAATACTCAACGCTATAAAACAAGCAACATATCAATGTGACACTTCTCATTGAATTCAACTTTAGTAAAAGAAATGAGAGAATGTTAAGTTATTTGAAAGAGCATGAACAAAAACTAAAAGAGGAGAATGAGACTCGAATGAAAAGAAAAGTTAAAGGAACGTGAAGAAAGAATGATGATGGAGAAATGAAAGAAAAGTTAAAGGAACGTGAAGAAAGAATGATGATGGCGAATTTATCTAAACTATCTTCCGTCAGCCGCAAATTCCTTGGAAAAAAAATACTAAAAGTTGCAAAAAAGCAGTGATGATTAGTAATGGGCAATCTTTGATGTTGTTTTCAAGTTAACAATTTTTTTTAATTATAATAATCAATTTGATACTTCCTAGTTATATTTTCCTTTAGATTAAGATTGTTCTCATTAACAACATGAGATATAATCAATCCATAGGATTTAATATTAATCATAATGGAACAAATTATATCAATTATTAAAGCTACCAAACATATATTTCAAACAAACAAATAAAAAATCTAAGTTTCGGAATGGAACTGTAATTTTCTGAATAACATGCAATTAGAAACTTTTATCATTATTCCATAAATGAACATGATAAAAGTTTGTCGAATTACCTCCACCATCCGTAGCCCAACCTGTTGACTAGGACAAACTTTTATGAGTCCCTAGGATCCAATTTCAATTACGAAATCTAATATATCTTTCTAACAAATAAATAATCTAAGTTTCGTTTTGATTTGATCAACCAAATCCCTGCTGCAACTGGTTGTTAGAAAACGAAATTTATAATATTAATTTTCTGAACAACATGCAGTGAAATAAGTCTCGGATGCTATTGGATATCCGAAGTTTTTCGGCCGTTCATTCTTGGTGACTTGATTACATGTGTTATGAAAGTAATAGTTTTTGGTTAATCAAGAAAGAGCTTGATGTTTTCCTATTTTGGACGTTGAATAGCCAAAATATTGAAGCAGTTTTTTACGATCATCTATGTATGTGGCTCGGCTGCATAATTACTTGAGAGATTGGATTTGTAATTTTTACCATTGATTGCCTAGGCTACATTTATACTGATTAGACGACTGTTGTAACTTTTCGGCATTCAAACTAATCTAGGAATATGATTTTCTGTAACAACAAATTGAAACTAGCTGTTAAGATGATTGTAGTCCCTATAAGAATCACTACATGTAGTGTTGGTTTCTAATAGTTTTTTTTTGTTGGGAAGACTTTAATTCTTATCTCTCTATCTATCACTGCCATGCATTGTTGATAAGAATCATTACCTGGACAACGATAAAGCCTACACTTAGTTTTTCTAAGTTTTACATATGAAGTCTACGAACAAATACCAATATATGTTTTCATGAACAACTTATACAACAAGTGGTACTTCTCAACAAACTAATATCTATAGATCTTTTAACAGATAAATTTTACATTCAGAGGTAATTCTAAGCAAATATATACGAACACATCTTTTAACGAATGAAAGGTACCGTCAGCGGTGATTCTAAAATCAAATATCCAGATTTGTTTTGGCGGACAAAATCTACTGTTAGTGGTGATTCTAAGTAAACAAATATCTACATATATTTTATTGAAATTCCCATACAATTTTCTTTTTCTTCATAAAATTAAAGAAAAAAAAACTTACAAATCTGTACTACAAAAAAACATGGGTTTTCATGCCAGACACATAATATTTTGAGAGACAAACGTTATGTCCAAACATCCCAGCAATAGACATCCGAATCGGATGTAAGAGTTGTAAGCTTTTTTATTATGAAGTTAAATTGATTGGGTCTCCTCATAATTAAGGTCATAAAAATTCATAATATACATAATGAATTTACATTGATTGGATTTCTTCACTAAAAAAACTTGAAGTCAATGTGATTTTTTTAAGAGTACTTTTTGTGTATTTTGCGGTTTTAAACATGATACAATCTACATTATTATTTTACAAAATAAGTCATGCTTCATCAATCAAGTAGTATCTAAAAAAATTGAATACTTTTTGTATGTTTGTAGGAATTTTTCAACTAATCATGTTACGCCTCCCTCATTTAGCATGTTTGTAGGAAGAAGCCAGAGATGGATCAAAAAGTTATTTTTGAAAATAAAAATTAAGAATGCGTAAGACTTGATTGATGAAGTCTCATTTAGCATGTTTGTACGTCACATGTCTTCATGCAATACCATTATCGTTAAATTAAATAAATGCCGAATTATTCTTTTCATATTTTTATTAGACATTTACTAAAAGTTTTACGTCACATGTCTTCATGCAATACCATTATCGTACGGGTTATTTTTAGTTTAATATATTTTAAACTATATAAGTAAAATATTAATGAATTTTATATGTTTGGAAAGCTCTCGACTAGATCTATACAAATAGTACCATTTTCACTGTTTTTCGAAGCACTAATTTTTACGTGTCTTTTAGCTAAAAGTCAACTACAAAATGAACTATCATATTAGTTCAATCTTCAAATTCAACCGCTATAATGAACAATTATATTCAGATTCATTCTACAAAATGAACTGTTAGCACAATCAACTACCATACAGATTCATTCCAGAAAACTTTTAGCTAAACCTTCATTTATCAAACCTCCATGGCTAAGACCTGATAAAATAGACATAAAGGAAGGTAGTGTTATCTGGTTGCACTTTCTTTTCTTTTTTTCATTAAAACAAAAAGCTCAACTACCTCTTGGCTCAAACCATGCTTATTGTACCCAACAAGCATCGCATTCCACGTGACTGTTTTATCACTTCAATAAGCATTACATTCCATAAAAGTGAGATTTCCACATTTGGAGTACATGTCAATAAGAGAATTTTGAAGAACAATATAAGAGGGAAACTGAGAACGGTAAACATTATCAAGTGCTGCGAGTCCATATAATGAAGTTAAAACATTCGTATAAGTAACATAATTTGATTCCATTCCTTCTCTCACACTCGGCGAAACAAATCTACTACTTTTCCATTGAGACCTAATTGAGTATAGCCTGGAATAATTGCAGTACAAGAAACAACATCCCTTCTTCTTCTCGGTAACCTCTGAAAAAATCCTCCAGCTTCATGAATTCTATCATCTTTAGCGTACATACAAGAAGGGAGCTGCCAATAAATCAATGTGAATCAAAACTAGTTTTGACAATAAGAGAGTGTAGTTGTCTGCCGTGATCATATCCCCTAACACCAGTACAAGAAGGAAGAACCGACGCGAATGTGAGGTCACTAGGAGATTCACCTGCCACATTAGGTTTAAGTATAAGAGAACATTTTCAAACTCTAGTGCAATGAAAATAACAAAACTGAGCCCAAAAAAAAAATCTACCTGATTTTAACATTTCAGTGAAAAGATCCAATGCATCAAAACTAGACCCTCTTTGGATATACCTAGATATAATAGATGTAAGAATCATAGTCATTGAACTTCAGTTGATCCTTTTGAATGGACATTTCAAATAGGGATTGATTTAATTTACCATTAATGCATAAATCTTTTATATTTGAACTTGCCGGGGTGTTTGTTTGGCGGGAAACTAATTGAGTTGTGAAGTGATTGATAGAAGTGGATTTCAAATATTTGTGATGAATATGGAACCGGTATGTCTTCTTCAGAAGGAACATTGTGTAAAACCAGAGTGAAGGGTCATGATGACCAACAAAGGTAATTTACAGAACATTTAATGGCCATGAGACCCACTTTTAGTTCAAGTTCAAGTTTGACCAATTTAAAATTGGATTCTTTCTCCGAGTTTGACTTACCTCGCAGTAATCCCATAAAAATATGTCAAAGGGTGAACAACATCCGGTTCGGGGCGGCGTTCAGCCCTTGCGACCATAGAACCGTACAGGTCCGTTAATAACTTAGTCCCGCAGTTAGGAGTAAAGTTATAGATCGGGTCTGTTGTAAACCACTCGATCTAGGATCATATCCGGCTGGTTGGATTTCCGTCTTACAGATCATTATTAGAATCGGTTCAATCGAATCGAGTTAACTGATAAATCTGCCCGATCTGACACTAGTTTTCTTGATAATTATGTCCATGTTTAGGACAAATTCTGCTGCAATAAACATATTCGTCCTTGTCTACTAATATAACCATATAGTTAAAAATAATGTAAATAATGAATATTAATAGACTTATTAACTAGCATCTTTGTGCAAAATAGACCAAAGAATAATGAATGACGAACTCTCTATGTCTCTCCAATAGTTTACTTTATATGTCAAGAATGTGGAAACTAGAACCAAAAAATGAATGAAAATCAAAACTAAACAGTTGATCACTTAATCAACAAAACTTGCAAGCTTGTAACTTATTGGAAAATAAGAAACTAAGGTAAAGTGTTCAACTGTTAGTTATTGGAGTAGGAAAAAGTCTTCATTCAGTGGTAATGGTAACACACCCTTCGATTGTCAACGCCCCGGATGCACTCTAGAATATGATATTCATTCTTCCCCAGACATGGTCGTAGGACCAAGGACATCTACATCAAAAAGTAGACCATAGTTAGATAAAAAACTAAATAAGAAGTTAATATTTAATAAGAGTAGAACATATATTCCACCCATTGCAAAATTAGATACATCAATATCACTAGGCATTCGTAACTAGTTTTGTGTTAAAATTAGGGTCTCAAATGTTCTAAGAAATTAAAAGCTCTAAATTGGATCAAGGACACGCTTCCCAGTACTTAAAGTTGATTCGGAAACAAATAAAAAGAAGGAATAACAAGTCTCTTCCTTGAAATGTATGATAAAACCGTATACTTGGAAGAATTGTTCTTCCACTAGCCTAACAAGTCAAATTCATAAAATAGAATTCTCACATATATTTTTCAAATACCTTTCAACTACAGATCTTTCTTTAATACTAGCACTCTCCAGTCTACGTTTCTATAATCTCCTTTTCAAAAGAGAGCCTCCATATTGTCCAAAGAATCTATACTTGCCTCAACAATTTCAGTGTATTTTACGGTACTTGTTGACTCATTTCCTACTGAATAAAGTAACTTGTGTTAATCGAAAATCTTTTATAAATCCTTTTTTATACAGTCCCTTAACTCTGCAACCCTCTCCAAATCATTCTTGCAAAAAAATTCAATTCTGAAATTCAATCCAGGTTCATTTTCATGAGGATCAAGAAGTACAATGATAAAAAGAAAAGGGTGCATATCTTAATAAGGCCCCAATACTCAATATACTTGTCAGTTATTACATTAGCCATGTCAAATATGAAAGGGTCTTCACTATTTCTCCAAGTAGCAAGTTGTTGATGAACAACATAAAGTTGCCACATAAAAGAATTTGAAGTAACAGATGTAGATATTGAAAACTTGATAGTAGTATCGAAAAATACCTTTAAAAACTTCATATAACTTCTAGAGTTGATTCAATCAACAAAAAAGGAATCATGACATAATGCTTGGACGGTTGGGTTTTTCCCTAACCAACCGTAATACTAACTTGCTGTTAGGTGATGATGAACTCCTAACTGTAACTGGGTAAAGTTGAAAAAAGACAATTACGGTTGGGTTTTTGGTTTGTCGAAACAAACCGTAACTCTTTATATATATATATATATCAATCTTAAGTAGTTTTTGGTAATTTACGGTTAGATCTTATTAAGACCCAACAGTAACTCATTAGCTGTGTTCACTTTTAATTTTTGATCCGAAAATGGAGCTAAGACCCAACCGTAAACCGTAACTCATTAGCTATGTTCACTTTTAATTTTTGATCCGAAAATGGAGCAAGGAAGAATATTCAGTCGAAGAAACAGATCAATTACACATATAACAACCGATCAAATCGAGTCAGGGAGTTCATAAAAGAAGGCAAAAAGAAGACAACAATATTGATAACTATCTTTAAGATAAAAATATGCCTAAGAGTACTGGTCCAGAGAATCAAACAAGAACTGATACAACTGTAAAGAATTTGAATCATTAGGTAGCATTATGCCTGAAAATAAGCCGGGATGATAAAACCTTCCATAGTCGAGCATTATACATGCTACTGCTAGGAACATCTAAGACAAAAGAAACGAAAAAAATCTCAATATGCATCTACTGAAAGAAAGTGGAGTTCTCATACGCAAGACCCTATAATTAGCTTGATGTCCTATTGCTGAAAAGTCGTCATCCGAACTGGCTACTGGCAGTAGATGCACTAGCATTATAAGAAGACAGAGTTAGTGGTTCTTGTGGCAAGGAAAAAGTCTGCACCAGCAACAAAATATCAATAACAAAAATAGATACTATGTGCACTAGCAAAACTCAAACTCTGTTGCTCGATCCTTCCTGCAATACATCAAGTTTATTGTTATTTGCATATACAAAAGGCTAAAGGAAACTAGATACTGTGTGCAGTGGTCAGTAGAAAAATAAGCATCCAATGCACGCTTCAATCAAATGTTTTAAATGTAAACTGAGCTTACAATATCACAAGGCTTTTATTTCCCGCGAAAATGCGCGGGTTAAGTGGTCTGAATTTATGAAATCACTATCGTATTCTGGCTCACAGGCCATTTGCCTCATTTCTTATCAATCTAAAATTTATTGTCTGGCAACAACAACAAACAAAAAAGAATCAATCTAAAATTTACACATTTCTCTTTGTTTGGGATAATGAAAAAGTTACCGATGTTCACAAATTACCCAAGTCCTAAATCTTTTGGAGTCAGATGTTCTTAATCCTTAATTTTCTTCTGAAAATAGAAATAAATAACTCATCAACAGCTTATCATTAAAGAATAAAAATTTAAAGAGAAAACACTAATGAAAACCTACAAATGAAGGTTATAAGAGATAATCAGTTGCCAAACCCAATCATTCTCTGGTTACATTAAAGAAGTTCTTTTCCGATTCCTGGTTGTATAGATACTCCAAATACACCAAAAAATGGCTAATGACCAAGGATTGCAAAGTAGGGACTAACAATAGCCTAGATACTAATATTTAGTTATCTGCAAGAGTTGGATATCACTTGGTCATGATTGATTAGCCTCATCTTGAGATGGAAGAGTACCAAGGATACCAATATTTATTCTGGAAAAGGAAGGAAGCAGTGTTAAACCGTTATCTAATTCAAGAATAAACAAATTGTCCTTGCATCCATAAACCAAAAATGCACATTATATTTCGCCTCCCTACTCAAAGAAATGAATGCTTGCAACTGTTCACAAAACAAAACTGAAACCCACATATCAAAATATTAGTTTTATAATATGGCATAGAACTAAGGCAGAGTATATGTGACATTACTATGCATAAAACTGAAATATCAAGTGTGGGTTTTGTATTTTTGAGAGGTATTTATATTGGCGTTGATTTTCTATTTCAACGAAGAAAAAAAAGATTAGCAAAGACTAAGAAGACTAAAGTGAAAATGCAAAACCTGTTACGGCACTTCCGTATATGATATGGGATTCTGCTAAATGGTGCAACTCCGCTATTAAAGTGAAAATGTTAAAATGGTTAACAGACTTCCGTCTATGATCTGTTGGATGGTGCACTGCCGCTGGTGGATTGACTGGACAATAAAGCCTATTGACATACATGAAGTATACTTGTAACTGTAACACCAGTAACCATACCTCAAATCTAAATAAAGTTCTGGTTGGGACCAAGTTGGATATAAACTTCTTTTGTTCTTGTTTTCGAGCACCCTGCTTTTGCAGAAACGATAACAATACCAAACTGGAACTCAATCATAATTGTTACCTGGCATGCAAGTATTAGCGTCCATATGCACGAACTCGCCTAAACTGAAAAACAAAATAAGGACAAAGTGATGTACAAATCAAAATGAGAAAATTGTGTTTTGGAAAAAAAAGAAAAGACATGCGAATGTTTACTCACAATAATAATGCAAAACAATTTTGAACCAGTTCCTTGCAGGGTTCATGAATGACACGACCACACACACAAAAAAACTAGTCTAAGAATTCAGTCACAGAACCTGGAATTGCATGACCCTACAATTTCTTGAACAATCTAGAACGGGAACTCACAATACAGTATGAAACTCCAATTAAAAGAAGTAGCACATTACTGCATCATAATCTCTTATTCTCTTTTTAACATAATATAAGGGAATAGCTTTCATTTCACATCATAGGTGAACAAAAACAAAAAAGATGTACTCTTCACTAAATCGCCCGATAAATTAAAGGAGAAACTGATACACACTAAATGTACTCTTCACTAAATCACCTGAAAAATGATCCATGCTTATCACATTTAGACAATACTCAGTCACATCACCAACCAACCTGCATACAATCTCAGTCGTAACTCGCATTCAAACAATTCAGCAACTCATTGTGGAAGTACATACCTCGTGCGACACTGTTTTTAAATTTTTTTCTTATCCAAAACATTGTCCTTCTTAGTTTTCCAAGACATTCAACCTTACTTGAGCATTAACATCAGGGTGAAGCTTCAGCTCTGCAATGTATTCTCCTGTTTCACGAATCTCTGGAATAGATACCATTTGAGTCTACATCTCTGCAGGTGAGAAGTAGTAAGGGTGCTCACAATATCTAATAAAAACAAGTTAAGGCTAAGATGGGTGCATAGTATGCTAATGTACATGGAAGAACCCAACATGATGCAGTAAATTGAGCTGAACCTCAGTCAGACACCTCGATTCAACTTTTTAATCCCAGGATTATTCACGTTTGGGTTTTACCGCTCCAAAACCCAACCCTAAAAACATGAGGATTGATTTCCCAAATACTAAACCCAATCGTAAAACAACTTGTTCATTTCTCCTGATCCAAGATTATTCACGGTTAGGTTTTGGCTTAGTCGAAGCCAACTGTAGAATAATTACGGTTGATTTTTCAATATTAAACCTAACTGTAAAAAATCTTTCAAATTTGGACTTTCAGAATTATTCACGGTTAGGTTTTTCCTTATTCTTAACCAACCGTAGAACACTTACGGTTAAAAAACCAAACCGTGAATGTATATGTAAATCTAAGTTTACGGTTAGAAAATTCTTCAAACCCCACCGTAACACATCCAGAAATTGAATTTACAATTGGAAATGAAGAACTCCCAACCTAAATCCCTTTACACCCATTTTTTCACACTAATTTCAATCAATCAAACCTGTTTGAAACACAAAATTAACAAATAAAAACGGGTTTCTCGAAACTTACCTCGGATAATCCATGCCAATTGATTTTTCCTGTGGTTGAGGGGTTTAAAATTTTCGTTCTTGATCGATGGGACCTTCGATAATGATTAGAGGATATTCAGGGTTTTTTCCTACGGTTGGGGAGATGGAAAGGAAAGGGAGAAGAAGTTCATTTGGAAATAGAATTAGGTTAGGTTTTGTTTAATTTGATGGAGGGTAATTTAGACATTCTGTAACTGTCCTCGGACACCTCTTATCCAATTTTTTAGTCAATAGGAATCCATGTGAAGCCCCTCTATTGGAATGTGAAGCCCCAATAATAGGTTTCTTAGTAAATTAGTTGCAAGAGGCGTTGCAGTAGAGTATCCAATAAAATTTTATTTTACTTTTGAGCTGCAGTGTACCACTCGAAGACAAAAACATTAATTTGAAATAATTTCTAAAATTTCTGAACCAACCATTTTTATAATAACTAATTTATCTATGATTTATTAGTATGTATTTAAGTTTAACCTTTCTAACCTAGAAATTAACTAATGCTAATTAATCATCAAACATGATTTTTTTATTAGTTTTGTGAAAACACAAACCAAGAATTGGTCGTTGTTCATGCACTTGTCGGCGTATTCTGGGTTGATGTTTTGTATTCACAAAGACCACCTAGAACCGGTGGATATTACTAAATGGACCGTTTGTCAAAATTAGTGGTTGTGGATGTACATATAAACCGATTATTTATACTTTCATAAAGAATAAATTCATTCGTACTTTTGGGAAATCATCACAGTTTATGAAATCAACGCATTAGGATAATTTTGTATGTGTATTCTTAAATCTCGCACATTAATACATCATCAGTGAACCTCCGAGCACGTTTGTACAACACCCATATTCCTTCACGTGCATGAATATATATTCTTTCCCTGTTTCCAATATGTCATAGGCTATTGAATCTTTCGAGCTGAAATAAATAACTTTTACGTTAAGATGCAAATATTAGATGAGGAAATGGGTATAAACATGTCGGATTATTCATTTTTTTCACTAAGAGGAGCTTGTGAATGATAGTTGTTCACCATTTTTCTATTTTCTAATTTTACAGAACTCTCGAATATCCATGTTGATGTATATGAATCGAAACACTAAATCTCTCCATATGCAGTTTTTGGGAATTCCCGCTAAGCTCATTATAGATCTCTTTGAATCTCTTCCAAAATATTGAATAAAGTTCATCCAGACGTTTGTAGAAAACGGGAATGAACGATTTCACGAGCATCATATCTTCTTCCGGTTTCCATGCCATTTTCGAGATTTATTTGAGTAGTGGATCAAGTAGGAGTGGCTAAGACTTGTAAGTTTGGAAAAGAGGTTGTCCTTATATAGATGAAGATTCAATGGCTAGTTATTTTGAAATTAATTCCAATAATCGACTTATAAAAATGTCCACCGTAGACCGATTGTAGCCTTGTAAAATAGTATAAATATAATCTTGCCACAATCGATTATTAGGAATGTTAGCTTAAACCAATTTTAGTCTAAAAAACAAACAGAAAAAAAACTGGCATTTTGCTTAAAAGAATCGGTCTTTATGATTTCCCATATAGACCAATTCTGTTATTAGCCTGTAAAAATTCTAGAAACTATGATTTATATTAGTCTACAAGGATGTCTATATGAACCGACTCCAAAAGCCTGGCAAAATTATGGCATGGTGAAAAGTTATAATCGGTCTTTATGAATTAAGGTCCACATATACCGATTTTAAATTAAGTAAAAGTCAGGATTCCTGCATTTTTGGCCGGAATTGTAATTCTTTTATCACGTGTTAGGCAAACACAACAATTGTAAAGCCAACTAATTTCATTCATCCATAGACTAAAAAACATAATGTAACATGTTTTAATTCGACCAACAATCATAATTAAAGACATTGGTTTTGACATACATAGTTAAAACATAAGTTTGGAAAATAAGCTCATTTATCATCTTCATTACCATCAACATCCCCACCACGACCACGGTCACGGCCACGACCACCTCGTCTCGTTTGAATTTTTTTTTTTTTTTTGCCGACGTCATCACCGCCACTATCATGTTGAGTGGTGCTTGATTCACCCCGACCGCTCCTTTTAGATTTGATTTTCCTCCTTTCCTTCGTCTCCACTGCTTCCTCGAAAGATGCACCAGCATGATCATCTTCTAGACCGTTCAATTCTTCAATCCTTCTCAATTTTTTCTCCCTTCGTTATACATGCTCTTGCTTTGTTGATCTTAAACCCGATTTGTTTTCTCTGTTTTTATTTTAAACAACAAACATTTAACAAATAATACCAAAACCATTAACATAACCATAAGGGAGTAAATATATGCACCAGAACGTCAAGAGATTTATCTCAGTCCTTTATGAAAGGCCTCTCGTCTTTTTGTACTGCACAAGTATGCGAAACTTTGAGGTACCAAGGTTGTAAACCAAAGATGCCTCATCATATATTTTTGGATAGCCGACAACCCCATTGATGTGTACCTCCTATCTTCCAAATCTATAGATGGTGGTAAAGGTTTGTGAATAACCTTAAGATCGTTCTCAGGAGACTTACATTGGCACTCATTCAATTTAAACTTAGTTGGATCTTGGGATTTGTTGTACACCACCATATTATTTCGCCACACTTTTCTAATTGTACATTACATATCCTTTGGGGTGAAAAAGAGGTCCCAAATAACATTGTTCCTAGCACCCAACCATCATTCTTTCAGCAAATGATTCCTTGTAAGGTTGAAAGACAATATCTTTCGTCGATTAGTTGTCCAATTCGTGTCTCAACTCCATTTTTTTTTTTGACTCTTCATCTTACCGGTGAAGGAATATTGGCCCCCATAACAGCCATTGTCCCACTTCTCTTCACATGGGCACTTTAATAAACTCCGGAAGTTCAAGTTGAAAAGGAGAGGGTACCAAGTACACCAATAACTTTTTCGTTCGACAACCTGTATGGACAAAAACTAATACAATTGCAAGAAAACCAACTTAATGATCCTTGAACAATATGTATATAGAGTTTATGTCTTTACCTCTTCACAATCAAAAAGACAACAAAGTCCGTAAACCTAATTGTATAAAAGAGTACTTGGATGATCTCAAAAATCAATATCCAAGATCAATCTAGTCATATCCAAATAATCGGATCCGAATTCTTCCAAGTATAAAACTTGTTATCCATCTTCCAAGATACGAATTTTACAAGAACGAGTCTCGTAATCATTACAATTAAGATGGGTTTATGTACTATAATTAACTACGTACTACTTGTGTTATTCCTATTATAAAGATAAACCATATAATGCGAAAAAGGAAAAACACAAGACATCAGAAGTTTTGTTAGAAAAACCCCGCGACCTTGTCCAGATTTGAATACAGAACTGTATTAAGTTTCTACAAAAACTAACCTACTATTAGACTTCGAACTGCTCCTTACGTCTGAATTCACCCTCCAAATAATTCATCTGCAGTCGTTCTCCTTATGTCTCTAGAACCTCGTAAGGTTCTACGCAATTGATTCCCTTAGCTGACGTCCTTTACAGCCTAAGAGTAGCTTCTACCTAAGTGAATAATTTTGATACCAATATGCCTCTAATATATAAACCTATTTGATTTCCCTTTAGATCGAGGTTTGGAAATCTGTTTGCAATATACAAAGCCAGCAAACCTCACAAATCTGGAACACTTACACCCGTTTAGCTGACAAGCCTGGATTATTAACCACCTCTCAATAAAAATCTTAAACTGGTCAATTGAGAGGAGGTTTAGATATCTATCTTAAGGAATCACAAAGTCTAAGATGAACAGAACTTTGCGATTTGTATTTATTTCCTTCCTGAAAGAGATTACTAAAACCTCAATAACAGAAAGAACGAGATCGGGATATATGACCTATCAAGGTAAAGATAGTCGGACCTGGCTTCACGGATCCCTAAGTAAAATCTTTTAGTCGTAAACCTAATTATGTTTCTCAAGAAAACCTAGGTTCAAAGAGGACGACTCTAGCAAACAACTAGGACACAGAATTGTCAGGGGTTGAATTTTCTGGTTGTGTGAGTCTCTGTTTATAAATTTTCAAGATTAGGGTTGCTTAGATTAAGCTAAGATAACTTGAGATTCAAGCAAACACTTTTATTTGTTTAGATGAAACTCTTGTTAGGAGTCCATGTAAGCATGTGAGAAGTTTGTCTTGAAATCACATACAAGAATATAGACTATGATCCGGGTACTGGAATCGTGTACAATAATAGTTTTTGGCAAATATGTGTTGTGAACTAATAAGCAAAGTCATGTTCATTCAACACTTTAGACTTGAGTCATGAAAAACAAATACAGAGTGATTAATTATTAATTCCTTACAGGTATATGTGATACTCATAGCGATGCCAAACGTATTTTATAAAATAATCAGAATGCATCTGCTTAAGTTCAAACTGGGTAGGTACACGAAAGGGTACGCGTACCTATAAACCATTTCTTGAATTCGGATGACCAAGGTACGCGTACCGGGTATGTACCCTAAGGGAAATCACAAACTCTGAACTAAGGGGTATGCGCACTGGGTATGCGTACCTACCCTTATTCTAGAACTCAGCAGACAATGGTAATGCGTACTGGGAACCTCTCTTTAATCAATTTGAAACTTTTCCAATTGTTATATATGATGAATACCATTGTTTGAGGAAATTTTCAAATGATTAACTTGAATCAAAATAGATCATGAATAATAAATTGTTCTTAACTAAGTTTATCAAGTATGAACAACTATTGCTTGAATCATATTTCGAGATGTTTAAAAAGACAAGCTTGAATCAAAATTTCTTCTTTGCAATATCTACTAGAAGTCATACGACATAGTCTCATATATATATATATATATATATATATATATATATATA